>SJYT01053980.1:336115-382063 GCA_006410635.1 Cephalophus harveyi
AACATTCAGAAAACGAAGATCATGGCATCTGGTCCCATCACTTCATGGGAAATAGATGGGGAAACAGTGGAAACAGTGCCAGACTTTTATTTTTTGGGCTCCAAAATCACTGCTGATGGTGACTGCAGCCATGAAATTAGAAGACGCTTACTCCTTGGAAGAAAAGTTATGACCAACCTAGATAGCATTTTCAAAAGCAGAGACATTACTTTGCCGACTAAGGTCCATCTAGTCAAGGCTATGGTTTTTCCTGTGGTCATGTATGGATGTGAGAGTTGGACTGTGAAGAAGGCTGCGTGCCGAAGAATTGATGCTTTTGAACTGTGGTGTTGGAGAAGACTCTTGAGAGTCCCTTGGACTGCAAGGAGATCCAACCAGTCCATTCTGCAGGAGATCAGCCCTGGGATTTCTTTGGAAGGAATGGTGCTAAAGCTGAAACTCCAGTACTTTGGCCACCTCATGAGAAGAGTTGACTCATTGGAAAAGACCCTGATGCTGGGAGGGATTGGGGGCAGGAGGAAAAGGGGATGACAGAGGATGAGATGGCTGGATGACATTACTAACTCGATGGACGTGAGTCTGAGTGAATTCCGGGAGTTGGTGATGGACAGGGAGGCCTGGCATGCTGCAATTCATGGGGTCACAAAGAGTCGGACATAACTGAGCAACTGAACTGAACTGAACTGGAGCGAATACAAGCATGAGGTGGCCGCCTGGTGTCAGATTTAGGGAATCTGATGAAAGTGTGTGGAGTGCAAACAAGGAAAGGCTGCAGCTCGGGGTGAAGCATGACATCCAAGCTGTTTTTCCCATTGATTTTTGCCTTTTGCCTTTTCCCTAGGCCACAAAGTGGCAGCCCTTGGAAACTGGGCTTGGTGAAATCCAAAAAAGCTAAAATGAGTGTTTTCATTTCAAAGGCTTGAACTGACCTTTTCATTACACCAGCTTTAACAACATAAAAAATTAAAAGGTACAACCTAATTGAGTTTCCTTGGTTGCCCTGGAAATCTCCAGTAATGCTTTTTATGTTCAAGCAAGGAACTTGACAATGGAAAATATGACAGAATTATTTTATTATTACAGTTCAAAATTAAAAGGAATCATATATACCCTTACAATAACCCACTTCAGTCAGATTCAAAACAATGAGTACGTTTAAACCCTTATGTTGAGAATACAGAAGATTTCCCTTCCAAGATATCTTTAATTAATACTGTACACTACAAATCTTGTTGTTATTTAGTCACTAAGTCCTGTCAGACTGTGACCTCATGGACTGTAACCCACCAGATTCCTCTGTCCATGGGATTTCCAGGCAAGAATACTAGAGTGGACTGTCATTTCTTTCTCCAGGGGATCTTCCTGACCCAGAGATGGAACCCATGTCACGTGCATTGACAGGTGGGTTCTTTACCACTGAGCCTCCAGGAGAGCCCTACAAATCTATAGAAGATGCTATACTTTGGTTGGCTCTGCTAGTTTTCAAGTTTTTACAGTTTTTTTAAAAGAGTTTAATATGAGAACTTTTATAATTGAAAGAGAAAGAAGACCTTCAGTTTCATGGACTAAGTCTGTCATTATGTCAAATTATAACTTATGTGTATATATGATGTACTATTTTGTGTTATTTGATCAACCATTAATTATCCCTAGTTCAAAGATAGCAACATTTTTTATATTTTAAAACAAACATTTTTTAAAAGATTTCTGTTTTCAGTGAGCTAATTTATTATATTTATAACTTTTTAGGAGAGTCTGGAATTAACTCATTTCATCAGTTTATTTTTTGACTACACAGAATTAAACTTAATTAACCCACTATTATATAAAAGACCTTTCAGTACTACTATATATGGTGTATATAGTACATGGAATAATATGTGTAATGGCCCGAAAATTCTCCATCATTCTAAAAAAAATTTTTTTATTGGACTGTAGTTGATTTACAGTGTTGGTTTAGTTCATGTTGTACAGCAAAGTGAGTCAGTTGTACTATTTACAATAGCCAGGACATGGAAACAACCAAATGTCCATTGACAGAGAAATGGATAAAGAAGATGTGGTATATACACACAAAAGAACAATTTTAGAACTAGATTTAGATTAAAAACATTAAAGGATCATTGGTCTATTTCTCCATCATTTTATCCTGTTTTATTTTAGTTAATATTTTATTTTGCTTTATTTTATGAAACCTCTTTGGCTTGATGTATTTCCACAAGACATATGCTTCATATTATTTAATGAATTATGATACTTAATGTTATTTCTGTGATACTTGCTAAAATACGGAGCAAGTAATGCATGTTAACTGAGCCTTCCTAGCATCTGAGCTGACAGTAGCCATACAGTCACAGATTCTTTCCAGTCAGGTGTCTCTTCCTTTTCCTGCACTAATTACTGGGATCTATACTGAGTTATGTATCATTTTTTTTCTTTGGAATCTTAGGAAAAACCCCAAATGTAAAATTATATTGTTTTGGTGGTTTGTTGGCAAATTATTGCATTGATTGTGTCACTAAAACCTGAAAACAAAATTTCTTCTCATCCTACACTCATGTGTTTTCCTTAGAATCAGAGTGATACTGGAGATTCAGAAACAATGTTTAATGTGTCTTCGTCGGTTAACATTTGTGAAATAGCCCTCAGTGGCTAAATAATATATTTTTAAATAAAGGATTCAGGTTTCTGGTTCCACCTAAGACACAGCAAGCCCAGCACAGACAATTCCCACAACAGTGAAATGAAATCACCGATGAACACTATGGACAAAACACAAAAGCCACACTGATAACCGTGTGGCCAGGGTCAGTTCAGTGTTCGGTTTTCTTTCTTCCCTTATCTCCGGCTTTGACCCAAACACACGCTGGCTGAACAGGGATGGCCCCGCAAAGGCTCACAACAAAAACTCCAAGAAAAGACTGTCCTTCTAGACAGAATAATGAGAAAAACTGGCTCTCAGAGCCACCAGAGAATGTGGAGAGAAATCTTTTCTTTGCTCCAGGCCTGCAGACCTGTGACAGGACAGGACCAGAGGAAAACCATCCCTGGAGAAAGGAACCGTGGAAAGAATCCCCAGTTCTGTGAAGACCACGCAGAAGTGAAATCCGTGTTCTCTCCATTTGCCCTCATCGTCCAGCCTGCAGGCAGGACCAGTCCCACAGAAGAGCGTGACTAACAGGGGAGAAAACTTGTAGACTATTTCTAGCTGTCGGGCCAAGGAGAGGGGTCCCTGGAAGTCAGAGAGTGTGAGGAAGACAATAAGAGACCCTTGATTCCACGTAGGAAACAACAAGGTCCCAGACTGTTCCCCAAGCTGCCCGAGTCTGGAGCACACCTAGAGGAGCCTGGCGAGGGTGCTTTCAAGGGAGCTGCCCATGTCTCAACACGATGCTGGGGGATTGTGGGGCAAACCCCAACAGTATAGCACGGCTTGGAAATAAAGCTGATACTAAAGAACCAGGCACAACTTAATCTGGATCAGTCTTAATCTAACTGGGTTGATTACTGGTCAAAACACACAAGTCCGTAGTCTCTGAATTTTTAACAGGGTTCAGGTGCCTCACAATGTTGTATGTTAATCATCTAAGTTACCCCAAACCCCAAACTGCCCTGACTTGCCAAGGGCTGTGGGATTCTGAACAGTTTTCAGAGGGAAAGACAGTCAAAAATGTCAACTGTCAGATGACCGAGATGGCAGAATGATCAAAGATTTAAAGAAACTCTTATAACCATCCTCCACATCACCTGAAGTGAAAAGAAACACAGGCATTCTCAATAGAGAAGTAGAAATTCAAGAGAGAGAATGCAATTAAATTTGAGAACTGAGATACACAATAGCTGAAAAATAATTCCAGGAATGGCCTCAATAGAAAAAAGGACTGACTAGACACCAATCAAAAGATGAATAGAAATTATCCAATCTGAAGAATAAAGAAGAAAATGAGAAAAGAATGACAGAGACTCAGGTTACAGTAGGACAATATCAAACATTCTGAATTCTGACATAATATCAAATGTGTCACTGGAATGGGACCCCCTCAGAGGGGAGACAGAGATTGGAACAGAAAAATGTACATGGAGAAATAGCAGCTGAGAATTTTTGTGAAAAATATAAATTTCACAGGTTTGAGATAAGCAGAACAAAGCAAAATAAACCCAAAGAGAAACATGACCAGACATATCAGGAACCAAATTCTGAAAACTAAAGATTAAAAGAAATTCTAGAAATCGGCCAGCGAGGAACAGCATTTTACACATAAGCGCGCAGCAGTCCTGAGGTCTGCAGATTTCCGGAGAGATCACAGGATGGTATGTATGAGCAGAATGTAAACCCAGATTCTACACCCAGAAAACACATTGTCCAGGGATGCAGGCCAAATGAAGACGTTCTGGGTTGAGACATTGTTCCCGGCTGAGACATTGTTCCCGGCAGACCTGCTTTCCTAAAAGAGATGCTAAGGAAATTCTTCAGTCAGGGGTGAGATAGTCCTGAAGGGAAATTTAGGACTTTGGGAATACAGGAAGAACAATAGAAATGGAAAATGCCCAGGAAAATGTAATAGATGATATTTCATCTTAGAAGTTATTTAAAATGTATTTAACTGTCTGTAACAAGACAGGGAGTAAGAGATTAAGCAAGGATGGTACTCGGAAGCAGTACCATTCCTTCTGGCCATGCCATCTCTCCTGGATCACCATCAGCCACTGGACAAGATGATATACAGTCAAAAACTAATCAGAAAGAACTGAATCATCAAGAGTCATAAAATACAGTTATAAACTGTTACCCAAAGAATGAAAAAATTCGACCCAATATGTTAATGGATTAGTTCAATCATACTCTTAAGAAAACACAATTCTGATGTTACATAACTGTTATTTAGCATCCAAAAAAATAGTCACATAACACATTTTATGAGTTACATAATAGCCATTATCAAAGCCCAATAAAAAGTCATGTAAGTGGTGAAAATTATAGGCCATTAAAATTATTATAATAGGGAAAACGTACCATCTAGATACTTTCCTGCAAACTTAATTCAAACAGGGCTAAAATATCATGGTTTCGTTTCCAGGGTTACTTTCTGTTTCAGTATTCTAGTCTTTATTATTTGAAGATTAAATGTTACAAATTCAAGCAATTAGTATTATTGAACATTTTTTGAGAATTTTTTCAAAGTGTATACCATGTACCAAATGTCCTAGAATCCCTGCATGAACATGAATATAAAATTATATTTATTAATGATGGTGAAATCAAAGATTCATACTGTAACCTTAAAGACAACAAAGGAAACACTGAGAAATCAGGACTTCTCATTCTTTGGGAAGTTTATATTCTGCACTTGCTTTGTATTATCAGTCACCATGACTTCGTACAAATCCTGCTACACCACTGCTTCTTGTTATTTATCCCACAGCTGACATTCTGCCATGCTCAGGATACATATAATGGGCAGCATCTGTATAGTCAAAGCTATGGTTTATCCAGTAGTCTTGTATGGATGTGAGAGTTGGGCCACAAAGAAGGCTGAGCACCAAAGAATTGATACTTTCAAACTATGTTGCTGGAAAAGACTCGTAAGAGTCCCCTGGACAGCAAATAGATCAAACCAGTTCATCTTAAAGGAAATCAACCCTGAATATTCTAAACTGATGCTGAAGCTGAACCTCCAATACTTGGGCTACCTGATGTAAAGAGTAATGTTGGACAAGACTCTGATGCTGAGAAAGTTTGGGGGCAAGACAAGAAGGAGGTGACAGGATGAGACAGTTGAATAGCATCACCGACTCAATGGACACACGTTTTAGTAAGCAGGAAGGATGGGCTGGGGGGGAGCCTGGTGTGCTATAGTCCACGTGGTCACAAAGAGTCAGACACTAATTCAAGACTGAACAACAAGAGGTGGAAACTACTGCTTCAGACACTTTTAAAACTGAGTCCAAAACAAGAAGGGACAACTGGTGTTATCCACTGCATTCCACAGACCACTCTGGTGTGGGGCCATGAACGAGCCCGCACACACGTTGGTCCACACCTGCAGAACTTGGTGGAGAAGCAGGCACACACAAAGCAGAGCGGCAACAGCTACAGCCAGGAAACTGAGGCTGGTGATGGAGCGGCAGCAGTGACTGCTTTCAGCGGTGGGGTCCTGCCTCTGAGCCCTGAACCCGCTGTGGCTGGTGTGGGGCTGGAGGTTCTGGAGACCGGACACTCTGAGAGCTGACGGCATCGTGGACATTCCTACCACTTAGTCCCCGCTCTCCCAAAGCCTGGTGAGATCTAGGGAAACCCCAGTGATACTCCAGGGAGCTTAGGGGATTCCATGTGATGATTAACGTGATATCCACAAGTGGGCATTTGCAGTAACCCAAAGGGAAGGAAATGGACATGAGTTTGAGAAAATTCTGGGAGATAGTGAAGGACAGAGAAGCCTGGCGTGTTGCAGTCCACGGGGGTCACAAAGAGAGGACACAACTTAGCAACTGAGTGGCAACAACAGAGGGAAGGAGGCCCACCTAAATGCCCATCACTAACGCAGTGAGCAAGTAAATCACAGCTTTTCCACAGTGAAACCCTGCGCAGCAATTTAAAATGCAGCAACATCAGGAAAATGCAACAACAGAAATTATGTCTCATGAAAGAAGTCAGATGGCAAAGGGCACCTTCTCTACAATCCATCCACCTGAAGAGCAAAACCAGCAAAGCCCGCACCATAGAGTGGGCACAGCAGTCAGCCATGAGCAGGTGAGTGACTTCAGAGGGCTGTGTGGAGGGCAGGCGTCTCACTGTGAGAAATGTGCTTTCCCC
Organism: Cephalophus harveyi; assembly: GCA_006410635.1. Classification (NCBI taxonomy): domain Eukaryota; kingdom Metazoa; phylum Chordata; class Mammalia; order Artiodactyla; family Bovidae; genus Cephalophus; species Cephalophus harveyi. The sequence goes on from SJYT01053980.1 coordinate 342,930, forward strand.
TGATCCTGGCTCTGATTACACAGCGTCATCTATTTTTGAAGCTTCAGTGAGCTGTACATTTATGTCCTGTTTGGTGGTATATAATTTTTCAGTAAGAAGCACAAATGAAATATGTTTTAAGTATCTTTATGCAGTTCTTTGGTTTAACTGAAATCTTACTAAAATGTGATGTAGCCACAGAATCTAAATTTTTCTTTTTATTTTTTTAAAATTTTATTTTTAAATGATATGTACACACTTCTGACACGAAGAAAACAGCTCATGAACCAAAGTAGAACGGTGTGAAAGAACATGTCGAAATGGATGCTTTATTTGCTCTTCAATATAGTCGGTTCTTGTTCAGTGTGAATGTTCTCTTTGTAAGAGACTTAGTGCCCTCAGATCAAGTTATAAAAATCACATGTTACAGTGGGTGTCTCAACATCACCACCAAATGTCTCAACATCACGGTGATAAATTTCTTTTGTCTTGCAAGACTGTCAATAGTAAAGGAATTTTAATACTTTATTAGATAGGATATCAAATAGGGCCCCAAAATTTGAAATTTTCCATCAGTTCAGTTCAGTTGCTCAGTTGTGTCTGACTCTTTGCGACCCCATGAATCGCAGCACGCCAGGCCTCCCTGTCCATCACCAACTCCCGGAGTTCACTCAGACTCGCGTCCATCGAGTCAGTGATGCCATCCAGCCATCATCTCATCCTCGGTCATCCCCTTCTTCTCCTGCTCCCAATCCCTCCCAGCATCAGAGTCTTTTCCAATGAGTCAACTCTTTGCATGAGGTGGCCAAAGTACTGGAGTTTCAGCTTTAGCATCATTCCTTCCAAAGAAATCCCAGGGTTGATCTCCTTTAGAATGGACTGGTTGGATCTCCTTTCAGTCCAAGGGACTCTCAAGAGTCTTCTCCAACACTACAGTTCAAAAGCATCAATTCTTCAATGCTCAGCCTTCTTCACAGTCCAACTCTCACATCCGTACATGACCACTGGAAAAACCATAGCCTTGACTAGATGGACCTTAGTGGGCAAAATAATGTCTCTGCTTTTGAATATGCTATCTAGGTTGGTCATAACTTTTCTTCCAAGGAGTAAGTGTCTTTTAATTTCATGGCTGCAATCACCATCTGCAGTGATTTTGGAGCCCAGAAAAATAAAGTCTGACACTGTTTCCACTGTTTCTCCATCTATTTCCCATGGAGTGATGGGACCAGATGCCATGATCTTTGTTTTCTGAATGTTGAGCTTTAAGCCAACTTTTTCACTCTCCTCTTTCAATTTTATCAAGAGGCTTTTTAGCTCCTCTTCAATTTCTGCCATAAGGGTGGTGTCATCTGCATATCTGAGGTTATTGATATTTCTCCCGGCAATCTTGATTCCAGCTTGTGTTTCTTCCAGTCCAGCATTTCTCATGATGTACTCTACATAGAAGTTAAATAAGCAGGGTGACAATATACAGCCTTGACGTACTCCTTTTCCTATTTGGAACCAGTCTGTTGTTCCATGTCCAGTTCTAACTGTTGCTTCCTGGCCTGCATACAGATTTCTCAAGAGGCAGGTCAGGTGGTCTGGTATTCCCATCTCTTTCAGAATTTTCCAGTTTATTATGACCCACACAGTTAAAGGCTTTGGCATACTCAATAAAGCAGAAATAGATGTTTTTCTGGAACTCTCTTGCTTTTTCGATGATCCAGCAGATGTTGGCAATTTGATCTCTGGTTCCTCTGCCTTTTCTAAAACCAGCTTGAACATCAGGGAGTTCACGGTTCACATATTGCTGAAGCCTGGCTTGGAGGATTTTGAGCATTACTTTACTAGCATGTGAGATGAGTGCAATTGTGCGGTAGTTGGAGCATTCTTTTGCATTGCCTTTCTTTGGAATTGGAATGAAAACTGACCTTTTCCAGTCCTGTGGCCACTGCTGAGTTTTCCAAATTTGCTGGCAGATTGAGTGCAGCACTTTCACAGCATCATCTTTCAGGATTTGAAACAGCTCAACTGGAATTCCATCACCTCCACTAGCTTTGTTCGTAGTGATGCTTTCTAAGGCCCACTTGACTTCACATTCCAAGATGTCTGGCTCTAGATTAGTGATCACATCATCATGATTATCTGGGTCGTGAAGATCTTTTTTGTACAGTTCTTCCGTGTATTCTTGCCACCTCTTCTTAATATCTTCTGCTTCTGTTAGGTCCATACCATTTCTGTCCTTTATCGAGCCCATCCTTGCATGAAATGTTCCCTTGGTATCTCTAATTTTCTTGAAGAGATCTCTAGTCTTTCCCATTCTGTTGTTTTCCTCTATTTCTTTGCATTGATCACTGAAGAAGGCTTTCTTATCTCTTCTTGCTATTCTTTGGAACTCTGCATTCAGGTGCTTATATCTTTCCTTTTCTCCTTTGCTTTTCGCCTCTCTTCTTTTCACAGCTATTTGTAAGGCCTCCCCAGACAGCCATTTTGCTTTTTTGCATTTCTTTTCCATGGGGATGGTCTTGATCCCTGTCTCCCGTACAATGTCACGAACCTCATTCCATAGTTCTTCAGGCACTCTATCTATCAGATCTAGGCCCTTAAATCTATTCCTCACTTCCACTGTATAATCATAAGGGATTTGATTTAGGTCATACCTGAATGGTCTAGTGGTTTTCCCTACTTTCTTCAATTTGAGTCTGAATTTGGCAATAAGGAGTTCATGATCTGAGCCACAGTCAGCTCCCGGCCTTGTTTTTGTTGACTGTATAGAGCTTCTCCATCTTTGGCTGCATAGAATATAATCAATCTGATTTCGGTGTTGACCATCTGGTGATGCCCATGTGTAGAGTCTTCTCTTGTGTTGTTGGAAGAGGGTGTTTGCTATGACCAGTGCATTATCTTGGCAAAACTCTATTAGTCTTTGCCCTGCATCATTCTGTATTCCAAGGCCAAATTTAGCTGTTACTCCAGGTGTTTCTTGACTTCTACTTTTGCATTCCAGTCCCCTATAATGAAAAGGACATCTGTTTTGGGTGTTAGTTCTAAAAGGTCTTGTAGGTCTTCATAGAACCATTCAGCTTCAGCTTCTTCAGCGTTACTGGTTGGGGCAGACTTGGATTACTGTGATATTGAATAGTTTGCCTTGGAAACGAACAGAGATCATTCTGTCATTTTTGAGATTGCATCCAAGTACTGCATTTCGGACTCTTTTGTTGACCATGATGGCTACTCCATTTCTTCTGAGGAATTCCTGCCCACAGTAGTAGATATAATGGTCATCTGAGTTAAATTCATCCATTCCAGTCCATTTTAGTTCGCTGATTCCTACAATGTCGACGTTCACTCTTGTCATCTCTTGTTTGACCACTTCCAATTTGCCTTGATTCATAGACCTGACATTCCAGGTTCCTATGCAATATTGCTCTTTACAGCATCGGACCTTGCTTCTATCACCAGCCACATCCACAGCTGGCTATTGTTTTTGCTTTGGCTCCATCCCTTCATTCTTTCTGGAGTTATTTCTCCACTGATCTCCAGTAGCATATTGGGCACCTACTGACCTGGGGAGTACCTCTTTCAGTATCCTATCATGACTAAAAGTGCCAGACTAGTAGTGCCAGAAGAATTCTTAACAACTCTGCAAAAAAAAGAAAAGAGATTTAATTCAACAGGCCTGATACTATCCATTCTTAGAAAGACCTGCTCAGAAGCTTGGCACCTGGGAACTTCAATGATAAGTAGTCTAAGATCCAATAGAGTATGGGGGCGTCCCAGGTGGCACAGTGGTAAAGAATCACCTGCCAAAGCAGGAGACGTCAAAGAGGCAGGTTTGATTCCTGAATTGGGACAATCACCTGGCAACCTACTCCAGTATTCTTTCCTGAAAAAATTCCATGGGCAGAGGAGCCTGGTGGGCTGCAGTCCATGGGCTCACGAAGAATTGGACACACTGAGCACAAGCTGATATAAGAATTTCCCTAAATGATGAGAGTAGCTCAGGGTGCCAAGGCTGTTTCTGCAGACAACACAGTGAAGCCTTTGATGAGGGAACTGCCCCAGAGAGTGTTAATAGTGTAGAATCTAGAAGCTGCGGGACCTGCAGACTGTAATGCATCCTTCCCTGTTGCTGTGGCAGCTGAACCCAAAGGCAAGGAGACGGTGCCCTTTTGTAGAGGAGAAGTGGGTGGTGGAGCTGGGACAGGGCTAACACACTCTGGAGATGGGAGGAAGTGGGGGTGGCAGGTCACAGAGCAGAGCAGAAGCAGAATGGAGGCTGGCTTCCTGAGATCCAGAGGAAGGGGCTGCTGGCCATCGAGGATGGGGAGGCAAGCGCAGCTGGATTTCTGGGCATAAAATGCTCTCAGTTGCATGTCTGTCTTCCCGCAGTAACCATGGGGACACTTCCTCATGTAGCTGACCTTTTATGGGGTGCGGGGGGCTCAGAGAAGAGGACAGGAGAGCTAAATTGACATGAACCTGTTAGACATTCATTCTCAATTCTCCTTTTGCTCTTGTTTATGAGCTTCTCAAAAAGCTTTCTGAATAGGCTCTGAGGCTCAAAAGGGTTTTCCTGCAGCCAAAGGAGGCACAGCCCATGGACTCTGAGCCCCCGGGTTGCATGACGGTGCATCTTGGCTCTGGAAAGCTGAGCTGATTATAAGTGCTTTTCCACTGAGATGGATGATACTGAAAGGTATCGTGTGACTGGTGATCATGTGAGCTCCTTGCAAACAAATACGATGAAATTTTGGTTTTGTGTATCAATATTGCCAGCTTGATTAAATTCTGTCTGCCACTGAGAAATGCATTTGCTCTTGTTTGTTAACCAAATCAGAACCCAGAGAAAGGTACATTAAAGAAGTTAATGAACACTACCCCAGGAGCCCTTTTGGAAGCCAGACTAAAAGCTTTCCCTGACTGGCTATCAGCTGCATACTCCAGCTCCTTAATCATCAGTCCTTGTGATCCTCTTTGTATAGATTTAGGGTAGTTCTAAACAGGCCACTCAGTGCCCCCAAAGAATATTTCCTTTCCTGCTACACCGAGTCCTGGCACCTGCAGTGTGCCCCAGAGTCCTGTGGAACAGCCAGGAATAGTTTGATTTCATTAGTCTTTTATAGGAAAAATATGACCCTTTGAAAACTGCACTCACAGATGATTTTTAAAATAGTGATATTTGTGTATGAGCAACAGCAATGGCTTAAGCTGGTTCCTTCAGCCAGAAAGAGCGATTATAGAAAACACTGGGCTGCTGTCTTAGCATCTGTACTTGAATTATGTATGTGAAGTTATGCCAATGACAGGTTCTTAACATAACGTCCCCCAGGTGCATCCAAATCCTCCATGATTCCCTGGTGGTTCAGGTAAGAATCCGCCTGCAATTTGGGAAACCCGGGGTCAATCTTTGGGTGCAGAAGATCCCCTGGAGAAGGAAATGGCAGTCCACTCCAGTAGTCTTGCCTGAAGAATCCCATGGACAGAGGAACCTGGGATCACAAAGAGTTGGACAAGACTGAAGTCACTTGGCCTGCACACTTCCACTTGCATGAGGTGTATAAAACAGCCAAATTCATAAATTTGGGAAGAATGGTGGTTGCAGGGGCTGAGTGAGAGGGCCAAATGGGGACTTGTTCAAGTGGATATAAAGTTTTAGCTATCCAAGAAGAACAACGTTATTCATAACTGCCACAAATCGAAGGCAGCCAAGATGTGCTTCAGTAGGTGAAGGAATGGATACATAAACTGGTAAATCCAGAGAGTGAAATTTGTGCAGGAATTATTTTTTTTATCAAGCCACAAAAAGACATGGAGTAAATTTAGATGCATGTTACTAAGAGGAAGATGTCCATCTGAAAAGGCTAAACACTCTATGGCTCCAACGTTTGCCAAATAGCATCCTGGAAAAGGCAAAACTATAGAGACAAATGAAGCTATCCTAGATGATGCTGAGAGGGTAGATACATGCCAAAACCCATGCAAGTTCCACACCAAGGATGAACCCTAATGTGCATCATGGACTTCAGTCAGTAATAATATGTCAATATTGGTTATCAATTATAAACACACCACACCAAGGTGTGTGTGTTAATGGTTCAGTCATGTCCAACTCTTTGCAACCCCATGAACTGTAGCCCCCCAGGCTCCTTTGTCCATAGGATTCTCCAGGCAAGAATGCTGTGGTGGGTTGCCATGCCCTCCTCCAGGGGATCTTTCTGACCACATAAAGGTAAGATATTACTCACAGGACAAACTGTGTGGATCGGGGAGGGATACATGGGGCCTCAGCAATTTCTGCAGTTTTTCTATAAACCCAAAACTCCTCTGAAAAATAAAGTCTATTAGATTCTCAAAATTTTAAAATGTAGGGTTAACAATAAGAAAAAGAAGACATTTTTCAAGTGCATTATAGGTTCTCTCTTGGGAATTTTATCTTGCATTTCAATATTTCCCACCTAGATCAGGACTCCATGGAGGAAACAGGATGAAATGTGAGAATAAGCAGAGAATGAGCAAAAACGTCATGCTCATTGTTTTCAGCATGACAAGTTTAGCTCCTATCAGACTCTGTGAACCATCCACTGTACTGGTTTAGTTTCCCTTTGCCTCTCACTCTTCCAGGTTTTCTCTCTAATCTGGGCACCAATGGGACTCAGAAAAGAAAAATATTCTAGCAGAACCACACTATTTCATTATATTGAAAGAACCAATAAATGCTAAGCAATGTTAATCCATTCATCACATAAGTTATACATTATATATGAATCCTATTTTATGGCAGCCTCTATAACAAAGCTCAATAACTCAACAAAAGCCCCTGGATATTTTAAAAATAAGATCTACTGGGCTGACATTTAAAATTGTCTCATAGTCTCTGAGTTATTATGCAAACATTATCTTTGCTTTGGCAATGTGGATGGCTAGATTTATGGATTAACCTTTACAGCGTTTTGGATTTTCACCAAATAATTGGATGAAGTTGAACCAACGCCAGAATTCAGCCAGCATAGTGAAGGAAATTTTTCAATAGAGAATGCCTATGAGCAGGGGAAAGTGTTTTTTTGTTTTGAAGAGATACAGTGTTCGTTGCAGTTGGCACAGTTGATTCTAGCACAAATGGAAAAGCATTATGGTCCTGTGTCCACTGTATAAGCTACAGAAATGAACTGTCCAGTCAGTGCAAGTACAAACGAAAAGATTTAAAGGCTTTTCTGGTCATAAATACTGTTTAGGTGATTTATAGGATTTCTGGGTATTACAGAATTCCACAAAGACCCAATGAAACCTAAATCACCAGCCCATCTTTCTGCCACCTCTGGGCTCACTGTTCATTTTGATTCATTGTAGTTGGAGACAGCCTAAGTCAATTGGTCTGTAAGTGCAATTACGTCTCAGATTAATTATTTTTTCTGGGAAGAGCTAAATCTAATAAACTAGAACCTTTTAGGAAGTAAGACCTTGCTTGGATAGGAGTAATTAAAACCTGATAAGCTATGGGTTGCACATTTTCTTATACTACCTCTCTCTGCCAATTCTTGGTGGCCTGACCTAGAATTTGGTGTTTTCAAAGACAGCTGGTCATTTGAGGAATAGGTTTTTGATCTAGTGACCGTATGACTATTCTGAGAGTGCTTTTCTCCTAGGAGTCTGGTTGTGGACTCCAAGGTCACATGTAATGCCGGCAGAAAGCCTCTTTTGCTTCTGCACCAAGGACTATGACCTGGTGCCTTTACCAAAGAGGAAAATAGTGCCCTGTCTTAGAAGTAATAACAGGATGAGTATTAAATATTCTTAAGGGGACAGGAATACATTAGTTCTTTCAGGGCTTTATTGTTTGCATAATAATCTTCAAATCAATATTTAAAAGGTATGAAATTTAGAGTGATTACAGAAATTTTTTAAAAAGCAAGAAGTCTTAAAATATAGCTCAAAAGACAGAAAGTATTTAAGTTTAATACATTCATAAAATGAATACTTACTCAAGAGGGCAGAAATTAAATAAACCAAACAGTTTTTCCCTTTCCTAGTAGACACATACTAAATCCCCAATGATGGAGAATCATTTTTAAAATGGGTGATGCACGCTACACTGAATGACAGAAGAGTTTCAGTGAATCAAAACTATGCGTCCCTTTTGGAAAATCAACTAAAAATTGGTAGGTGGTTGGCCTAACCAACCACCCTGTGAGTGTTCAGATGGATAAATCTGCAGGCTATCTCTATAGAGACAGAGATTTACTGTCTCTATAGAGACAGAGATTTACTGTCTCTATAGAGATAGAGATTTATCTCTATCTCTATAGAGATAGAGATTTACTATCTCTAAAGAGAGGGTCTTAGTTAATGAAGACTGAACAAATCTCTTCAAAATGGACAATTACTGGTACTAAGTGAAGTGATAGATGCAGATGGTAATGTTAAAAATATTTTTAAGAGCCTTAAATAACCCTCATCTTTAACACCAAAGGACCTATAGAGAAAGAAAACATAATAACTTCACTTGGCTGGAAAAAGCATGGCCTCCAAAACAGACAAGTCTATTTGCTAAGAGGAAAAAATAGTTGATTTTCAACTTCTTGCTAAACAAAATTTAGTCCTTAATCAACTAAATCTGAAGACATGGGGCAAGTGACCCAAGAAGGCCTGTTGATAAGAGACCCCAGAAAGCCCAGATGTGACCTTTACTTGAGACTCAAATTGTCCCTGAATTTTGTAAGTAGGACATGGCCACCACAGGAATGCTTAGAGAAAAGTTCATTCTGAATCATGGAGGAAGGGTAAATAGGTCTGATTCTGTTAGCCAACATGTAAACATCCAAAATTTGTATCATCGATGTTTCATAAAAGGAAAAAAAGCAAGTGGGACTGAAAGCTATTTGAAGAAAAAAATGGCTATAAATTTCCCAAATTCAGCAAAAGAAACAAACCTACAGATTGAAGAAACTGATCAAACTCCAGTCTGATAACCCTAAATAGATCCATGCCAGGACAAATGTGATTGACAGTCAAAACTGAAAAGTCAAGTCAAGGAAGAGCATCTTGAACAAGGTACAGATTAAAGGCATATTGACTGATGGGAAAACATCATTTCAAAGGGCAGCAGACTCCTCATTTCAAACACCAAGACTAGAAGGAAGAGACACAACCTTATCTCTGTGATAAGGTTCTGTCTCTGTGAATGTTCCATCAAGTGAAACTACATGTAGACATTCTCAGCAAAAGGAAAACTGAAAGACTTGTCTCTGGGATAATGATAAATGGATCACCAGGAAGAAATGTGTTGCTGAATGGAAACACAACAGATAATAGAGCCTTGAAATACATGAAGAGTAAACCTGGTAGGACTAAAAGGAAATAAACAAATCCACAATTGCACTTGCAGACCTCCACACCTGTCACCTCTCAGCAATTGATGGAAATCACTGCACAAAAATTCGACAACGTGTAAAAGACACAAACAACCAACAGGACCTATGGAAAACTCCATCTCTGCAACTGTCTGGAGGGGACACCTCCAGATCCCCAGGACTGGAGGCCATCAGGGAGAAAGACTGCAGCCCCACGAAACTGTATCCATCTGCTTTAAAGGGGCCTCCCTGGTGGCTCAGGGGTTTGATCCTTGGGTCAGGAAGATCCCCTGGAGGAGGAAATGGCTACCCGCTCCAGTATTCTTGCCTGGAGAATTCCATGGACGGAGGAGCTTAGCGGGCTGCAGTACGTGGGGTCACAGAGAGTCAGACACTGACTGAGTGACTAAACAGCAGCAACAGCAGCAACCCACTTTAACAGCTGCTGACCTCAGGGTCTGGCATCCAGTCAGCCTGAAACTAGCTGCAAAAGGGGAATTCTTCCCTTGGAACACTAACAAGTGTCAGTTGGTGAGGATGTGGAGAAAAGAGAAGCCTGTATACTTCGGTGAGAATGCAAATTGGTACAACCATAGTGGAAAACAGTATGGAGATTCCTCAAAGAAACTAAAATTAGTGCTACCATATGATCCAGCAATTTCACTTCTGGGTATTTGTCTAAAGAAAGTGAGAGCACTACTTTGAAAAGATAGTGTATCCCTGTGTGTGTGCTCCATCTCTTTGGTCTTGTCTGACTCTGCGACCTCATGGACGGTAGCCCACCAGATTTCTCTGTCCATGGAATTCTCCAGTCAAGAGTACTGGAGCCATTCCCTCCTCCAGGGGATCTCCCCAAATTAGGGATCGAACCTGGGGCTCCTACATTGCAGGCAGATTCTTTACCATCTGACCCACCAGGGAAGAACATGAAGGAAAAGACATTAAAAGCACAATGCCTTTTATATTCAGTCAAAACAAAGAAATCCTTTGTAAACACTTCACAAAACAGATACAGGATCTTCATCCTGAAATTGCAAAATGCTAATGCTGACAGTTGTGGAGAAATTACCATCTAGCCTTGTCTAGATTTGACAAGAATACATGGTCTTTTCAACATCCTTTCTGATACATGACATTTAAAAATACATCTTCCACTTCAGAAGGTCAAGGGAAGAAATTTAACTTCACATAGATTTTTTAAAATACCCCTGAATGAAGTTAACTTTATATAAAAAATAATTCATTTATTCATTTATATGCGTGTGTGCTAAGTTGCTTCAGTCGTGTCAGACTCCTTGCAACCATGGACTGTAGCCCACCAGGCTCCTCTGTCCACAGGATTCTCCAGCCAAGAACACTGCAGTCAGTTGCCATTTCCTTCTCCAGGGAATCTTCCAGACGCAGAGACCAAACCCGCATCTCTTACATCTCCTGTATTGGCAGGCGGGATTTTTTTAACCGCTAGAACCAACTGGGAAGCGTTCATTTATGTAGTCAATCAATATTTATTCCAATTGATCGTGTCATATAAGCTACTGCTAAGTCGACTCAGTCGTGTCTGACTCTATGTGACCCCATAGACGGCAGCCCACCAGGCTCCCCCGTCCCTGGGATTCTCCAGGCAAGAACACTGGAGTGGGCTGCCATTTCCTTCTCCAGGAAAATGATAAAAGTGTATAAAGAAGCTCATCCTTTCAACAAGCTTTTCAAGGGAATAAGAGACACAGATAATAACAGAGCTGGACATAATAAAACTGTCTTTCTTTAGGTATTAAATTGTATGCTGCTGCTGCTGCTGCTAAGTCACTTCAGTCGTGTCCGACTCTGTGCGACCCCATGGATGGCAGCCCACCAGGCTCCCCCGTCCCTGGGATTCTCCAGGCAAGAACACTGGAGTGGGTTGCCATTTCCTTCTCCAATGTATGAAAGTGAAAAGTGAAAGTGAAGTCACTCAGTCGTGTCCGACTCTTCGCGACCCCATGGACTGCAGCCTACCAGGCTCCTACGTCCATGGGATTTTCCAGGCAAGAGTACTGGAGTGGGGTGCCATTGCCTTCTCCTATTAAATTGTATAATAGGTATTAAATTTAGGTATTAAATTCAGAAGGTTGATTTGATTATTAATAAGTATCCAAAGTTACATTAATGTAAGCAGAAGCAGTGAATGTTTTATGCTTATAATCTATTTGTCTTAATGCCAAACCCATAACAATTGATAAATTTGTCCTCACATAAACATATGTGTATATTTCACTATAATTGTCAAAAAGATGGTTTAAAATGCTGGTTTCCATATTCTCACAGAGATACTCTTTGCCTACCATATATTCTAGGCATCAGGACAGAAAAAAAAATTTGTCTAAGAGCTCTGGTCATGCTGTCCTTTTCTTTCAGTTATCTCTACAAAATGTTTCAAAATATTCTAAATAAATCCAAAATAATTTGTTAAACATTCATTTGCACCCAGCATGATTTGATTAGAGTTAAATTAGTAAGTGTCCAGTTGGACATTTGTAGTTTAATTCTAAAGATGATGAAAAAAAAAATGATGAACAGAAAACATAGTTTAGTTCATAAATAAACATTCATAGCTCCCAAATGCTTGTTACAGGAAAAGTTCAAAGTTCAGACCAAAGAGTCGACTCTCTTTCATCAGAAGACCTTACGGAGAAGACAATCTTAGAGCCTAGTGAACTGACGAGATGAGGTTCCATTCGGAAGTGCTTGAAGACCACAGCTCTCATTAGAGCACAGTGTGGATAATTAATTGCTTGCTGCTCTCTTGCCTTCTGCTCTGTAAGCTTAATTAATGAGTGCGAGAATCTCATCACTCTCACTATCTCTCTGATTTCACAGGAGGCAGCCCACGTGCCACGCGGAGGATGCACTCGGAAGAAACAGCGAGGGTGGAGCCCGGGGAGAACAGCATGGGGGCCTCAGGTGCGATGGGAGTTGGAGGGAAAGTGTGCGCAGCTCCTCTGCTCCGTCAGCCAAGGGCCCCGGAGCGCCTGCGGCACTCGTTCCTTTGTGCTCCCCAGCAGAGTGCGCCCACCTCCAACGCGTGCAGACGGCATTGGCCCGCACCTCCTCGCCAGGGTCCCCACTCCCCGCCCAGAGGCCTTGCCGCCCTCCCCTCAGTGTCCGACCTGCAGCCCTTTGTTAGCCCAGGGAGAAGCCCTGCGGTGCCCGTGGTCACACCTGCCGGCACCCCATCACGGGGACTCACACAGCCCCTGGGCCAGAGTTCAGGATGTAGAGCTCCTTGCATCTCACCAGACTTCAGCCCCTACCTCTGTGTCTATGAATATTGGGAAGCCCCCCTTAAATAACCCCTCAGCCTCTTATCCTCCTGCGGATCTGTACTTTCTCATTCCTGGTTCTTCTCAGTACCAACACACACACATATACACGCAGCTCACCGATACCTCCTGGAATCATCCTTACATTATAAACAAACTCCAATTTATCCTCTAATTTGTGCAGAAAATTCTCTCCGTTTCTTGCCTTGGCTGAAACCTGGCTCTTCCCTGCACTCTTAGACATGGAAGCTTCTTATCGTCACAGCCCTTTCAGCCCCCAACGTCAGTGAGGGAGGTGGGAGAGGCAGTGAGCTCACGTTCTCCTGACCCTACTTCCACTCTGCCCCTGCCTCAGACTCACTGATTCATCTGGAGCACCTTCTAACTACATCCATCCTGTCTCCCTCTGTCTCCTAGCCAGTGCCCCTGGTTCACTGGAGACTGAAACCTACTTCAGTACCAAATACTGTAAAGACCAGAAACGTCTCAGTGGTCGTGTGAGATCATGTCCATTTAAAGACCCTCATCTCCATCTGGCTGTGCTAGTCCCATTGCCAGACCCAGGTCATCCCTGCACCAGAAACACCCAAATACTAAGCTCCAATGCTTATTCTCAACCGTAACTTTGGTTTCCTGTAACCCTCTCTGATCCTCATTACTTACGGAGTCCTTGATCCTTCTTTGTTTCTCAGACTCTCAGCCCCTGTCACTCAACCTTCCTTACTCAGCCTCCTCAGTCATCTGAACTGCTCTTAAATATGCTGAAATAACCGCATTTCATCACCATATCTGCCCTGGAAAAAACACCCCCAGTTAATAATGCTGCAGCTTCCCCTTTATGAATACTACAACTACGTATTCAAATAAAACAAAAAAGTAAACACACCTGTATGAAAATTTGCTAATAAACACAGACGGAACCCACAGTATTCCCAGTACCGTAGGTATCATGACAAAGCTGGTGACAAAAGGCAGAAACCACAACCTCGTAAAACTTACGATGTGGGGACGAGATAGCTACAGACAAATAATTATAAACATGAATTCGATGCCTGTAAGTCCAAGTGCTGCAGATGAGAATGTGGGCGTACGCTGCAACTGTGCCACCTTGTTCTCAACTTTACCTTCAAAGTCCGAGAAGGTCTGGTCTATGAGTAACTTGCTAGGTTGAGACCTGAACACTTATTAAAAGTTAGCCAGGCAAAAGTAATTGCAAAAGAATTGCATTTTAGACGTAGGGAAGAGGATGCATGAAGGTCCAGGGTGGGGAAACGCGGGGAAGTGAAGCCAGGTGAGCAAGCACACAAGCAGTTGGCAGGGAGTCAGCTCCGAGGGTGCTCGGTGCTGGGTGGACGGGGTGTCTCCCCTCAAAGGCCCGGGGCGCGAGCGATGGCAGGAGGAGCAGGGTGCAGGCTCACGTGCAGCAGTCGGGGCGTTCTCTGGAGGGGGTGTCACATCGCGAAGGCAGGTGGAGTAAAGGACTCGGGAGAGAGGAATAAAGGCAGAGACGTGGACCCTGGGTTGGAACCAGGAGCAAGAAGACTGGGTGGGAACGTGCAGGCGAGATGAGACGGGGACCACTGCTCGGGACGAGGTGCCACAAGACGGGAAGGGACTCGGAGACGGAGCGCAGCACTGCTCGCAGCCGCGTCCAGAGCCTCGGGAGAGGGGCCTGAGGGAGGAAGTGGGGACATCCCGGGGTGAGGGCTCCGTCCACTACGCACGACCCGTGCCCAGGTCCCCCTGAAGTACTGAGACCACTGAACACCCTGAGGGTGCGGTGAGGATGACTCGGACCGGGGAGGCTCGAGAAAGAGAAAGGAGCGAGAGAACAAATGACGCAGATTAAAGGCAATAGTTTTCCTTTGAAGAAAGAGATGAAAAGAATGAGAGCCGAGGAGCCGAGAAAGGTAAAAGCACTTTGTTTAAACACAGGAAGCGCTCAGGTGCGGGCCAGGAGCTAACAGGGGGGAGGAGATGGGCCCCCTGCGGCTGCAGAGAGCAGTCACGGCCCCAGCACGGGGAAAGCAGGGGAGACGCAGAGACACTTGGCGGTGTTCTGGAGAGAGGCCGAGATGCCCCTGATGTGATGGGTTTGCTTTATTAATGAAATAGGACACGGATTTCCGTGCCGAGCGTGAAGGGGGAAGTCTGAGTGACGACTAGGGAGCGGGAAGCAGGGTCAGGAGACAGAATTCCTATCGTGAGAACAGAAGACATTTCTTTGATTCCGGTTGAATTTGATTCTGCAAACGAGGAATGAGAACTCTGTGCCTCTGGACATGGTTAACTTGGACGTAGAGAGTATCTTGGCCTCATAGGAACGCACTCAGCTTGCGTTCCAAGTCGTGGGAAATGACATTCATCCTAGAAAGCGCCCTCCCGCAGAGCATCTTCACATTAAACGGCCCATTTGGGTCAGACCCTGGGCCCTGTGGGCTCGCTCACATTTCTCGGGCCTCAGCGCTGCAGCCTTGGGAAGCTGCCGCCTGTCATCTTAGCTCTTCAAAGGCTGCGTGTCACTTTTATGTCTTGCTCCAGACCATCACAGGCGAAGGGAATGTGATCTCAACCCTCTTTGCCTCCTGTCTAAACTAGGGGAGAAATTAGGATGTCTTTGCTGGCAGAGTCCTCTGTAATTCATTAATAGCATGCTGAAGTGATCAGTGGAAACATCACGCTTCACACTGAGGGTCTGAAGCTGAAATCCGAGGATGGCAATCACGTGCCTCTTTGGTCCACACGTGGCTTCTGCTAATTGCTGTTCATCAGAGAGAGCTGCTCCTTCTTCGGACAGATTCTGAGCATGGCAGCACTGTGTCTGCTCTCCTGCCAGGTGCCCAGCACCCTTGGGCCCCCTGCAGCCTTTCACTCCCAGACCCACATCTACCATCCTTCTGGTCCACGTGGGAGACGGGTGCCTCGCACACCCCACTGTGCTGAGATGTCCTCAGGAAGCTGGGCTAAGCCTTCAGAGCTCAGAGGCTAATCCTGTCACAACACAAAGATCTAAGAGCGAATAAAAGTCACCTTTTTTAAAGGAGGAAAACAAGATTAGGAGACTTTCTGAGCCTTTTTGGTTCTTTCTCCTGCAGAGAGCAGACAGAAAAATCTATAGACAAACAGTGACTCCCTGATCCTGTAGTTCACCCAGGATGTGTGCCAGGGTCTCCCAGGCTTGGGCTTGTCTATATCCTTGATGCCCGGTCCACAGCCTCTGGTCCAAATTAAACAGCTCAAGGCTGAGAGGGGGATTCAAGCCTTATACTCCACCCTGCTCCCCAGACCAGAGGAGGAGCAGGGAGAGGATCCCCCACTCCCCACAGGCTGTGGAGATGGGAAGACACGCAATGCAAGGGGACCAGGACGGTCCAGGAGCCCAGATCCCTAGACCAGTCACCAGGCACCAAGATGGACGAGACTGCCCCAGAGGAGGAGATGCAGAGAAAAGGATGAAATCACGGAAATCTCACTGTGGGCGGCCCTGAGCTCGTGTTTTATATACGCAGCCCCTGGTCCCTCACCACAACCCTTTGGGGTAGTTACTCTCACCGTCACCTTTCACAGACCACACAAGAGAAGACACAAAACCCACGTGACTTGCTGGAGACACATCGCCACTGGTAAACAGTGAAAACAGGACGCAACCTGGGCAGCCAGCCTCCACCTGCACCCTTACCTGTGTGGTGTGGCTTCTGGTCCCTTCTGAACTCACCTTCTGTGACCTGATCTGTGCAGATCTATCAGTCCTAGACCAGTACTGTTTCCTGGGGAACCAGAAGTCACAGGGGCCTTCTCTGCTGGAATCCCCGGGCTAACAAAGTCACACCTGTGCTGACCTTCCCCACATTTGGAGCAGTTCCTCAGACCTTCTCAGACACTGTCTCTTGGGTTTGAGTCCTCATTTTGCCCCAAACAAAACAACTCAAAACTCTCACGTGATGTGTTCTTTTTTTTTTTTTTTTTTTTTCAGTAGACAGATCAAAATGCTAATCCCCTGGAGATCTGAACACTGACATTTCTGATTTTTAACTGCAACATTCTACTGGCCCCCTGTTTCACCCCCTCCCCCGAGACAGGCCGATGTGTAAAAGGGAGAATGAGGAGAGTACATGGCTGTGCTTCAGCCTCAGCACCACAAATGCTGTGGCTGGACAACGGTGGGTGCTGGCATGTTCCGGTCCTTGCAGGATGCTGAACCCCGCCCACTTCCGGCACCTCTTTCTCCCTGTCATGAGGTCATGATGATTAGAAATGTCTCCAGGGAAATATACCTTGTTCAAGGATTAGAAGAATCAATGTAGTGAAAATGAGTATACTACCCAAAGCTATCTATAGATTCAATGCAATCAATCTACCTATCAAGCTACCAATGGTATTTTTCAGAGAACTAGAACAAATAATTTCACAATTTGTATGGAAATACAAAAAAACCTCAAATAGCCAAAGCAATCTTGAGAAAGAAGAATGGACCTGGAGGAATCAACCTGCCTGACTTCAGGCTATACTCCAAAGCTACAGTCATCAAGACAATATGGTACTGGCACAAAGACAGAAATACAGATCAATGGAACAAAATAGAAAGCCCAGAGATAAATCTATGCACCTATGGACACTTTATCTTTGACAAGGGAAGCAAGAATATACAATGGAGAAATGAAAATCTCTTTAAAAAGTGGTGCTGGGAAAACTGGTCAACCACTTGTAAAAGAATGAAACTAGAACATTTTCTAACACTATACACAGAAATAAACTCAAAATGGATTAAAGATCTAAATGTAAGACCAGAAACTATAAAACTCCTAGAAGAGAACATAGGCAAAACACTCTCTGACATAAATCACAGCAGGATCCTTTATGACCCACCTCCCAGAGTAATGGAAATAAAAGCAAAAATAAATAAATGGGATCTAATAAAACTTAAAAGCTTTTGCACAACAATGGAAATTATAAGCAAGGTGAAAAGACAGCCTTCAGAATGGAAGAAAATAATAGCAAATGAAGCAAATGACAAAGAATTAATCTCAAAAATATACAAGCAGCTCATATAGCTCAATACCAGAAAAATAACCACCCAATCAAAAAAATGGCCAAAGAACTAAATAGACATTTCTCCAAAGAAGACATACAGACGGCTAACAAACACATGAAAAGATGCTCAACATCACTCATTATCATAGAAATGCAAATCAAAACCACAATGAGATACCATCTCACATCAGTCAGAATGACTGCTATCAAAAAGTCTGCAAACAATAAATGCTGGAGAGGGTGTGGAGAAAAGGGAACCCTCTTACACTGTTGGTGGGAATGCAAACTAGTACAGCCACTATGAAGAACAGTGTGGAGATTCCTTAAAAAACTGGAAATAAAACTGCCATATGACCCAGCAATCCCACTGCTGGGCATACACACCAAGGAAACCAGAATTGAAAGAGACACGTGTACCCCAATGTTCATTGCAGCACTGTTTACAATAGCCAGGACATGGAGGCAAGCTAGATGTCTGTCAGCAGACGAATGGATAAGAAAGTGTGGTACATATACACAATGGAGTATTACTCAGCCATTAAAAGGAATGCATTTGATCTAATGAGGTGGATGAAATTGGAGCCTATTATATGGAGTGAAGTAAGTCATAAAGAAAAGCACCAATACAGTATACTAACGCATATATATGGAATTTAGAAAGATTATAACGATGACCCTATATGCAAGACAGCAAAAGAGACACAGATGTAAAGAACATACTTTTGGACTCTGTGGGAGAAGGCAAGGGTGGGATGATTTGAGAGAAGAGCATTCAAACATGTATATTACCATATGTGAAACAGATCGCCAGTCCAGGTTCGATGCATGAGACAGGGAGCTCAGGGCCAGTGCACTGGGATGACCCTGAGGGATGGGATGGGGAGGGAGGTGGGAGGGGGGTTCAGGATGGGGAACACGTGTACACCCATGGCTGATTCATGTCAATGCATGGCAAAAACCACTACAATATTGTAATTAGCCTCCAGTTAAAATAAATAAATTAATTTAAAAAAGAATGTCTCCAGACTCTGACCTTCAAGTGCTCCCTGTACGGCAACACCCTCCCCCAGTGAAAAACATGAGAACCAATAACAGTAGAGAGAATACTGGCCTGTAAGAGAGGCCAGGCCTTCACCCTCTCACCTCTCAAGATGGATGAGACAAACGGCCCCTGAAGCGGACCACTGTTACACTGAATCAAGCAGAATCAGGAAGCTCAGAGTTCTCCACAGCATGTGCTGCTTTGGCATTTTCCCTTTCCACTAAATCTCTTTCTTAGCACATTCTAAGTTCAACCAACCAGGGTGATGTTGGCCATCCCAGTGCCTCCCCGCCTTGGAGGGGAGTTTTGCCTCCTCTCTCTAGGAAACCCATGATGGTTGTGTGGATGCAAAGAAATTTTCTGAGGAAAATGACATTCGTCTCACAGCCTTAGATCTTAGGGGAAAATAGTCTGTATTCCTATTGATCCAAAAGTGTTTCAGTACAAGAATTACCAAAAATAAGGCAGGTGGTTGTCCTGTGGCTGCTGCTGATTCTCCCAGAGAATCAGGTCTTCTCTGGACACGTCAAGACCACCTACGCACAGTGCCTGTGAGCATGGAGAGAAAGCCTGACATCACCAGCTCACCAGTGCCAAGAATTGACCCAAAGACAGGACAAGAGGGCCAGCCAGCAGAGAAAACACAGCACTGTTAACCGTGTCTGCTCTTCTAGGCAGATCTCATTCAAGAAATCAAGGAGCTGGCTGCAGTGAAGAGTGCACACGTGCTAAGCCACTTACTCTGTGATCCCATGGTCTGTAGCCCGCCAGGTTCCTCTGGCTATGGGATTCTCCAAGCAAGAACACTGGAGTAGGTGACCAGGCCCTTCTCCAGGGGATCTTCCCAACCCAACCCAAGGGTCAAACCCAGGTCTCCTGTTTTGCAGGCAGATTCTGGTAGTAAAGAGGATACCCCTTTCATTGGAGACTTAGTGGTTATGTGATCCAACCATCTCTCTAGAAAGCTCTATGCTGGATGTAATTAATAAATACCTGAACACACTTAATATTATCATATTATATGAATGATTAAATCCTGGAGTTCAGTTTAATGATCATGCCATTCTCAAGGTACAGGGTGGGTTAAAAAAAAAGGAGGGGGGGAGATATTGTCAACAGACCTGGAGATTAACCATCACAGGGTTTTGTTTTTTTTTTTTTTAAACAGGAGAAAATAACCAAAGTCACACAGCTCACCTGCTTAGGGGGGTCTAGAACCCAACTCATGTGCAGATCATGTGCTAGTCATTCTCTGGAAATTGTAAGCTGAACAGTACTTCAAACTTGGCCTAAATTCTGTGCAGATAAGTGTAATTATAAAGGCAACGCAGCTTAGAAAACCGGCAGATAAATGTGCAATAAAACAATCTCAGTGTTGAGTGACAAGGACGTAGATACGGTTCAATTATAATTCTAGTTTCTAGAGCCTTTGGAAAAATGGATGCCTGCAGGCGGCACCATTAACTAAACCATGAGCTCTACTCTGAGCGTAAGACTTTATATGCATGCACACACACTGCGTTAAGGTAAAAATACTCTTTCCAGAAAGGAAATCTGAGATAATAGTCATTTTATCCACTTATGCCAAATTTATGGAACCTATGTGGTTGTTTTTCCTTTAAACTACAGTGAATGTATGTATGTACTCAGCTGTGTCTGACTTTTTGTGACCCCTTGGAGTGTAGCCCGCCAGACTCCTCTGTCCGTGGAATTCTCCAGGCAAGAATACTGGAGTGGTTTGCCATGCTCTCCTCCAGGGGATCTTCCTAACCCAGGGATCGAACCTGCATCTCGTGTGTCTCCTGTACTGGCAGGCGGATTCTTTACCACTAGCGCCACCTGGGAAGCCAGCAAACTCTGATATCACACCATTATTAAGAACATGTCGATGGACGTGAGTCTGAGTGAACTCCGGGAGTTGGTGATGGACAGGGAGGCCTGGCGTGCTGCAGTTCATGTGGTCGCAAGGAATTCGGACACTACTGAGTGACTGAACTGAACTGAATCATTAAGTTACTGAATAATCACCAAGTGGGTTGACATTTTCGTTAAAGGAACAAGAGCAGATACCTGTGACATTCATTTAATAAATATATTTGACTGACCCTTCATGTGTGAAAGTCCATGACATTTTAAAATTTTGTTTATTTGGGAATTTCAGAAATGGAAAACTAATGATTTTAAGCTCCAAATACTTCCAAGATATGTGAGAAAACAGGAGGTGAGACTATAATATCAACTACATTAAAAACAAGTAACCAAAACTATATTTATTTCTGTTTCTAATGTTGTTGTTTAATTACTGTCGTGTCTGACTCTAGTGCAGATCATGTGCTAGTCATTCTCTGGAAATTGTAAGCTGAACAGTACTTCAAACTTGGCCTAAATTCTGTGCAGATAAGTGTAATTATAAAGGCAACGCAGCTTAGAAAACCGGCAGATAAATGTGCAATAAAACAATCTCAGTGTTGAGTGACAAGGACGTAGATACGGTTCAATTATAATTCTAGTTTCTAGAGCCTTTGGAAAAATGGATGCCTGCAGGCGGCACCATTAACTAAACCATGAGCTCTACTCTGAGCGTAAGACTTTATATGCATGCACACACACTGCGTTAAGGTAAAAATACTCTTTCCAGAAAGGAAATCTGAGATAATAGTCATTTTATCCACTTATGCCAAATTTATGGAACCTATGTGGTTGTTTTTCCTTTAAACTACAGTGAATGTATGTATGTACTCAGCTGTGTCTGACTTTTTGTGACCCCTTGGAGTGTAGCCCGCCAGACTCCTCTGTCCGTGGAATTCTCCAGGCAAGAATACTGGAGTGGTTTGCCATGCTCTCCTCCAGGGGATCTTCCTAACCCAGGGATCGAACCTGCATCTCGTGTGTCTCCTGTACTGGCAGGCGGATTCTTTACCACTAGCGCCACCTGGGAAGCCAGCAAACTCTGATATCACACCATTATTAAGAACATGTCGATGGACGTGAGTCTGAGTGAACTCCGGGAGTTGGTGATGGACAGGGAGGCCTGGCGTGCTGCAGTTCATGTGGTCGCAAGGAATTCGGACACTACTGAGTGACTGAACTGAACTGAATCATTAAGTTACTGAATAATCACCAAGTGGGTTGACATTTTCGTTAAAGGAACAAGAGCAGATACCTGTGACATTCATTTAATAAATATATTTGACTGACCCTTCATGTGTGAAAGTCCATGACATTTTAAAATTTTGTTTATTTGGGAATTTCAGAAATGGAAAACTAATGATTTTAAGCTCCAAATACTTCCAAGATATGTGAGAAAACAGGAGGTGAGACTATAATATCAACTACATTAAAAACAAGTAACCAAAACTATATTTATTTCTGTTTCTAATGTTGTTGTTTAATTACTGTCGTGTCTGACTCTGTGACCCCATGGTCTGGAGCCCGCTAGGCTCCTCTATCCATGGGATTCTCCAGACAAGAATACTGGAGTGGGTTGCCATGCCCTCCTCCAGGGGATCTTCCTAACCCAAGGATCGAACCCGCGTCTCATGTCTCCTGCCTTGACAGCTGGGTTCTTTACCAGTAGTGCCACCTGGGAAGCTTGGAATCACCTGGGAAGTCTTGTTAAAACACTGTTCCTGCACCCAGTTTCTGACTCAGCAGGTCTGGAGTAGGGCCCAAGAACTTGCATTTCTAATGAGGTCCCTGGAGAGGCTGATCCTCCTGCTTTGGGGACCTCACTTTGAGAAGCTCTGAGACAGGGCATCTGAGCAGCTCGCCTCGTAAAGAGGACCTCGGTGTGTAGGTGTGACCTCCACACACAGTGAGGACTCAAGTGCTCTCTAAGTTCTCACCTCCTCAGAACTGCGCCATCAGGAGCTCCTGATGCATGCTGACTCTCAGACCCGCCTCAGCTCTGCCAGCCCCAGTCTGTATGGAAGGAGCCCCCGGCTGACCCGTGTGATCGCTGGAGCGAGCCGTGTGTCATGTGAGTGCAGGATGCCAGCACTGGAGGGAGGCTCTTTGCTGCTCTTGGCGAGGTCGGACTCCCCTGAAGAACAGGGGGGCTGGCAGGGTGGAGAGTGGCAGCCAGGAGCACCCGGCCCTGCAAGGACTGGCCCTCCAAACCCCGTCAGACAGCCTGGCAGAGGAGCCTGGAGGGCGCCCCGAGGGCCTTGCTGGTCCCGTGCTCACGTCAGACCCTCCTTCGGTGCCAGCCCACCCCGCAATTCCCGTTGAAGGAGCTGGAGCGTGGGGACCCCAGCTTTCTCTCGATACCTCTGAAGTTGATTAAATCCCCCTGAAGACCTCACCACAGGCTTTTGAAGACTTTGTACCACAGACTGTGCAATTCAGGTGGTGACCCTGCAGCTAACTCCAGCAAGGAGGGTCCACCACAGGGACCCCGCCTGACGTGACACATATAGGACCATGGGAACCGGAGCCCTTGGCCCGACAACCCGCAGAGCGCATCAGGAGACCTATGGGACCCATGCTCTCCTCTCCTCCCCGGACACAGGCAGAGCCCTGCCTGGCCCAGAGCCCCGTGGGGAAGGAAGGCGTCCTGAGGCCCGGTCCTGCTGAGCCTCTGAACATCCACCTGCTCCAAACACCCCCTTTCTGAGGGCCCCTGACTATAGGGACCCTGAGGAACCCAGCTACTGGCTAGCGGCCTCCTGAGGGCCCAGACAAAGCCCCAGGGTTCCAGGACAAGACTTGACATTTTGCATGGGGTGGGGGAGGCGTATCGGACCAAGAGCCAAGCGTGGTCTCAGGGACACGTTTTCCCTTTTGTACTTTGTTTCGTTTCCAGAGTTGAGTCACTAAACCACTCTGACTCCTAGCTCGTAATCTGAAAGACAAAAACGGTACCCTCGTTCCACCAGGACGCTCTACGAGAAGCTCAAATTCCATCAAGACAGGTCCTGCGGACGGGGCCGCAGCAATTGGGAAACCCTAAGGGGTTCAGGACAGGCCTCGTGGGCATCTGGGCACTCGGCCCCCGGTGAGGGGACAACCGGGCCCCAACCCATAGCTCTCTGGATCCAGCCACCGGACTCTGCTTTCCCGATGTACAGAAGGAGACTTCGGAAATCGTGCCTCTTTAAATCCTTTCCAGCCTTAGAATTCAATTAATTCTGTTCCACCAAAATTAAGTGTCTGAGAAGCCATCGATGATTAAAATTGTGATTATCGCACTCGTGGCCGTGTTAGCTGGCACTCTGGGATCCGGAGATGTGATCAGATTTTCCATAGCAGAATCCCCCGCAGTATCTCCCGGGGGCTGGGGTCTGAGCATCATTAGCATCTTAATAGGAAGTTGTAAAATCCGGAGGCCTCAGGACTCAGGGCGAGCTTCTCAGGGGTTCTCCTGGGCTCATGCTTGGGGAAGGAGCTCTGGGCTCCCACAGAGGAGACGACCTGCTGCCCAGGTCGGTGCTATCTTCAGCACGTCGCAGCTGCCCCAGGGTCTGTCAGGCGGAGGCAGCGTGAACCCCTGCGGCTGGCCACGCTCCTGGCTGGTGACTCTGGAGCCAACCGCCCTGCCGGCATCACACCTGCCCTGGGAACCCGCCTCCTTGATGCTCCTAGTCCCCCAACCCTCAACCCCACTCGAGTGCCGCCCTTCTCACGGACAAAGCCCTGAGCATCCGAGCTACTCCGTTCTCTCACCAAGCCCATGGCTTATCGAATCAGAAGGCCAGTCTTTTACCCACTTCAAAAATGAGACCAAATGCAGAATACATGGTGTCCAGTGGCATTCTGCTGTGTTCCTGGTATTATTTAGAAACTAAACATGATCTTAGGAGCTCAGTTTCTAAATAATAGACCCAAGTTCGATCCCTGGGTCAGGAACATCCCCTGCAGAAGGGAATGGCAACCCACTCCAGTACTCTTGCCTGGAGAATTCCATGCACAGAGGAGCCTGGCGGGCTACAGTCCATGGGGTCACAAAGAGTCAGACACGACAGATCAGCTAACACTTCCACTTTTAAACATGATCTTGTTTTCCATTTTCTTTGCGTTTTGCATTCTCTCCAGACTCTGTTGCCTGTTTTTCCTCTTGCTCTTCCTCTGCCCCTTTTATGAAAATAAAATCCCTGCCCCAACCTTCCACCAGACACTTTCTGTGTATGTATTGGATACATTTGCAGTTTGCCAGTGCCCGTCTGTGGTCAATCACAAGATTTACCAAAGCGCTATTTCATCACATTCATCAGCGAAGGACAGTCACTCCCACTGAGCTGATAAAATCATCTTAATCACAGCTGGTCGCGCATTCAGGCTTCCACCCAGGAAGCAGTCAGGATGTCTCACCTTGAGAAGCCAGTGAGCCAGCTTTGAGTAAATGGATTGCCTGTGGTCTGAAGGCCCTGAAAGAGCTGTTGCTTCCTCATTACAAAGTAGGACGTGGAATGGAGGTGGCAGCTTGCTGCGTGCTGGCCGGAGTAGTTTTCGTTGCCGCTGTTTTATTTTGCTTTTGGAACATTGTTGACTCACAATGCTGTGTCAGTCCTGGGTGTGCAGCAAAGTCAGTTCAGCTGCGCATACTCATGCCATCATCTCTCAGATTCTGCCACACAGGTTATCACAGAACATCGAGCAGAGTTCCCTGTGCCGGTCGACAGGCCCAGGCTGGAGAAAACTCGGGACTGAAGGCTTGAGGAAGCGTGAGCAGCCTCGCTCACCTGCCCAGGAGCACACGGGGCAGAAGGCCGTGGCCATCCCTAGAGGCTTGTCTGCACCCAGCAGAGGGTCTGGGGTGCTGTGATCCCCTCTGAAGATACAAAGACCGGCAACTCGGCTATTACGGTGAACTCAGAGACGAATCCTCTGTGAAGCAGAACATCCAGTCTGTCCGTAACTTGCTGACGAGGTCACTTTGTTCCCTGATGAACAATCACCTCCAAACCAAAAAAGAGAAAAGATAAAAGGGTTGGGCCAGATCAGAGCGCAGGATGGAAAGCCAGGCTGGCCCCCCCACCCTCCCGGGCTGTCAGATCTGGGAGGCGGGACTCGAGGTCCGGGTTTGGTTCCACGCCCTGCGGCCCTGCTTCTATCACTTTGTTCCCTGATGAACAATCGCCTCCAAACCAAAAAAGAGAAAAGATAAAAGGGTTGGGCCAGATCAGAGCACAGGATGGAAAGCCAGGCTGGCCCCCCCACCCTCCCGGGCTGTCAGATCTGGGAGGCGGGACTCGAGGTCCGGGTTTGGTTCCACGCCCTGCGGCCCTGCTTCTGAGTGACCGCATCCTCAGAACTCAGGGGGTCTTAGGATGAAAGTCTCTTAGGTCAGTTCCCAGTGATTAGGAAGGTCCCCGGGCCCACAGATGTGTTCTAGTTTCTTCTACAAGAACTGGGCTGGTCTTCTCGCCGAATCTGTGGCTGTGTTTCCTCTCCTGAGCGGGACTGTGGGGTCAAGTTTACCTCCCCAGATGCCATGTCCCCAGCCCCTGGAGTATCTTCAAAAGAAAGCTGTGTCAGAGTAACGCCCACACAAGAGCCCTCCGGAGTGGTAATGGTGATGCCGGCGGTGTTAATTCCTGAACTGGTGAATGTGACCACTCCTCCAGCAGTGGCCTGGAGCTCAGCACAAAACAAATCTAAGCTTACACGATTTTGGTGGCCAGAAGGCCCACACAGTTGTCGTCTCTGGCCGTGTAAAGAGTTCCCCCGGCACGACGGCTCTCCTACTCTCTCACAGTTGTCCTGAACGTGCGTCACAGAGCTGAGGGGAAGCCATCGGATGGCTGGTTCCCCCTCGGGGCGCTTCCCTTTCCGGGGGCCAGAGGCTGCCTGTGTCTCTGGTCCACGGCCTCTGACCCCATCTTCAGAGCAAGGGCAGCAGCATCTTCCAGACTCCCTCTCCATCTGCCCCCGCCACCACGACCCCTCCTCTGCCTCTGCCCCTCCCTTGTTCATTGACAAGAGCCCTTGAGGCTCCACTGGGTCCCCATGACCATCCAGGATAATCTTCCCATTTAGCATCATTCATTTAATCACATATTTCCTTGCTTTCTTGCTGAGTCACTCAGTCATGTCCAACTCTTTGTGACCCCGTGGACTGTAGCCCGCCATGACCCTCTGTCCATGGGATTTCCCAGGGAAGAAAGCTGGAGTGGGTTACCATTCCCTTCTCCAGGGGATCTTCCCAACCCAGGGATCAAACCTATGTTTCCCGGGTTGCAGGCAAATTCTTCGCTGCTGAGCCAGCTGGGAAACCCAGTAATCACCTACAAATACCTGTTTCCAGGGAAAACATCCCTACTCCCCATGCTGACAGCATTCCTGCTTGTTCTCCTTCCAAAATGCCTCCCAATTATTATGTCTTGGATTATCACAAGAGCTGCTGATGAATATCCCAAACTCTGTTCTCCCTCTTCCAAGTCCTCTGCCCTCCTCCATATTCCTGCTTCTAAGTTACAAGTTTGACCCTGCGGGTAACTTGCACAAAGGGGAAGTCATGCCTCTGGGTTCCCCTGGCCCCAGTCACTCTATTATGCTCATTTTCCCTTGCGTTTACATATGTGTCTCCCCAATTAAATCATGAAGGGATCAACGGTAATTATGCTGAGCAACTTTGGCTCAGCTGCTCCTTTGGGAGAGACACTGGCTGAGCGTCACCTGGCGCAGGATCTGTGTTGGAACTCGGTGCCAAGAATCAGGCTCTGCAAAGTGATGGCCCTGTGTGGGACACCTGCGCAGCTCCCGGTCCTCACCCCCGGGTCGCCCTCTCCCCCCAGCGCTGCCCTGCGGTCTCCTCTGCGTCAGGACGTCCAGGGCCTTCTGCCCCCAAAGCCACCAGCGCTGAGTCTGCACATACCTTTTCTAACTTAAAGCCTGAGTCATACCGTCCTGATTGAAATATGGCCTCTAAAGATTTCTTTTCACTTTCATTTTAGTTGTGATTATTTAAATCACAAAATTTACATATTCTTGGGGTTTAAAAACAGGCATTTTAGAAAAACAGTCAAAACTTCCATCTACCTTTTCTTCATCTCTGTGACCCGACCCTAGAGATAATCACTGTGGTCTATTTGAGAATTTATCTTTCTACATCATTTCTACATACATTTCTACATCATTTCCAACTCGAACACAGCTCCAAAATGCATTTATAAGTATGCTGTTATGTTTATCTGTGCATTGATTTTAATACAGACAATCCAATATTAAGAGGTTTTCATTAAAGCTGTTTCCGATGTTTTGCTATCACTAATAATGTTGCAACGATGGTCAGGGTGCCTGCATCTCTCTGGGCGCCTGCTACTTCTGCAGGAGACTCCTGAAAGTTCAGCCGATGGTTCAGAGAAGCAGAGGTTGCAGAGTCCACAGTAAATGAATCTTCTTAAAGACTGTCCCAGTTCCTGCTCCCATAAACAATGTCTGTGTGTTTTCTCCTATGCTTCCAATCTTATTTAAAATGCATTCCGCTGCTTTTAAAATTTGCTGATGACTGGAGAGGTTGTGCAAGTGGTAAAGAACCCACCTGCCAGTGGTAAAGAACCCACATAAGAAATGAGGGTTCAATCCCTGGGTTGGGAAGATCCCCTGGAGGAGGGCATGGCAATCCACTGTCGTATTCTTGCTTGGAGACTCCCATGGACAGAGGAGCCTGGTGGGTTCCTACAGTTCAGTTCAGTTCAGTTCATTTCAGTCGATCAGTTGTGTCCGACTCTTTGCAACCCCATGAATTGCAGCACGCCAGGCCTCCCTGTCCATCACCATCTCCCGGAGTTCCCCCAAACCCATGTCCATCAAGTCGGTGATGCCATCCAACCATCTCATCCTCTGTCATCCCCTTCTCCTCCTGCCCCCAATCCCTCCCAGCATCAGGGTCTTTTCCAATGAGTCAAATCTTCTCATGAAGTGGCCAAAGTATTGGAGTTTCAGCTTCAGCATCAGGCCTTCCAATGTACACCCAGGACTGAACTCCTTTAAGATGGACTGGTTGGCTCTCCTTGCAGTCCAAGGGACTCTCAAGAGTCTTCTCCAACACCACAGTTCAAAAGCATCAATTCTTCAGTGCTCAGCTTTCTTCACAGTCCAACTCTCACATCCGTACACGACCACTGGAAAAACCATAGCCTTGACTAGACAGACCTTTGTTGGCAAAGTAATGTCTCTGCTTTTGAATATGCTATCTAGCTTGGTCATAACTTTCCTTCCAAGGAGTAAGCGTCTTTTAACTTCATGGCTTCAATCACCATCTGCAGTGATTTTGGAGCCCAAAAATGTAAAGTCTGACACTGTCTCCATTGTTTCCCCATCTATTTCCCATGAAGTGAAGGAAACAGATGCCATGATCTTTGTTTTCTGAATGTTGAGCTTTAAGCCAACATTTTCACTCTCCTCTTTCACTTTCATCAAGAGGCTTTTTAGTTCCTCTTCACTTTCTGCCATAAGGGTGGTGTCATCTGCATATCTGAGGTTATTCATATTTCTCCCAGCAATCTTGATTCTAGCTTGTGCTTCTTCCAGCCCAGCGTTTCTTATGATGTACTCTGCATAGAAGTTAAATAAGCAGGGTGACAATATACAGCCTTGATATACTCTTTTCCTATTTGGAACCAGTCTGTTGTTCCATGTTCAGTTCTAACTGTTGCTTCCTGACCTGCATATAGGTTTCTCAGGTTAGGTGGTCTGGTATTCCCATCTCTTTCAGAATTTTCCACAGTTTATTGTGATCCACACAGTCAAGGGCTTTGGCATAGTCAAGAAAGCAGAAATAGGTGTTTTTCTGGAACTCTCTTGCTTTTTCCATGATCCAGCAGATGTTGGCAATTTGATCTCTGGTTCCTCTGCCTGTTTCAAAACCAGCTTGAACATCTGGAAGTTCACGGTTCATGTGTTGCTGAACCCAGTATTTAAAAATGGTCAAAAGATTTGAATGGACATTTCACCAAGGAAGATACATGGATGACCAAAAAGATAAAATGAGAACATGCCATCATCAAGCAAGCTAAGTCACTTCAGTCATGTTCGACTCTGTGCGACCCCATGGACTGTAGTCCACCAGGCTCTTCTGTCCATGGGATTTTCCAGGCAAGAACACTGGAGTGGGTTGCCATGCTCTCCTCCAGGGGATCTTCCTTACCCAAGGAGTCGAATCTGCATCTCTTGCATCTCCTGCGTTGACAAGCAGGTTCTTTACCACTAGTACCACCTGGGAAGGCCTCCAGCATCAGTAATCCATAGGCAAATACAGATTAAAGCTATGAGACACCACCGATTAGCTGCTAAGAAAGAAAAAACGCTGACAAGTCCAGTCCTGGAGAGAATGCTGAACCGGGTTTCTCATACACTGCTGCCAAGGATGCGGCCTCCGCAGCCTCTGTGTTGAGCAGCCAGCAATTCCTTACACATTAGACACAC
Source organism: Cephalophus harveyi (assembly GCA_006410635.1). Lineage (NCBI taxonomy): Eukaryota > Metazoa > Chordata > Mammalia > Artiodactyla > Bovidae > Cephalophus > Cephalophus harveyi. The sequence goes on from SJYT01053980.1 coordinate 372,980, forward strand.
TCGTCATACCTAGGAGGCCCTTTTGTAGGCATTTACACACATGAAATAAAAACAAGTGCTCACGCAGACAGCTGGACATGTGTTTACAATTTCACAATTTCCAAGCACTGGAAAGAGTCTCACGCTCTTAGCCTGGGGAAGAGAGAAGTATTCTGCGGTGTGGCTCCCCAGAACTGGCACCTCCTGGGGAGCAGCAGTCAACCAGCCTGTCACACCAGCTGAAAGGGGTCTGGAGGACTGCACACCCTGAAGGGCAGAACCACAGGGACAAAGAACAGACCAGGGTCTGCCCAGGTTCCAGGGAGACAGTGAGTGACGGGCTGGCAGGGGTCTTCCCCACCACAGCTCTGTCTGGGGGTGCTGCAACCCCTTCCCCAGTTTCTTAGTTAAAATCCCTCCTTCAAGTTCAAGGAGGGGAAAGCTCGATCATTCAGCCAGTCTCTCAAGTCAGCCACCAGGGTCAGCCCCAAGATGGCAACTGCCCAGCCTGGTTAACACAAAGAACGTGCAGAAGGGTGGCTCACGTAGAACGTGCAGAGCAGCCCTGAGGACGCATTCACCCTGCTTTGTCTGAGATACTCAGAAGATGCCCCTCGAGATGCCAGAGAAAAATAACCAAGAAAGTCACAATTCGTATTGCAAAAGAAATTTAAAAATCAAAGAAACAACCATGAGATACAAGCAAAACAAAACAGAAAAGATGATCTGTTGATTGCAGATCAATATGAATTAGTTATATTACATTTTGAACTAAAAATCCCGGTATGACAAAAATAATCTTCAATGAAAAGCAAACATATAGAAATTCCACAAGATACGTGTACCCAGGACCCTCAAAACATATAACTAGTACAGCCGATATTTTATAGTAACTATAAAAAGAGTATAGTCTGTAAAATGATGACTCACTATGCTGTACACCTGAAACTAATACAATATCGTAAATAACCAAATTTCAATTAAAAAAAAACAAAAACACCTCACAAAGCTAAAGTAAAAGACATATGGAGTTTAAAACTGAAAGAGGCAAGTTAAACCACTAAGTGCAAACCTATAGGAAGGAATTTTGAACATTAATATCAGAAACCATCTCTCAGGCCATACAGAAAATCTCAACAAACTCCAAAAATGAGAAATTGCATAAGCTATGTTTTTCTAGCAACACTGCAGCAAGATTAAGAATTTATAACAAAAACACAAAGGGAGAGAAATCTCCACAGTCTTAAGTTCTAAAAACAGCAGACTATTGATCTGACATTAACATAATTAATATCAACTAATAAAGTACAGAAGCAAATATAAAAAGAAAAAAACGCATAAAATTTTTAATATGCATAAATATAGGCCCTATTGCTTCTATATTTATCATAAAGTGAAACATTTTGGTCAAAGTTTTAGTTTTAGAGCACTTCACTGTGTTTTTATTTAAGAAAGAAAAGAAATCTAGTTATGAGACAATTGGTTGCATTAATCACAGTGCGTACGTGCTAAGTCAATTTAGTTGTGTCCAACTCTTTGTGACTCCATGGACTGTAGCCTGCCAGGCTCCTCTGTCCATGGGACTCTCCAGGCAAGAATGCTGGAGTGGGTTGCCATGACCTCCTTCAGGGAATCCCTTCAACCCAGGGATTGAACCCAAGTCTCCTGAGTCTCCTGCACTGGCAGGCGGATTCTTTACCACTAGTGCCACCTGATACTACAATTAAGCAGTTTCTAATTTTCCTTAAGCCTTCCTGCCTATAATAGTCTTACTCCTATAATCAAATGAAAGCCATTGATATATTTTATTGTCACCAGAAATAATCACGGGAGAAAATAATATGATAGAGTTCTCAGCACATAGAATAGAATGAACTCTTTTTGAACTGCATATTTTCTTATTCATCCAACTATTGAAATCTTTGAAAGTGAAAGTCATTTACATTGAATGCTGTTTTGATGTAATAAGACTTACATTTCCAAATATAGTCTCTAAGCTAAAAATACTCCCAGGAATAAACAAAGCAATATTGTATCTAATCTGGAAGTGACGTGTCTTTAGATGTGGAAGAATCCTTTACTCTCAGGAATAAGCAGAGGTCAGTCCAAAGCATCTTTACCAATGAGGCCTTGCTAGGGGCTAGTTACCCAAAATGGTAAGACCTGTTTGTGCTGGGCATAGGAGGAGGGTTCTGTGGTTGTATGGCTGGAAGACATGGAATCACACTGTTTACAACAGTGTCTGAGGATGCTAACAGATTAATAACACAGCCTGCATCTCTAGGAGAGAGGGTGCCAACTTCAGGTGCACGCAAAGCTTTTAAGATTTGCTTGGTTTTTGTTTTGTCTTTTGTTTTTAATCCTGGACCCATTTTTTTTTTTTTTATCCTGAACCCATTTTTTTATCCTGGACCCATTTTTTAGTGTGTAAATAACTCTCACAGTCAGCATCCTGGCAAATATGCAAATATTTGCAAATATGAGTTTGGCAAACTCAGCCCTAAACAAACAGCATAGGCTTCTGAAAATGCAAGTGTTTCTGGCAAGTTGACCACAATAAGTGGCTTTCTGGGCATTACAAGCTCCACGTCCCCAGCCTCCCATCATCACATTCACAAGCCTGATGCAAGCAATGTAAAAGCCCCCAGAGCAAGCCAGCCCTGTATCGAGCTCCCCGGCTGGACCTGAGCCCAGGACCTTGGCAAGGAAGCCGAGGAAAGCCCGTGATCACACCCAGAGACATGGTTTTGGCTCGGACAAAGCCTGTTCTCCCAGAGTCCCCACACCCCTGGTGGGCACCACAGGCGAGCCCCCGCTCACACCTGCTTCATGACCCTCCCTTAGTGTGGGCCTGGTACCTGAGCACTTCATGGGAATCCATCCACACCAGGGGTCAGCAAACGTTCTCTGCAGAGAGTCAAACAGTGCATAGTTCAGGCTTCGCAGGGCCCAGCTTTCCGTGACCTGGCTCAACCCTGCCGCGTGGCACTGAGGCACTACAGACAACGGGCACAGGCCCGGGGCCCAGTCACACAGGCTTAGGGACACTGAGACTTGGATTTCACATCATTCCCTTGCGTCACAAAAGGTTCTTCTGGCAAAGTGTTCTGGGCAGGAGATTAAGAAATACGCAATTCCCCCGAGGATACTGCAGATGTGGCCACATTCTCACTGAGCTCACAGCAGCTGCCCCTTGGATGGTCTTTCCTCTGAGGGGGACTGAGACCACAGCCTGCTTTATGCAGCACAGGGCCCCTTTCTGACTGCCTTCCATTTAAATAATATCTGCCAACAATGGGCGACTTTGCCAAATAAACCTCTCCCATTCCTATGCACACGAGATATTCAGAGCTGCACTCAGAGCAGTTGTTGTTGTTCAGTCATTCAGTCATGTCAGACTCTGCGATCCCACGGGCTGCAGCACGCCAGGCTTCCCTGTCCTTCACCATCTCCCGGAGCTTGCTCAAACTCATGTCCATGGAGTCGATGATGTCATCCAATCATCTCATCCTCCGCCAGAACACTTAGCCAGAAGATGAATCTTTTGTGACGAATGGGAATGAATCAATTCTTCGGCACTCAACCTTCTTTATGGTCCAACTCTCACATCCATACATGCCTCAAAGCATACGAGCCTCTTTATCTTTGTTTTGTGTTCACTTTACTTCACAGACACACAGTCAGTGATGACCAGCCCGGGTGTTCATCTGCACGCTGTAGCTCATCTCCTGCCTGGACAGGGTGCTTCTGGTCCAGATATAATGTTTGAGGTAGTTTCCAAACTCCCCCCTGCCTAATAGTGTTTCATGAATGTATTTGTTTAGCTTCTTAAGGTCTTGATATTTATTTCCTGAGGTCGAAATGAAAAGTGAAAAGCAGCATTTTCAGAGAGAGAAAAGATATTTCTTATATATCACCACTTATTTTTAGAAAGCGGGCTCTAAATAGCCACAAAGACATAGGACTAGAGAACGGTGTTCTGCACCTACTGCCAAGAAGACATTCAGTAAGGACACAAATGATTAAAAAAAAAAAATCCCAGAAAATTAAAACACTCTAAAAATCTGCTGGGGAAAAATTGATACTTTGCTCACAAATACTTTTATAATTGGGTTTCACTTGGGTTATTGTATTATTGTCCATAAAAGAGAGCTTATACGTGACAATAGGCAAAAATCCCTAGGAATACTGAACACAGTAAAGTAATACCCAAAGCAATTATGAAAACTTCAAATGGGAAAAAGAATCTGTAAACTATATTAGAATTTCACAATTATGCAAACTAACATTTCCAAGGGAGTTTGGCCACCGTTTGTTAGCATTTTTACTTAGTTTTTACTCATAAAGGAATCAGGTGGGTGTGTGCCTTATGGGTACAAGCAATAAGTTCTTAAATGAGTAAGGGAATGATTTTAAAAATACAGATACTTGCCAGAGGTGGTATTAAATTAACAAAACAACAAAATCTAATAATCCTGAGTGCCACAAGGAGGCCATTTGGAAGCCCAGGTACAGCTCATTGCCTTGGTAGAAATCAGGTCTTTCCTTGTGTCTGGGACCATCAAATAAAGATTACATGTTACCGAGGCTTTCCTGGTGTTTCAGTGGTAAAGAATCCGCCTGCCAATGTAAGAGACATGGGTTTATCCCTGGTCCTGGAAGATCCCACGTGCCTTAGAGCCACTAAGCCCGTGCGCTCAAACTACTGAGCCTGTGCTCTAGAGCCCATTGGCCTCAACCTCAGCCCCTGAAGCCTGGATCCCCAAGAGGCTGTGCTCCAGAACACGAGAGGTCACAGCACTGAGAAGCCCTCGGAGAAGCCCACAGCTAGAGAGTTGCCCCTGCTCACCCAACTAGAGAAAAGCCCTCAAAGACTCACCACAGCCAAATACAATAATAATTAACTAATTTTAAAAAAGATCACATGTTATTAAAGCAAAATTAAATGTTAAAGTGCCTTTTTCAAAAATAATACAGCAATACTCAGGGCACTCCTATTCTGAGAATTACGGTGCCGTTGCCATGAAGCCCCCAGTGTTGAAGCTGGAGAGAAGCTTGGAATAACCCCCTTCTAAGTGAAGCCTACAGCTGCCCTGTGTCCAGCCCCGTCGCAGGGGAGCCGGCCACAGGAGGGACCAACGGCCCTGCCCTCCCACCGCCCAGCACTCTCCTTTCATCCGGATCCCCAGGGAGGACCAACACCACAAGAGCGGCGAATTCTCTGGACTCCCCAGGGACAAGAGGGCACTTTAGCTGTAGCCCAGCAACAGGTTCCAGACACAGGAAGCTCTTACAGAACCATCTGCCCATCAGGATTTTCTAAACAGTACTTGGTGAAGCCTCTGGCAGAGAACTGGGTTCTTGAGCAGTAAAATGACTTGAGCAAAACTGGTCATGCTGCCCCTGCAGATGGGGAGGAGGGAGGAGGTCCCCCTGCTTGCTCTGTCCCGTCCCCCTGTGCCTCTCTACAGTCAGCTGTTTGTCCTGCCCTGCGGTCCTGGGGAATTGTAGTTCTCACTGCCAGGACACCCCGTGCACATGTCCTGGGCGAGGCCATGGGCGGAGAGCCAGAGTTGCGGACCTGTCTGGTCAGAGACAGAGGGCATCCCGTCAGCCAGCTGCCTTGGGAGGCTCACCGCAACACAAGCAGATTCTGGAGCATTTAAGACTACCTGCAGAAAGTTCCCAGAACTAGGTGGTGACGGGAATCGAGTTAGAAAATCAGAAAGGGAGGAAAGGAAGGGAGGGAGAGGGAGAGGGAGGGAAGGGAAGAGACCAGGGAGGGAAGAAAGAACGAAGAGGAGGGAGAGAGCACCTAAGAACTGATGCTTCTGAACTGTGGTGCTGGAGACGACTCTTGAGAGTCCCTTGGCCTGCAAGGAGATCAAGTCGGTCAATCCTAAAGGAAATCAACCCTGAATAGTCACTGGAAGGACTGATGCTGAAGCTGAAACTCCATTACTTTGGCCGCCTGAAGTGAAGAACCAACTCACTCGGAAAGAACCGATGCTGGGAAAGATTGAGGGCAGGAGGAGAAGGAGGTGACAGAGGATGAGATGTCGGATGGGATCATCGACTCAATGGACATGAGTTAGAGCAAACTCTGGGAGTTGGTGATGGACAGGGAAGCCTGGTGTGCTGTAGGCCATTGGGTTGCAAAGAGTCAGACATGACTGAGAGACTAAACAACAACAGCAAGCCTTTCTGCAAGAGTACAGATGGCTTCAGAATTTCGGTTGAAGACAAGAGAACCCTGATACTTGATATTACACATCTTCCCAGGTGACGCAGCCCTGGGCCTCTATGGAGACCACGGAGGATGGCAACATGCCTCCATCCATTCCCTCAGACAGTCTCTGTTTCACGAGGCAAAATCTGGATGCTGCAATGAATGAAAGCCTGTGGACATTACGCTGCTCATCAATACAGCTGTTTTTAGATGGCAAGTGTTCCTCAGAAACTGGAGGGACATCAGATGCCTATTAGCTTTTGGCAGAATTTCAAAATTCCAGCTTTTTCTATGAAGCTAGTTATTTTACAGGAAAAATGAGGAAATCGCTATCAGAATGAACTCTCAACCCAGGAATTCTCCTTTCTAAGCTGTCCAATTTACCTGATTTAATGCAATATACTACACTGCAGATAACTGAAAATACTTAAATAAGTCATCCAAAAAGATTACCTAGTTGAAGAGGTTTAAATGACACACCAGCTCTATTCATGGTTTTGGTTACATGAAAAGAAAAGCCAGTGTTGCAACAAAGAAGAATTAATTGAAAGTGAATATGCTGTCAATTTGGAAAGTAATTTTTCCTTCCACTAGTTCGATCCCTGGGTCAGGAAGATCCTCTGGAGAAGGGAATGGGAACCCCACTCCAGTATTCTTGCCTGGAGAATCCCATGGACAGAGGAGCCTGGTGGGCTACAGTCCAAAAGAGTTGGGCATGACTGAGCCACTAAACAGCAACAGCAGCAGTAGACTCTGGTAAACTGACTTTTACCCAAAAAAGTTCTATGGAAAAACCAGGCAGAATAGAGCAACCCTTGTTCTGTTGATAGTTGTAAGCCTATGTCTACCTATACAATTTTCTTAACTTCTGAGCTCAATTTCCTTCATCTTAAAACAAGAAAGGCTTTAGCAGGATGATCCCTGAAGTCTTATCTTGTCTAATCTTTCATGATTTTTCCCAACATTTTCTCATATTTTTATTTCTTCAAGGGAATCAAGTATCTACAATGAGCATTATCTGATGTAAAAATAGAAAGGGTCTCACTTCTGTTGTCTTGAAAACCATGCCAGGGAACATTTTTATATTTCAGAAAAAGTTTTTGATTGAAAGGCTTGGATGGAGGCTTTCAGTTTCACCAAAAGCGATGCTGTTTGGACAGCGCTGGAGCAATTTCAAGGGAAATTGGCTCCTGGCAACAGCTCTCCCCCCAGGGTCCTTCACCAAGTCAGGGACCTGCAACAATCAGGCTTGCATCCTGGAGGGCACGGATACTCCAGCTCTGCACATCGCTGAGCTAGACCAGGTCAACTTATCACATGGGAAGTGATGATGGGAGAGCAGTCATTTGTCCCTATTTTTCAGAAATACATCTTCAGCTTACTCACACTGTGTAATTAATGGGATTATATTAGCGTCATACACAACACTGAATAAGCCCCACAAAACTTTAAAATTTTCAAGAATTACTTTGCAGGTCGTCACTCAAGGCTTCCCTGGTGGCTCAGACAGTTTAAAAAAAAAAAAAAACTGCCTGCAATGTGGGAGACCGAGGTTCTCTTGCAGAAGGGAATGGCTACCCACTCCAGTACTCTTGCCTGAAGAATTCCATGGACAGAGGAGTTGAGTGGGCTACAGTGCATTGGGTCACAATGAGTCAGGTACGACTGAGCAACTAACACACACACAACAACTGGAAGAGGGAAAATTAACACAAATCCACACAAATTCAAACATTCGCCAATTTAATTTAAAAAGTCTTTCCAAACACTCTACTTGGAATTAGAAATTTCAATTAACCTCACAAAAAAAGCACCCTCAAGAGCCAAAGTAGACCAGAAGCAAATGACTTCATTTCAATCAATTCTTAGGGCTGTGAGCGGAAATGGTGAGACTGTCCCGACGCTTGCCAGACCCCGCAGCACCACCCACCTGCTTCTGGGAGGGCGCTGTGTGTGTTTGCTCACATGTCAATTTCTATCACAAGGATATACACCCAGGGGGTTCTACTTTCCTTCATCTCTTTCATGCCCATCACTGCTTCTGGCACATAGAGTGTCCAAAACACTGTTGAACAGATAAATGAAGGGAAAGCATTAGAAAACACTACGGAGGAAATGACATAGAGGTTGTGCCAAGAATGTTTTTCTTGTTGCAAAGAAACAGAATGGCAGCTGTGACATTCTCCTGAGTGCAGAGAGGAGTCTGGTGGGCATGACAGCTAAAAAGACGCTCGCCAGTTGAAGAGGTGCCCCGTGGGCTGGAGTATCCCAGGCGTGTCACAGTCACAGCACATAGTCAGGGATCCCATTCAGGTTCCCAATCATTTCTGTCTGTTTTCAAGGATTCCTTCTATAAAACTCCTTACTCCAGGGAGGCCACTGAGAGGAAAGGACACAAGTGATTAAGTATTTGGAGAGTTGGTGCAGTCGCACAAATGCATACAAAAGGTTAACTGGAATTCAAGACCGTTTCTAAATGCCTAACGTGGCATTCCTTCCATGAGACTGAAGTCCCAGCAAGGGGGACTCAGCTGAAATGAAAGCACAGGAGACATTTGACAAAGAGTCAGGGTCCCTAGATTTGTTACTTACCCTGACTAATCAGAATTTCATAATATTTTTCTGTTCATCCAAACCTTCATTCTCCAAATAGCATGACCTAATTGTACACAGTAGAGTATGGCTATCTCAATGTGGAAAACATTATGGAGTTTCTTCAGAAAACTAAAAACAAGATCCAACAATCCCACTCCTGGGCATATATCCAGTGTGGTGTGTGTGTGCGGTGTGTGGGGGGTAGGTGTGGTGTGTGTGTGGTGTGTGTGTGCAGTGTGTGGGGGGTAGGTGTGGTGTGTGTGTGGGGTGTGTGTGGGGTG
>SJYT01053980.1:383122-393166 GCA_006410635.1 Cephalophus harveyi
AATTACAGGTCTCCTGCCTCAGGTGTGCAGGCTTCGCCACAGCTGTGATGATGGGGACGCTGGCGGGGCAGCAGCTGGCAGTCGAGGCATTCGTCACTGGCAACGTGCTCTGCAATGTCCTCTGGCTCCTGGAGCCTCGTGGCCTCCCCCAGAGAAGGGCCTCGTGGTCGCCGTCTGCATCGTGCTGTGCTGCCCGTCCCGCAGGAGAGGGTCAAGTGGACGCTGTGCCCGTTGCAGCATCCAGGTCAGCAGGACCGAAGGCCAGCCCAGCCTCACGCCCTGCTCTTCCTGTGCAGCTATTAAATGTGGCCACGGGTGAACGTCAGAATAAAGGCAGAGACAGAGGAGACCTTGAATGTGCGCTTGGCACGATGAAATGTTATGAACCACGTGTGCAAGGCTTCTGACTTGTTTTGAAATCATTTTTTCAAAAATAGCTAAAAATGTCTAGAGACAATCAAGGAAAGAACAGAACAAGAAAAAGAACATTAAACAAACAAAAAACGAGACGAGTTTCTCTGATCTTTCCCTGCAGAATGTCCTTCACAGGAAATTGCATTTTAAGATCTTCTCAGGCAGAGAGACCCCGTTTGCAAAGCGCAGGGCTTTGTTGGGGTGGAAAACGGGTGTTACTCTAAGGACAGCGTCCACCTGTGGTGAGTTCCTGCCGGGGTCATGTGCCCACCCACACTTCCGGGCGGCAGAGCTGTCCACCTCTTTTTGGCTTAATGCCAGGCACCTGCGGGCCAGCTCTTCCCCATCACCTCCTCCCTGTGAACCCCCAGCTCAGAGCATCCACTCCTGCCACTTTCCCCTCCGTGTTCCACCCACGCCTGCTGGGACCCCAGCCTGTCCCCCTCCTCTTGTTTGTAGAAAAGCCTCAGTGTCTGAGGCCTTCCTTGGGTTCCAAAGAGCAAATTTAATCAAGTAAGAAAATGCAGAAACAAAGGAAAGCAGCCAAGCAAGATAAAGTAATAACAGTTTAGCCCGAAAACAAAGACAAGAGCCTTCAGTTCCTCCTCAAGGTCTGTGGACATTATCCTGAGCCATGTCCTTGAGACGTTTTGTAGACAGTAAAACCCCCCAGCAGGTGGAAAAAATAACTGCCTGCTGACCACCAGCACGTGGACCCCAGACCGGCTGGAACCCGAGGATTGATGACAGATTCTGGACACACTACCCCGTTACCTCCCCATCAATCAGAGAATCCTGTGTGAGCTGCTCAGTCACTCAGTAACCAACCGAACCCTTCAGTCAAGGCCATCAGGGAGTTCAGATGTTCTGAACATGTGTTGCCCATTTTCCTTGCTTGGTGACTTGTAATAAATACTATGTGTGCGTGCTAAGTCACTTCAGTNTCAGGGAATCCTGTGTGAGCTGCTCAGTCACTCAGTAACCAACCGAACCCTTCAGTCAAGGCCATCAGGGAGTTCAGATGTTCTGAACATGTGTTGCCCATTTTCCTTGCTTGGTGACTTGTAATAAATACTATGTGTGCGTGCTAAGTCACTTCAGTTGTGTCCAGCCAGGATCCTCTGACCATGGGATTCTCCAGGCAAGAATACTGGAGAGGGTTGCCATGCCCTCCTCCGGGGGATCTTCCCAACCCAGGAATGGAACCCGAGTCTCTTAAGTCTCCTCCACTGACAGGTGGGTTCTTTTCCACCAGCGCCACCTGGGAAGCCCAATAAATACTATACTTTTCTTAATAACAACCTGGTGTCGCTAGGCTGGCTCTGCTGTTGGGACCCAAGTTTGGTCAGCAACACACTGAACCTCTTTTGGAAAGAATGGTCAAAATTAATAGCGTCACACCTCTAGTATTCGGAAAAAGCAAGAAGATGGATTCTCTTTGAGAGGCTTCAGAGAGAAATGCCACCCCACTGACACTTTGATTTTAGTCCAGTGAAAGCTATGCAGGGCTTCTGACCTACAGAACAGTAAGATAATATATCTATATTGCTCCAGCTGCTAAGTACTTGGAAATGTGATACATCAGCAAGTAAATTCTAATACACGCATGTGTCTAGGCTGCCATCATTGTTTCTAGCAAACAGGGGGTGTGGAGGGTCGGGAACAGGGTTTGTCTCCTCAAATGCAGTGAACGTGGGACCCAGAAAACTGAGCCATTTTGAAAGCTGAACTTGGAAACCATAATATGATAGANAAGTAAATTCTAATACACGCATGTGTCTAGGCTGCCATCATTGTTTCTAGCAAACAGGGGGTGTGGAGGGTCGGGAACAGGGTTTGTCTCCTCAAATGCAGTGAACGTGGGACCCAGAAAACTGAGCCATTTTGAAAGCTGAACTTGGAAACCATAATATGATAGATTGTAATTCGGCTTCACTGAGAAATATATTAACAGTGTCACGTTGTCATCTTCTATTCTTTTTCTGAAGTTGGATTTTTTCACTCCCCTCTGAAGCTACTCTGACTAATCCCACTGACACGGTCCTCAGTGGAAAACCCGAGAGCCACTTCGAGAGCTGGGTTTTATGTAACTTCTTTTGCACCACAAGTGGGGGTTTTCTCTTCACCATTTAGAAATTGTTTTATCTGTGACCTTTTCCTCTGATCCTCCTCATGGCCTGGCCCTCCTTTACAAAGGTCCCGTGGGGCCACTTCCTCCCAGTCTGCCCTCCACGGGGTGGCCTCGCAGATGTTTGTCCCTGATCTTCTGGGTCTCTCGTCAAACCCGCCAGTGATGACTCCTGAGTCCAGGTCCCTACCCAGACCCTCCCCCTGAACTCCAGGCCTGTGCTTGTCAGCAGGCAGCCAGCAGGGATCAGAAGCTCTTTCACACTAATACTAGGACAGAATCTGCCTTTTTCAGTGTATTGATGTTTGTGCTAATGGAATGCCAGGATGGCAGGTGAAACCACAGGCTCCCAGCACCAATAATGGCCATGACATCCAGCCCCACTGGGGCCACCAGGGAAAAGGAACGTAACACAAGCCCACTCCCTTCACGACAGTATACATATCTACACGTGCATTTTTTTACAAACGTGGTTATCGGAATTAAAACATGCAATGAGTTAATTACTATTATTTTAATAAACTGATATAGATACTTAAAATTTTCTGTTTTAATTTCTAATGCTGTAAACATGGATGGATACAACCCACAGAATGAAAAGCTCTCTGAGCCCTCACTGAGGTGAGAGACCCACCTGCTCAAGGGCACATCCACGCTGCCCTGATGCATTGCACGCTGCCTAGTGGTCCAGTTATCTGTCAGTACATTAGAGCTATTCATGCAGCCTGGAAATCCCCTGCTCATATGTGTTTCCCTCATCACACAATCAGCATTCCCCAAATGAACTACTGGACTGCAAAGAGACCAAACCATTCAATCCTTTGTGTGTGTGTGTGTGTATTTGTGTAACAGAGTTTTATTAAAGTATAAAAAGTATACAGAAAGCTTCTGACATAGACATCAGAAGGGGGCAGAAAGAGTACCCCAAACCATTCAATCCTAAAGGAAATAAACCCTGGATATTCATTGGAATGGAGAAGGCAATGGCACCCGACTCCAGTACTCTTGTCTGGAAAATCCCATGGACAGAGGAGCCTGGTAGGCTGTGGTCCATGGGGTCGCGAAGAGCCGGACACGACTGAGCGACTTCCCTTACACTTTTCACTTTCATGCATTGGAGAAGGAAATGGCAACCCACTCCAGTGTTCTTGCCTGGAGAATCCCAGGGACAGGGGGTAGGTTGCCGTCTACGGGGTCACAACTGAAGTGACTTAGCAGCAGTAGCAGCAGCATTCATTGGAAGGACTGATGCTGAACCTGAAACTCCAAGACTTTGATCACCTGATGTGAAGAGCTGACTCATTGGAAAAGACTCCAATGCTGGGAAAGATTGAGGGCAGGAGGAGAAGGGGGCGACAGAGGACGAGATGGATGGATGACATCATTGACTCAATGGACATGAGTTTGAGCAAACTCTGGGAGATAGTGAAGGACAGGGTTGACTGGCGTGCTGCAGTCCATGGGGTCGCAAAGAGTTGGGACGCCACTCAACAACTGAATGACAACAACATGGTGAGTTAGACACAAATGCTGTTAAAAACCGTTTTGCGTTAACTGAATGAGAAAGATCAATATCTGCGTTTGGACCACAAACTATGATTGATTAAGGTAATTTAATCTTTCTGAATTCATGATTAAGAAACATTTTCTAGTAAAAGAGACAAACGACAATATACATTCAGTACGAATCACTGCAGCATATTCAAATGTTTGGCAATTATTCAAATAGTGTAACTTAAGACTATGATCCTTCATCTGCCAATATTCTATATTAGAGTGTAGTCTCTCTAGAAACAAATTCTTAGAATTTTATTCATTTTCTTTCCACATCTCTGAATGAGGTAATTTCTTAAGAGACACTCTTCAAGAATTATGTCTGGGTAAGTACTCTTGCCTGGAGAATCCCATGGATGGAGGAGCTTGGTGGGCTGCAGTCCACGGGGCCATGGACTCTTCACTCTCCGTGAAGAGTCGGACACGACTGAGCACTGAGCGACTTCACGTTCACTTTTCACTTTCATGTTTTGGAGAAGGAAATGGCATCCACTCCAGTGTTCTTGCCTGGAGAATCCGAGAGATGGGGAAGCTTGGTGTGCTGCCGTCTATGGGGTCACACAGAGTCGGACACGACTGAAGCGACTTAGCAGCAGCAGCAGCAGCAGCAAGAGACTCAGATCTGCATGCTATGATTAAGTTAGGTTTCAGAGGGTAGAGAGGCTTTTGTTGTGTGTGAATGCCCTGATTTCAAGAGCGCACAAGCATCTCTTCTCACAGCCAGCCCCAAACAGTCGAATATGCTCAAACCGCATTCCACAAAACAGCATCAAACACAGGGAGCAGCTTCAAGTGCGCCGGTTTAAGTCTCTTAAATGGGAACTTTATAACTTGGTACTGTAATCCTTGGGGCTCCCCTGGTAGTTCAGACGGTAAAGAATCTGCCTGCAATGCAGGAGACCTGGATTCGACCCATGAATCAGGATGATCCCCTGGAGGAGGGCATGGCATCGTACTCCAGCATTCATGCCTGGAGAATCCCATGGACAGAGGAGCCTGGTGGGCCACAGTCCACATGGTCGCAAAGAGCAGGGCACGACTGAGTGACTCACGCTTTCACACCTTCACTGTACTCCGAGTGGCAGAAGCTAAGCACACCCACAGGATCATCTGTGAACACAGCGCCTCCAGCCTGTCCCTCACAAAGGTGGGATCGCTAGTCTCAGAGATGCAGTTCATTTGGTAGACGCACCACATTTCTGAATAAGAGGGAGGCACCTGGGCTGAAAAGGCCTCAGAAACACCATGCCCTCCTCACCGCCTCTGGGCACCCCATGGTCATGCTTACTGATGGGCCAGGAAGAAAGAAAGGGGCATCATCGCCCCAGATCCACCCAAAACCTACCAACGACACGAGAGAGGCTGTAGGTGTTAAGGGCAGATCTGCAGACGGAGATTCCCTTCTCCCTCACCCCATCGACGCACCTGAGTGTGCTGGTGAGCAGAGAGGGTTCTGAACTCCCCCGGGCGCCGCACTGGCCCTCAAGCCTGGGGACACAGGGTGGCTGGGCAGGCAGACTGCATCAGGAGTGACTGCAAGGGCGTGAGTGTGAAACGGGGAGGAGAGACTCTGATCATCAAGGGGGATGCTGCCCCTACCCCCAGATTAATTTGTTGAAGCCTAATCCACGGTGTGATGGTGCCTGGAGGTGAGCGGTGATTGGGCCGCGACGACAGAGCTTTGGGGAAAGGGATCAGCATCTTATAAAGGAGACTCCAGAGAGTTTCCTTCCCCCCACTGCCATGCGAAGGCGCAGCAAGAAGACAGCTGCTGATGTATCAGGTTATCCCTAGCACTGGAGATTTTTTACATTTTTAAGTGATTTTTTTTTTTTTTTTTTTACTGTATCATTGAACATCACCTATACCTGTTCAGTCTCTCAGTCGTGTCTGACTCTCTGCGGCCCCATGACTGTAGCCCACCTGGCTCCTCCGTCCATGGAATTTTCCAGGCAAGTGTACTGGAGTGAGGTGCCATTTCCTACTCCAGGGTATCTTCCTGACCCAGAGATCAGACCCATGCCTACTCTGTCTCCTGCATTGCAGGCAGATTCTTTACTGCTGAGCCACTGGGGAACTCACAAATAATATGCATAGTATGATCCAATTTTTCTAAAATTCCTTCTCCCTCCCTGCATCCCTTTTGTCTATATTTAATTATGTTCTTTGGAGAGAGGTCTAGACTGATATTCAGATGTTGGCAATGGCTCTTTTTTGGTAGTAAAACTTTGGATGAGTGCTTTCTTTCTTCTAATTTCTTGTAGTAATTTTGTGACATTTTTATAAAAACGGTAGACATGTATTCTTTTTTTAAATAAAGAAAGAGGAAAGGAAGCAGGAGGAGAAGGAGGAAGAAAAGGGATGAGGAAGGGAAATCTTTGTGAATACAAGTACCAACTTTTCACCGATGTGATCCATTCACCTTTCACATGACAGCTCCCAACGCGAATGAAACTATTTTAACGCAATAACTTGGCACTGTGTTCCTATATGTAGATGAATACTTTACAAAATTCTGCAACTATGCTTTACTGAAACTAGCATATTCATAGATAAGAACACTTTGAGGAACAAATTTTATTTTCACTTGAGAAAAGTGATCCAAATCCTAGATTCCAGCTAAATTTTATGGAGAACACAAAAGTAGGGTGATTCAGAGTGACGACATTTGCTACAAAGCAAGTTAACATCACCTCTTAACTTGGGGTGGTTGGCTTTGCAACTTTATTCATATTGTGTATATATAATAGTCATGCTAAATTTATAGATGGTGACACAAATTTTAGAGAAACAAACTTTAGAGAAGAGCTGTAACATCATCTGGTATAAGAAGATCCTTGGTCAGCATTATTTATATAGCAGAGTTTAAACAATCGCATTGGTAAAATAAAAATACAATATACATAGACTTTCTTCCTCATCCATATTATTAAGTTATCAGGTGGTATTTAATTGAAAAACTTTAAGCACGGTATAAGTTACATTTATCTCTTAGAGATAATAATGTAGTTAAAAATAGCAACCACACAGACAGACATGCGCACATTTAAAGAGTGAGTTCAAAAATTCACATGTAATGAGTTTTGAACCCTGCATTTATCTGTCTATAGTATAGGAGAACAATACAAAAGTATAGGTGCTCCTTTCCACCAAGTTAATTTATTTTATTTCCTAGAAGAAAAATGATAACCTCTGAAACTCCTACACGTAAGTTAATAAACTCCACGCTCCTGAAAGCTGACACATTTCTGTAGCTATGGTCATTTAAGAGTTGAACAGATATTTTATGTACTTGTTCAATGTAAGCAATAAAATTTAAATGATTTAGGTCCCACTGAAGCAGTCAGTTTTTTTTTTTTTTTGTTTTTTCACAGAACCACAGAAATTTAGATCTGTATCAACCTGATGGCTCACAACACCTTTGGACACCAGGGAGCGTTAAAAAAAAAATGCCTAGGCTTCACCTCTAAAACCAGTCAATCAGATGGTAGTTCTGAAAATGTGTTCCCTAGACCAGCAGCATCAATGTTAGCAAAGAGCTTTGTAGACGTGTAAATTGGGGACCCCACCTTGAATCTACTGAATCAGATGTGGAGGGGAAGCCACATAAGCTGAGTTTTGAGAAACTCCAGGTGATCGGATGCTCAGTGACATTTGAGAACCACTGCTCAAAGCTGAGGGCAGAACATCAGGATTCTGTGGATCTCCCCCACTCACTCAAATATGCCATCAGTCTGGGGTTTTATTCACCAATCGTACCTATGGCGTGTCCAGGTCTTTGCGACCCCATGGACTGTACCCGCCAGGTTCCTCTGTCCATGGGATTCTCCAGGCAAGAATACTGGAGAGGGTAGCCATTCCCTTCTTCAGGGGCTCTTCCTGACCCAGGGATCAAACCCAGGTTTCCTGCATTGCAGGCAGATTCTTTACCCTCTGAACCACCAGGGAAGACCTGGGACTCATTCAACCAAATTCTTCTTTGACGTCAGGGCACCAAAGACAGGGTTTCCAAGTAGATAGCAACTTACCAGCAGAATTCAACCAAATCTCAAGTCCCCTAAGGTCCATCATCTTTCCTAGAACACTTCACAACTCTCTTCCTGACTTGGGCAGAGGTCAGGTGAGAGAGTGAAACATGTGGTCACTGATACTCAAGGGATCCACCCTTGAGTATTTCTACCCCCACTGTCAGATCTTCAGTCATTACAAGATACATGGCAGCAAACCATGATTCTTGGAAAACCAACATATGGAAAGTAACACTGATATATCCCTTTCCAGCTCATAAATATTCTTAAATTATAATCAGATTTTACTTTGAGAGAAGTATGAAGTTTCACTCTTTATCCACGGTAGACCTATTTGACTTACCTGGTGGCTCAGATGGTAAAGCATCTGCCTACAGTGCAGGAGACCTAGGTTTGACCCGTGGGTCAGGAAGATCCCCTGGAGAAGGAAATGGCCACCCACTCCAGTACTCTTGCACAGAAAATCCCACGGACGGAGGAGCCTGGTAGGCTACAGTCCATGGGGTAGCAAAGAGTTGGAAACGACTGAACATCTTCACTTTCACTTTCAGACCTATTTTGAAAACATCAAAAACCCAGGAGTGTGCTCACTCACTAAGTGTCTGCTCATGCAAGTGTCTCTATGAGGCCCCTGAGGCTCCGAAGATAACAGCACAGGATGCCTACGACACCCCTGGTCTCATTTCATGTTCACTGACCTGAGCTGCAGCACTGACATTGATTTTTAGCTGTATTCACATACCAGCTATGGTCTCTTGAGAAGGAAAATGACACGCTTTCCATTTAAAGCAATATTTTCTCATAGTCAAAGCTTGGTGACGCTGAAAAATGTACCAAAACTGCTTCCTTCTTCTTCTTCCCCTTCAACAAGATGAGGAGATTTCCACTGGAAATCAGCATGATCCCCATCCACTTCTTCCTTCTTGGATCTTTGTTGTTTCTAAGTGGAAATCTTGTTTAACTGGGCTTCCCTGATGACTCAGAGGACAAAGAATCTGCCTGTAGTCCAGGAGAGACAGGTGGCATGGGCTTGATCCCTGGGTCAGGAAGAGCCCTGGAGAAGGAAATGGCAACCCGCCCCACTTCTTGCCTGGGAAATCCTATGGACAGGGGAGCCTGGTGGGCTACCGTCCATGGGGTTCACAAAGAGTCTGACATGACTGAGTGACTAAGACCAACAAAAGCAACCTTCAGTGCTGAAGAACAAGACACCTGTTTACATTCTGGTCATTCTGTGTCCCAAAGTTGCAGCGATGTTTCGTCTTCACTCCTAACAGATTGCGACGTTCTAGTCCGAGGATGATGGGATATCCTTAGACAGATGGATGCACTTGGCCGCTGCAGCGAGTCGTGGAGGAGCCTGATAGAGTGAGTTCAGGGGACCCGCTGCAGCCTCGGGCAGACAGCAGGAGTCCTCCCACCATCCAATGAGTCAGAGCCTCTCAGAGGTGACCAGGGCCCCTCCCAGGGGACAAACTTACTTAGGGGCAGCCCCCAAAGAGGGCCCCCAGGTGGACCATGCCCACAGACCTGCTCCCCCGCCTTTTGTTCTATGCAGAAATTGCTCACTCGTGCTCCCTAGAAAAGCGATGTGCTCTCCCTGCTTGCATTTCTGACAGTTCACTGTTAAAGGGAGGACTATTGGCCAGGGAACCAGGAAAGTCATCAGACCAGCCAAAACAAAAAGTGAAGATGGGGGCCCAGACCACACATGAACCCCTCAGAGATGACCGAATTCAGAAGATCCTGAGCATAAAAATGATGAGTGACTTTAAGGAAACAGCAGGGAGAAAGAGAAAGGGCATGTCTGAGTCACGGAAGCAGGGAATGGCAGTCAGACAGTCAACCTAGCCAGCAGGTGGGGCGGGCCTTGCATGAGAGTTCTCTAGTTTCCAGTTCAGTTTGGTTTTTTTTTTTTTT
>SJYT01053980.1:394310-429031 GCA_006410635.1 Cephalophus harveyi
ACACAAAAATAAACTCAAAATGGATTAAAGATCTAAACGTAAGACCAGAAACTATAAAACTCCTAGAGGAGAACATAGGCAAAACACTCTCCGACATACATCACAGCAGGATCCTCTATGATCCACCCCCCAGAATACTGGAAATAAAAGCAAAAATAAACAAATGGGATCTAATTAAAATGAAAAGCTTCTGCACAACAAAGGAAACTATAAGCAAGGTGAAAAGACAGCCTTCTGAATAGGAGACAATAATAGCAAATGAAGCAACTGACAAACAACTAATCTCAAAAATATACAAGCAACTTATGCAGCTCAACTCCAGAAAAATAAACGACCCAATCAAAAAATGGGCCAAAGAACTATCCAGTTAAGTTTTGTGTGGAGAGTGGAAAGCAGACGAAAGCGGAGCCCCTCCAGCGGAACTGGGAGGGGGGCCAGGGGCTGCTCCCCAGGGGCCCCCGGCTCCCGCGATAGGCCAGGGCCGTCCGTGAAAGCCGGTGGACTCCCCAGGGCTGGAGGAGCGGGCTCTGCGGGATCTCCTCACCAGTCCGGCGCTCCTCCAGGACCTGGCCCCGTCAGCTCCATCCCAAGCTCCCCCTGCTCCCCTCACCCCACACAGAAACAGGGACGCATCGATAGGCCAGGGCCGTCCGTGAAAGCCGGTGGACTCCCCAGGGCTGGAGGAGCGGGCTCTGCGGGATCTCCTCACCAGTCCGGCGCTCCTCCAGGACCTGGCCCCGTCAGCTCCATCCCAAGCTCCCCCTGCTCCCCTCACCCCACACAGAAACAGGGACGCAGGAGCTTTCCTGGAGCCTGCCACTTACGCCCAGGCGTGACAGCCAGGCTTCCTTTGCTGGTCAGCCCCTTGGGGCCAGAGGTCCGCCCTTCGCTGGCTCTGACGCTGAAAGGCGTGAAGGACACGCTCACAGAAGGCTGAGCTCACTCTCCACCAGCACCAGCCGCCGGGACTCCCGCATTTCCACCCACCGCAAGGCAGGTTAGCACGACAGCTCCAAACAAGCCCGCTGAAGGGAGGAAACAAGCCTAATGGATCCACAGTGGTCTTCAGAACACATAAAGAGTTCTCATTTCAATAGGCAACACCCCATCTTCTGAAATAAGGTTCTGCAGAACCCGGTGTCCCAAAGAAAACCGACAGCAGGCTGCACAGTTCCCCCCAAACCCCGGGTCACCTTGCTGATCCCCACTACCTAAGAGTCTAAGAGTCCAAGTGTCAAATTCCAGTCCCCATCGATTCCAGCAGCCAGCGGCCGGTGGCTTCTCTAAAATGTTGAGAACTGGGGGCACAGTCCCCCATTTCTTGAGATTCTCAGAAAACTGCTACTGCTAAGTCACTTCAGTCGTGTCCGACTCTGTGCGACCCCATAGATGGCAGCCCACCCGGCTCCCCCATCCCTGGGACTCTCCAGGCAAGTACACTGGAGTGGGGTGCCATTACCTTCTCAAAAAGAATGGGGCTTGCATACAAGCCAGCAATCCCACTCCAGGCGTAAATCCAGAGAAAACTTGTGATTCAAAAAGATCCATGCACCCCAGTGTTCACAGCAGCGTTATTCAGAGCAGCCAGGACATGAAAGAAACCTAAATGTCCTTTGACAGATGAATGGATAAAGAAGATGTGGTACACACATACAATGGAATACTGCTCAGTCATTAAAAAAAAAAAAATGGATGAAAAAATGCCATTTGCAGCCATATGCATAGATCTGGAGACTGTCATACTGAGTGAAGTCAGAGAAGGAGAAATATCATATGACAGCCCTTAATGCAAAATCTAAAAAGAAATGATTCAAATGAACTTACAAAACAGATCACAGACATATAAAACAAACTTATCGTGTGGCAGAAGTCAACATAATATTGTAGAGAAATTGTCCTCCAATTAAAAAAAAAAATACCTACAGTTATCAAAAGGGAAGAGGCAGAAGGGAAACCTTGGGAGTTTGGAATTAACAGATACACACAATATATAAAATAGGTACCCAACAAGGGCCTGCTATACAGCACAGGGAATTCTATTCAACATCTTATAATAAACCATAATGGAAAAGAATCTGAAAAAGATTGTGTATTATATATAATATAATACATAATATACATATACATATATTATATATATTATATTATATATGTATTATATATGTATAACTGAGTCACTATGCTGTACACCAGAAACTAACACAATACTGTAACCAACTGCACTTCAATTTAAAAGAGACCAAAAAGGATGAGGCTTTCTACCCCAAAGTGACACCAAAACCTTTAGCTACAAAATTGGCTCTTCACACAATTGTGTGAATACAGCAAACTTAGCCAACACTCACGACCCAGAGAGAAAGTTTGACCAAGGGTATTTCACCACGTACACAAAATTGGAGCGGTCGCCCGCCACCTTCCCCCTCCACTCCCCATCACTGAGGCGTCCCCATCACCCCTGATGCCTGCGGGACAGAACCCGGATCTCCAAGGCCTGGGAACAGCTGTGGGAGGGCCCTGGCCGTGAGCACAGGACCCAGCAGAGGGGCCGTGCCCAGGCCTGCTGCCATTCCTGGAGATCTCACCACACGAGCAGACCTGCCCATGGCCGAGTCCCAGGCTCACAGGGCGGAGTGTGTGCACCAGCCACTCACACTCACAGAGGAAAAGAAAACACCATCAGAACCACGCAGTGCTCTCACAAAAAAACAAACAGAGGCCCCTGAGCTACGCAGACAACGCCCGGCACGCTCCCCTGCACACGCCTGCCTGACGTACACCCAGCCCACACCTGGGACGCTGAAGCTTTTTACGTGGTTCTGGAGGCTCAATTTTCCACTTTTAAAAAGGAAAATTTTTAAATACAGCATAAATTAAATCCCTTTTGCAGTTTTTTTCCTTCCAAGATAACAAGTCACCATCAGCATTTTAGGCTACCTGCTCTGACTATGTGGAAACTTTTTAAATCAGCACATCCTTAGATAAACAAGTCATTGACATCTGCTTGACAAATAATATGCAACGTTTTTTGATGACCCAGAAGAACATGACTAGATTACAGAGAAAATCACTTACAAATTTAAAGTCAGGAAGATATTTGTAATCAGTGGAGCTGGATATTGACAGATTTTATAAGTTTCCAGAAGCAGCCACTTTGATCTCAATTCAGTTTACATGGCTATGTGGTTCTTATACACATTTAATAAATTATTGAGCAAGAACGTGATAAAGCTATATAATACATTGCTTTCCTTGATGTAAGGCTGCTTCAAGCATAAGCACTGGGGATCATATGGCATCTATGGAAAGAGAGGGGATCCTCTCCTGCCCAGAACCTGACCTTGGGTATCAGTTAACGTCTAGGAATTATTTCTGCACCATCTCAATGTATCTGAGACATCAAGCAAATGCAATTATCCTCAGGATCACAATTTGAAGTTGAGTCACAAGAAGCTTTTAGCCTTGCATGAGTCACGCAGTTCAGACATCTCTCCTCAGATACGCCTGGGGCAATGGAGGAATTTTACTGTGGTTTATGTCAGAGTGAGGAACTCTGGATCGGAGCAAGGTAGGATGTGAGCACACAGGCCTTGGAGATGCAGAGGAGAGGGGGATGATGGTTTAATCCCCAGTTCCATTTACAGCAAAAGGATTTCCCTAAGATACTCAGAAATGGGCTCAGCCCCGGCACTGCTGAGCACATACATGGTCAGAGCAGCAGAGACTCTGTCTCAGCAATTCCTGAGGAGACAGGACAAGACCAGCTCCTCAACTGCGTCCCCATATTCATCAGCAAGGAACCGAAATCGCGGTTTATGCATATGAAATAGCCAGTATGCCCACTATTTAAATATTCCAGAGCCATCTCCCCATGAGAAAGCAAAAGGCCCAGAAAAATAACAGCTGCCTTGGCCCACTAGGGCAGCCAAGTCTAAGGAGAAAGCATCATTTTTCTTTGACGTTCACAGAAAAACAAGGTTTACCCGGCATCCGGACTTCAAAGGCACACAGGGTTGGGGGGGTAGGGGCGGGTGTATCTCCTTTAGCCTGGCTGCTAGCAGTGGGGGGAAAGAGAGTGGGGTTGGGGGGGCATCTGGGTTACTCAGTGAAGAAGGGGTGGGGCCTCTGAATGGGTCCCCATTAATTACACATGATTACAAGGGTGCCCCAGGAAGTACTTTGTCTGCAGATACAAGTTCTTCTGGAACCCCTCACTCAGGAAGCTATATGAGTTTTACATCTTTGCAGACCTCCGTTACCACCGCAACTCATTTGAGAAGGAGACAATGTAAACTCTGAACAAGAGGAAATGATTAGAATGACGCTGGATAGGAGAAGACCCACCTGCCTGTGAGATGAAGCAACCCGCATTTACACCCGGAGCTCTGGGTGCTGCAAGTCAGAGATGACAGCATCTGGAAGTGACCAAGGCATGACAAGGGTAAGTACATCATGTCCAAATCCATCTCAGCACTTCCGCGCATAGGGCAGCAGCGGCTACTGTGTTTGTTCCAATGCTTCATTTGTGTGCATGGGAATCGGAGGAGAGCAGCCGCGGTGCGGGCAGCCACTGCCGCTCGAGCAAGTCCAAGCAGGACCTCTTTGTGCAGCTGCGTGAATCCACACACACAGAAGCTGTCCTGGCGTTTGCAATGGCAGCTTCAAGTTTCACAAAACACATGCGGTATCATCATCAGAGTGAAATGTTTCTGCTGAGATATTTGACTAAAGTGCAAAAAATTTTCCATGCAAAGGAATTACATTGTTCTTAAAAATACTCACATAGGTGTATGTACAATTTTTCCCCTGGCCATGAAACATGAAAAGTCATGATTTCCCGTCCTCTGACAATTTTCTCCTCTTTTGTCCAGTGAACTATTTATAACTTGGCAAATGTAAATACTGTTAGCTGGAGGAATATAGTTAGTAAAATAAATTCACAAACTAGAGAAGCTAACATGCAAAGAGTTACATTGAGTTGATCTTTTTGATCCAAAATTTGATATTTCACATGAAGTCTTCATATGACTCAGGTATGCATTACACAAAATTCTTTTAAAAAATTTTTCTTGCTTTTGTATCATCCTAAAATACATCAGTCTTGCAGTCTGAAAATTATTTACTAATATAGAATCATTTCATCTTTTCATACCATTTTCTCATTATTAAATATGAAACTGTCACAAAAAATACATTTGAAACTAAGTTATGATGATTTGAACCCCAGATTAACATTTCTAGAGGGAACGATATTTGGGATAAATATGCATTAGACATCATTACAAATTTGATGAAAAAAGCATTTGTTTGTACATGATATGCCCAGCTATGTCCAATCATTAGATTATTTTTTCAAAGTTTATCTGAACCAGACATTTTACTACACTTACTAACTTTCCTCACATGGCATAACCATTATCTCATGTGGCTTATAATTCATAGAAATTATTCTGAATTCATAGAAATTATTTTCTATACATCATTTTCACTGACATTTTAAAATTTCTCCTTTTGAGTAGATTCCACTCAAGGCATAGCTAATACCTTGAAATACATATGAGTGTGTCGATATGTAAATTTTTAATGTCCAGTTTCATTCTCAGAAACTCATTCACAGCTTCCACCATGAGAATAGTCACAGGTGGTGGTTTTCCCTGATTTTTTTGGTCATCTCAACGAAGACCAAGTTCACAGCATAGTTTTTCACTGACATCCTGATGGCTGACACCCCAGGGTCATGCTGCTGACTGCCTGAGATAAGCTTATGACCTCATGACTGCAGACGGACTCAGCACGTTGCAGAAGCCCCATGCACCGTTTACAGCTGGGAGCAGATACAGCAAATGTGCAAATAAGCTTACTTCCATCAGATGGATATGTCTTAATACAAATAGCCACAAAAATAAAACTCAGGATCAAGTGTCCACAATCGTATCTGAAACACATATAGTTTCAGCATTACCACTGATCTTAAAATTGAAGAACCAAAGCATGTGTTTTCTAATTACATTTGTTTCCAAAAAATGTAGATCACAAATATTCCTGACCACCTTGATAGGCCCTTCTTCCTTATCCTACAAAGAATACAAATCTAGAGAGTCCGATTATAGACTCTTTACAGTCTTTAAATAAAGTTTCTTGAGAAACTTTCATTTCTTAAGATATATAAAACTATATTACTCTTTTTTACTTATGGAATAGAATTTAGAAATGGCCTTCACTAGACCTAGGGATTTTTCAGGTAGATCAAAGTACTTTTCAAACACAAGTGGAATTCAATCAATATAATATGAATTGTTGTTAAGATAGCAAGTTACTGCCTTGTTTAACACCCCAATGTATTTCTCTGTGTCTGGTCCACATGCATCCAAACACCACATTTTGAAATAATACTCTTTTTTCACACGTGAGTACAATTGGTTGATGGTGGGGTGTCTAGTCGACTTTTATTTTCTTTAGTGTGGTTAAGAGGTGACTCCTTGCGGGCGTGGCACTTGAACACTTGCTTATAAGCCTTCCTGAAGTTTTCCGAGAGAAAGGCGTAAATGATGGGGTTCACGGAGGAGTTGCTGTAGGCCAGGCAGTGGGCAGTGATCCTGAAGAAGAAGGAGGCGGGGGTCAGCGGGAACACCCCAAACTCAGCCCAGAGATGGATGACGTGGTGGGGCAGCCAGGAGACCCCGAAGACCACCACCACCACCAGCACCGTCTGCGCGGTCTAGGAGAAGGGAAGGAAGCAGAGGCACTTATCACAACAGACAGGAACCCAGCATTCTGGCTCATGCACTCACAGAGGGAATTTCCTGTACATTTTCACAGAATCAAGTGCGTCCTAAACCTGCTCTGGGTGCTGACCTTCACTTTGCAGTCACACCGATAAAGGAGCTATAAGCATGGCCCGGTGGTCCCCTGCCCGCTTTGCCCCTGAAGAGAAGCGATCCCACTAGGATCCATGAATTCAGGGAGGCAGGGTGGAGGGGAAGGAGAGAGAGAAGGAAGGTGCTTATTTTCCCTCCAGCTTCACACCGTGGAGCAGGGACTCCCCCACCAGGAAACCGTTGTGGACCCACAGGTCCTTTCACAGGAGAAGCTTGGACCCCCACCCTGCAGGAATGTTCTTATGGTATGCCATGACTTTGCTCTTACTTCCTGTGAGTTAGAACCCAACTGTCACAGCCCACAGAGCCCCAGAACATGAGGCCTAAGAGAGCAAGTCTTTCAGAAGAGACGTGGGGTAGCTGACTGACTCGGAGAGGAAGTCTGTCCAAGAGGCGGGCTGGAAGCCAGGGAACCCGGCAGAGATGGGAGAGGAGATGCTCGGACTTCAGAACGAGGTCGGAGCAAGGGCGGACAGGGCACCGGAGACGGGAGTTAGATGCATGTTTACTCTCACCACGTGATGGTCAGAAGGTGCCACGACCCATGCAAAAGCCAAGGGTTTGATGACCTTTGCAAAATGAGGCCACCTCCCTGGGCCTCAGCCTCCTGGCCTGTGACTGGGGTGACCCAACGTGATGATTCTCTGACTGGACCTGGTCCACTTAACACCTTCAAACAGCTCAGGTACAAGGCTGACCACAGGGTTTCCAGGGTGGCAGGTTTCCAGACTGAGCCTGCCGCGCACGCGACACACAGAGCAGACCAGCACCCCGCTCCCGGACGTCAAGGATCGTCTGCTATCCGTCCGGTTACCCATTAGTGTATGGAATGCGTTCCTGATGATTCAATAACCATCTAGACGCAATTACACCTACAAATAGCTCGGAGCACACCCGCTGTCCTTCCTAAGACAGGAGGGCCATTTCTGTGCTGCACAAAATGCATGTTCTCTGGATATTCTGTTTCACTGCTCCTTTCAGGAGGTTTTCACTAAGTAATGAGCTGAGGGCAGAACTACACCCTGACAGCTTACAGGTAAGAGCCACACTGTATCTGTATCCCTGTAGGGCAACTGTCAGCAGGGCGGCTTTTCTATGGAGGGTTTGTTACTGTGTGTGTTTACCCAAGGTCATTCAAATTCTGCCTTTTATTTTTAGCAGGTCTACTGGTCTTTTCAGAACCATGAACGAGGTTCCTTTCCTTGGTCTGCCTGTAGCTTTGAAATGTGAGTGACTTAAGATTGCAATATAAATCAGGAAAGAATATCAATGGGTACTTACATAAACTTTATCATTTATCAAATGATGCTCCCAAAAGAATTTAACAGAATGCTTGTTTAATACAATGTTTGTGCTCCCAGATATGTGTCGGCAAAGGTTCACTATTTATTTTCTGCCTATTTCGCAGGCATCTCAGCCCATCTGAGCTGGTACAGGAGTGGGCGCCCTGCACATGGGCCCTGGCGCTCAGCCCTGCACCCCAGTGGCCTCCATACCAGCCACAGCTTCACACAATGCGAGCACATCAAGGTGCCCAGGGAGAGACGCACATGGCTCCCTCCTCTGTCTCCCTCACGTCAGAGAACCAGGACCACGGAACTGGGAAGACGTGGGAGGGATGCAGAAAGACATTCACCCACAGAACAGCGCCTTCACCTACCCCCAACTCAGAAAACACGCGCCTGGAACACACCAGCTCAAGGTCAAGATCTGGTCAAAATAACTCACTGTACTAACAAAATAATGGCTTGAGTACTGAAGAATTGATGTTTTTGAACTGTGGTGCTGGAGAAGACTCTTGAGCATCCCTTGGACTGCAAGGAGATTCAACCAGTCCATCCTAAAGGAGATCAGTCCTGGGTGTTCATTGGAAGGACTGATGTTGAAGCTGAAGTTCTAATACTTTGGCCACCTGATGCGAAGAGCTGACTCACTGGAAAAGACCCTGATGCTAGGAAAGATTGAAGATGGGAGGAGGAGTCGAAAGAGGATGAGATGGCTGGATAGCATCACCAGCTCAATGGGCATGAGTTTGGTGAGGAACAGGGAAGCCTGGTGTGCTGCAGTCCGTGGGGTCACAGAGTCAGACACGACTGAGCAACTGAACAACGACCCCAGACCTGGGTTTCCAGCAGCTCAGCAAGCCATCATCACACAGCACTTCATGAAAATTCAAGTATCGGGTTCTCACGGCCCACAGCGCTGTTTCCACAGGCCGTGCGGATGACGTATCCGCCCAGGAACCTGCCTTCCTACATAGCTCATGAGTGCTTGAAGAATCAGTGAAGAATTCCGCAGAAGCCACAACAAAAGCAAGCGGCCTCGCCCACCTCGAGGAGAAGGCTGAGGAGCTTCCTCGGTGCTGAACGCACCTGGGCTGACCCACACCGTCTCCTTGGAAAGGTTCCAAACCTGCTTCCGCTCTTCCCCTTAGAAAAGTCAGACAGTGAGGAGACGAGGCCCTCTGTGGGGATGGGGCTATTTTCATTTCTTACAGTATCATTTGCCTGAATCACAAATGGGTTTACACCCGATGCGTCGCCTATGCTCCCCGTCAGTCCAGGTAGCGTGCAGAACCAGAGCATCACCGTTTGATAGGGAAGAAGTCCTCACTGAAGGTTACGTACCAAGTCTCTGCATGAATTCTTATACCTAAGGTTGGGCCTTTTATTAGCCTGCCTTCTTTTTACTTCGTGCACTGAAAGTATCTGAAAAATAGTAATTTCTCCTCTTCCTGTGAGATGCTCTTTTTCAAGCCATCTGAGACATCTGATTTTTTTTTCCTTCAAAGAATTTTACTCATAATCCATCTAATGGAACTTGGCAGGGAAGGAAAAAGTGACTAAATGATGAGATTGATGAGAAACATTTTGTAAATTGTACAAATGACAGCCAAAAAGCTTGCTGAGTTATTCCAAGCCAGATGGGGGAAAAGAGCAGCTGTTAAAAGAACCTCGTGGTTAAGAAGGTACCATGAGGGTCTCGCATCTACCTCCCTATTACCAGGAACCATCCTGGGGAAGTCTACCCCACTGGGAAGTCTTCCAGAAATTGTTAAGAATCTTGTTTTCCTATCTGATCAGCCTTGTGCCAGAAAACGTTTCTCTAGGTCCAGCCGAGCCAATCAAGGCAGGGCTCTATACTGTGGTCACTACTATTTTGGCAAAGAAAAGCACACTCTTCTTCTCTATTTTCCTCCAAACAGGCAGGAGAGCTGTTGAGCACTTCCCTCCTAACCCTAACCCTGGGACGCCAGCCAGTCCTGGCCATCCCCAGAGTGGGCCCCACGACCCGGTCCCACCGCCAGGGCCGGCGAGCCAGCCATCCACCCATCTTCCGCCATCCATCCTCGACAGATCCATCTTCCATCTACGTCTGACCCTGAGGTTCGACATCCTGGGGACAGGATGAACCTAACCCTCCACCCCAGGAGCGCTCCCAGCCTTCACACGAAGTGGAGCCCTTATGGATGGACACAGCACAGGGAAGGGGCCCTACGCAGCCACCGAGGCGGGGAGCCAGAAATGGGTACAGCTGAAATGAATAAACCTCCAAGATCTTCTCACATCACTCCACGATCCATCAGAAACTGAGTATGTACACACTCAGGAACACTCTTGTCTGCCTGGACCCAGAGCAGCATCAGCTGAGCCGATCCAACCTCTGCCTCTGGGCGGAGGCGCGCTGGCTCTCCACCCTGGGTCCTCCCCTCCTCCGCCCCATCTCCCCGTTCTGTCTTCCTACCCTACTCCCCACACCTGTCTGCTAGCCTTTGCCTAGACGCAGGTACATGCACATACACAAACTATTTGTTCTGTGCAAACAAGGAAGTAATTAAATACATCAAAGGAGATCTGACATCTGTTCAGTGGTTATTAAGGGTCAGAGGTTGTGAGAATAGAAGAGAAAATCTTCCCTCCTCCAAATGTTGAGAATTTCTCCCGTGGGAAGAATTGCATTTACATATACGTTCCCTGGTGGCTTAGCCAGTAAAGAATCTACCTGCAATGCAGGAGACCCTGGTTCAATTCCTGGGTCGGAAGATCCCCTGGAGAAGGGAAAGGCTACCCATTCCACTATTCTTGGGCTTCCCTGGTGGCTCAGATGGTAAAGAATCTGCCTGCAGTGCAGGAGACCTGGGTTCGATCTTTGTGTTGGGAAGATCCCCTGGAGGAGGGCATGGATACCCACTCCAGTTTTCTGGCCTAAAGAATCCCCATGGACAGAGGAGCCTGGTGGGCAACAGTCCATGAAGTCACAAGAAGTCAGAAATGACTGAGCAACTAACACAACTATACACATGCCTCATACACACACACACATACACCCATATGTACACATATACATATAAAACCAAACAATGTAAATGTTAAAATGCTCACTAATCTTTCAGTTCAGTTCAGTCGCTTAGTGCTGTCCAACTCTTTGCGATTCTAGGGACCGCAGCCCACCAGACTTCTCTCTCCATGGGATTTTCCAAGCAAGAAGACTGGAGTGGGTTGTCATTTCCTTCTCCAGGATATGATCTGAGTAAGAGGTAAATTAATCCCAATTTGTAAAATAGCTTTTCCTCAAACTGGGTTTGAAACATAATAAATCGCAGGGTGTTAGATGCTGTCAAACTCTTCAGGGGAAGCTTGTGGGAATCAGGATTCAGAGGAGAACGAGAAAGACAATTAAAGATGGGCTGGACCCTCCTGAGGCCGCTCCCATCTTCAGTTCTGCCCCCGGGGGTGCCGAACCAGCACCCGTCTGGGAGGAAGAGAGCCCAGCACGGCAACTGCTGTGAGGCTTTGGGGAGGGATACAGCAACACTCGCTCGAAAGATAATTAAGACGGGGCCTCCTGGAACCACATCAGAGACGGTAAATACACAACAAAAGAAGTGTGTCTGCCAAGTCTCTTCAATCGTGTCTCTGCGACCCAGGGACTGTAGCCCACCAGGCTCCTCTGCCCATGGTGTTCTCCAGGCAAGAGGGCTGGAGCGATTTCTGTGCCCTCCTCGAGGGAATCCTCCCAATCCAGGAATGGAACTCGGGACTCGTGCACTTGCAGGCGGGTTCTTTACCATGAGTACTACCGGCAGTTTCAACCAAATTGTGGGTCCAGCCACCTGACACTCTGTCCCAGTCACCCACGGCGCACCGTCTCCAGAGGCTCAGAATCCAGAAGACACACCTTTCGGCCCCTCCCCAGACCTCCACCCAGGTTCTCAGGCAGCTCAGTCGTCTGCCTACCCTCAGCAGCTGACTCTCCATGTCTCCTCTCTGCCCAGAGCTAAGATGCTCGTTTCAAATCGCTGAACCCAGGAACCATAATTTCACAGGAAGATGCAGGAGAGCTAAGAGTATACATTAAACCAAGCTCCAGAAATAGCACAGAGAATGTTAACCCATGAGTTTTACCTTTTTCTTTGATGCCTCTGACTTCTTTGACACGTTCTTCAACTTTTTATGCAAGTGGTTAAGGACCTGCAAAACACAGACTAATAAAATCGGTTTGCCTCAGACCCCACAATTCATTGTCCATTTTGCACTGACATTTCCTGATGTTCTGAAAAGGGAAGACCATGGTTTATAAAATCATGTAAGCTGCAATTCACATGAGCTGGTGGAGTAATGATGACTATGGATTGCCATGAACGTCTGGTCTTCTAACCACCTGTGTCCGGAGCACCTGTTGGCAGAGCTCTGGTGCGGGTAGCTCCAAGGTTTCTTCCAGAAAGACCCACTCCGCTGCCCATACCTGCATCCCCGTTGGCCTCTCTGCCACCTAGTTTCCCCTAAGAGTCTACATTTCCACAATCCCAGGTCCCTGCTATATGTTAAATCCTAGCTATATGGGAAAACTACAGACTGCCTTCTAACAATACTGATAGCTTACAGACCACCATTCTGCAAGGTTCTACAACTAACGTCCCATCAGGGAGGCTTCCAGGGAGACACTTGTTTCCTTCCTTAGAGAAACTAGTTTTGTCTTCTCTCACCAGCATCATACTCAGGAGAAATGATGTGAGACAGTGTGGTTCCACATAAGAATTTGCAGCTAAGCCGTACAACAGGGTCAAGATGGTGGTACACACTCCAGGCAGGTCTTGAGTTCATTCTTATGAGTGAAAAACCTAAGGACAATCAGCTCAGGGTGACTAAGGGCTTGAGACTGCCCGTCAATTGCTCAGTGAGTCCCTCCAAACACTAACAATGTTCCAGCCACCTCCCTGTCCCCCTGGAGCACCACACCATGGAAATAATTTAATCAAATTGAACGTATTACAAAAGCTGCTCTGTCTGGGCAGATGCAACCCTCTGGGGTCATCGGGCACTCCCTGATCGAGAAGCCGCGGGATTTATCCACCACTTCATGATTCCCCGGGCTTCCCTGGTGGCTCAGATGGTAAAGAATCTGCCTGCAATGGGTTCGATGCCTGGGTAGGGAAGATCCCCTGGAGAAGGCCATGGCACCCCACTTCAGTATTCTTGCCTGGAGAATCTCATGGACAGAGGAGCCTGGTGGACTACAGTCCCTGGAGTCACAAAGAGGCGGATATGACTGAGCAACTAACACTTTCACTTCACTTTCATGATTCCCTACCCAGGTCAAGCAGCTGTCACGGGGTGTGAATTTCTGACTCCAAACTCCCTGCCCTACCAAAATACTGCTCACTTCTCACAAGGGCTCAGCATCCTCCGCAAGACAAGCCACTCACTTACTATGGGGACATCTGGGGTCACTCTCAGTACAGCAACAATGCGTCCATCTACTGTCCTGCCGTAAGCAACTGGGGTATTAAAAATCGAATGGAAGAGAACGACAGAAGGGAGGCTTGCGCAGGAACAAATGAAGAGGACTTTCAAGAGGAAGGAACAGGCTGGACAGGGCCCCTCCCAGAGAGGACCAGCTGGGCCAGGTTCCTTGGGGACAGCCGCCACACAGCCAGAGGAGGACTCCGGTCACTGAAAGAAAGGGAGAGATGGCAAGGCAGCGTCAGCGAGGGCTGCCTGGAGAGGGCCCCACGTGGAAAAGTCAGATGTTACCTGCTACGTTACCTGGCCTGGGGCCACTCAGTCCTTCAACAGACTCGGGGGGTCACATCTCATAACTACGAAACGCCTAAGGAATGCCATGGAGTGGTCCACGGGGAGAACGCCCAAGCATGTTTCTCCTGGCTCCGTTCCACTCCATGAGCACACACTATGGACCCACACTGACTCGTGTGACGGACCCCATGAAGGTCTCGCCATCAGAGGAGGAAGGGTTATGACTGCGCTTCTCTGGAAGCTGATGACAGTGGTGAGTGGGCACTTCCCCGTCACTCATACTTTCAGAAGTGTGTGCCGAGACAGACACCCGTCCTGACACAGGATGTCTCCAGGAATGTGTGGGAACCGGGCAGGTCACAAGTTCATCTGGTGTCAGGCCAAGGAGGGCCCAGGACAAGCACTCCCCCGAGGGAAGAATGAGCCAGCCCCACAGCAGCAGAGGGCGCCCCAGACCCATCCTCCAGCCCCGCATTCTGGGTCTCCGTGGAGGGCAGGTGCAAAGGACCCTCCACTAAACTCCTGTTGGTACAGAAGGCAACTCTGGAATGCAATTCCTTTGTTAACTTAAAAAAAAAAAAAAAAACGAGAAAAACACTGTGATTGTATATGTCTTTTGATCTGGGCCTTGGGGTAACAATCAATTCCGAATGTAACATTTAAGTAGTAAAACCCTTCCATGCAAAGCAGACAGTCACTGAATCAAAGGAAAGCAACTGAAGTCTTTAATCTTTACCTTTTTTCAAGCCCTAGAATGAATATGCAAATATTACTTTGAGTTTCAAAGAAACTTCCAGTTATGCTTAAAGGCAAACTATTTCCATATTTAAAAAAAAATCCCAATTATCATGTATTTACTGAATTTTTTAATTTAGAAACTTCGCCTTAGGTATGACTTTTATAAATTCTCAAATGACAGAAATGTAGGCTGGTTTCTTCCTAGAAGTTTATCTTGTTGTTTCCATTAAAAAGACCTGAATTTCCAAAAGACCAAAGACTTTTAGGAAACAAAGGAAGAATAACCCATGTAATGATGAAATGGAGAAGGAAATGGCAATCCACTCCAGTATTCTTGCCTGGAGAATCCCATGGACAGAGAAGCCTAGTAGGTTACAGTCCATGGGGTCACAAAGAGTCGGACACGACTGAGTGACTTCACCTCACCTCACCTCACCTCTAGTCTCAAGGCCCATGCCCCACAGGCTGGCCTCCCCCAGGGAGCTAGGAAGCCCTGCATGGAAATCCTTCCTGAATGCTTTACCAGCTTCACAATCTCAGTCAGCTGCTTCACTCCTCCAAAACCCTCTTTCCTTATCAATAAAATATGCACAGTGGCTCCAACCCTGCAGATCAAGTGACATAGAGCACACTGGAGATCACTGCCCTGTGCAGACCAAGCTTTGATTTGCTTTTGCTAGAAGCAAAGGGAATAAACCAGCCATTTATCAAAGAGCTAAGCCACAGTGATTCCCAATTTCCTGCCTTTACTGCATGTCTTCATGCACAACGCTTCAATACAGGACATTCTTTCAGATCATATCCAAAAACACTACCATTCAAAATAGACACTGCTCTAGATAGATGGCCTGGGGGAGGGGGCAAACAAAACCAAGTGGCTCATAGTCCACATTTCTGCTGGGGAAAAAAAAGCTACGAGTGGAACATAAGAACTGATTGCTGTTCTATTTCACCTGATTATTCACAGTCCTAGAATCACAGGTTTATCAGAAAGAAACTGAGAAGCAGAGAGAGAGAAGATAAAATGATGCAGATCTCAGAATTCGGTCACAGAAGTATTTCTCTACTGGCAATAGTATTGGGGAGGGTGTGTCAGGGAGAGGGGATCTCACCCCATGCACTGCATCTCCTGATTACTAAGCAGATATGATGGCTCAGACAGCAAATAATATGCCTACAATGCGGGAGACCCATGTTTGATCCCTAGCTGGGGAAGATCCCCTGGAAGAGGGAATGGCTACCCACTCCAGTATTCATGCCTGGAGAATTCCATGGACAGAGGAGCTTGACCAGCTACAGTCCATGAGATCGCAAAGAGTCAGATATGACTGAGTGACTAACACACACAAGTTGTGTAAAAGGTGTTAGACTTTTAAGATTTTACAAAATCTTCACAACCATGTGTTATTAATGAAAGAGAATATGATTGTGCTGAGCTGGGGGGAAGGGCACTGCACAGAGAAAGGAGATGTGGGGTAGGGGGACCAGACAGGTGTCAGCTGTGTGTCTCCCAGCAGAGGTTTTAGACCTGCCACCTGAACCACTTAATATTTTTTACCTCCTCCTAAAAGGACTGAAATGTGGAAAGGGCAGCAGCAAACCCATCCATCCAACGTTCTCTGGAGAATCCGCGAGGAAATACTTGTGACCATTTGGATTATGACGCCTAACTTGTGTTATGAAATAAAATTCGAAGCTCTGTCGCCAGGAGCAGCGGTTTCGCAAAGCCGGTCCTGGCCGGCGCCCCAGCCCCGTGCACCCCGCGGGCAGTGAAATCCCCCCATCCGACCCCAGCTGAGGGCTGCTGAGGGGCACAGGCCCTCCACCCAGCAAAGAGGGCCCTTTCGGCAGGACTGGGCGCTCGCATAACGCTGTGGCCATGCAGGGAGCGGCGGGCTACGAGTCTAAAACCTCCTGAGAAATGGGCGTTGAACCCCGCCTCCTTTGGGGACAACCTCAGGGCCCAGGGCTTGCGGGGGCCAGGACGGATGCCCCGATCTGCAAACTTTCCCAGTGTCGCCCAAACTCCAAGCAACTTTCGCGCAGCATCAAACCCGTGAGCCCAAGCCGCGGCCGGAGGAGGCAATGGCTCGGGCGGAAAACTCGCGGGAGACGAGGGCAAGGGGGCGGGGCCCCGGAGGGATTCGGGGACAGAGGAGCCGCCCCGGGCCCGCGGACCCGCCCTGCGCCCTGCACCTTGGCGTAGCAGAAGCAGATGAGCAGGAGCGGCAGCAGGTAGCCGAAGACGAAGGTGCACACCACGTAGGCCTTCTTGTGGCGCTGGTTGGGCCACTGCTCCCAGCAGAAGGTCTGGTTGGTGACGTCCCGGTGGAAGAGGCGCTGGTGGTAGGCCACCGGCGAGGCCATGGCGATGGACAGCGCCCAGATGAAGCCCACGCCCAGCAGCGCGTTGCGGGACACCCGCAGGGCGGAGGAGCGGCGCGAGTGCACGATGGCCACGTAGCGGTCCACCGACATCGCGGCCAGCGTGAAGATGCTGACCAGCATGGACACGGTGAAAAAGTAGTGGGTGAACTTGCAGATGAAGGCGCCCAGCACCCAGGTGGGCAGCGCGTACACCGTGGCCTGGAAGGGGACGCAGAAGAGCAGGTAGGCCAGGTCGGCGATGCTCAGGTTGAGGATGAACAGGTTGGTGGTGCTGCGCGGCTTGCCCGGCTTGCTGCGCGCCAGCACGGTGATCACCAGGCTGTTGCCCAGCACGCCGAGCGCGAAGATCAGGCCGAACACCACCAGCGTGACGAAGTTCTCCACGCCGATGTCGAAGAGCGGCCTGGGTTCCGGGGTCGGGGGCTCGAGCCCGCTCGCGTTCCCCTCGCTGAAGTTCCCAACCTCCAGCTCCATGGCGCTCAGGGGCAGCCTAGGTCGCGCTGGCGAAGGGCGCCTGCCGGGGAAGGAGGGGCTCCGGGTGGCCCAGCTCGGGGCACTCAGAACCCAGGCGCCCGGGCCGAGTGGCACCGTCTTTTCGGACGGGGCCACCTGGGAGAGGACGCAGACGGGAGCCGGAGCTGAACCTTCCCGCACTCGCGAGGCTGTCCCAAGAGCGCCGGGCGTCCGCTGATCCGCTACGGAGCCGGGGAGGAGGGACCGGCCGGCGCAGCCCTGAGGGAGGAAAGAGCCCTCTCTGCTCCTTACCAGCTCCGCGCCGCTGAAGGTCGTTTCCCTCGTCCCGAGAGCCTGCGGGCGGCACCTGTTGCTCCGCGCGGCTCCCTTCCCGCGGCGCTCCGGGGACACAGCCGGGCGCGCAGCGCGCAGCGCGTGGTTCGTGAAGAGGGCTCGCCGCGCCCCCCAGCCGGCCGGCGCCGCTTTCCCCTCCTAGTTTTTGGTCAGCTGGGCGAGCGCTCTGTCTGCGCCTTCGCCGTGTCCGCAGGGTGCCGCTAAGATGTAGTGAGGACTCAGCCCGGCTGAAATCCGCGCTACCCGGGGGTCCCCCGCCCCCCGGAAGTCGAGGCGCGCGCAGGGACTGGACGAATCCTAATGGGATAGGTCGCCGCCCACCGCCTCTCAGAGAACAGTCGCGCGCTCTTCTCTGCGCACTGCGGACCTGCCAGCGACCAGCGACCGCAGCAGCCGCCGGGGTGCAGCCCCCGCCCCGACCCCGACGAGCAAGGTTGTGCACGATCAAGGCGTGCTGGGCGGGGAGGCGGGCGGTGCGCAGGCCTCCTCCTCCATCAAAACCGCTCGAACCTTCGCTCCAGGGCTGGCGGTCGGGGAAGCGCGCTCCCCGCCCCAGGAATGAAGCCCAGAAACCGGTGATTGGCCCTGTGGCTACCTGGGGCTTTGTAAAATCCCTGACCCCACCCCCACCCTGCCGGCTGCTAGAGAGGGAACTAGCTGGAAAGGAAACGGGTGGCCTGTTTGAGTTTTCTTGATAAACGTGGGTAAGATGAAAGGGGAAGGTGCCCTGTTTACATCGTCCAACTTTAGATCAGTTTTGCCTTGTTACTCATCCGAGTGACATATACAGAAGGCGCGAAATATTTGCAAAATGAAAAGAATAGATTTCATTTCACTGCTGTGGATCCGCCGACTACAACAAAAGAGCTGTTTAAGTCTAGAAGTGTCAGTAAGCGTTATATGCTTGCCGGTTCGCAATTAAGGGGCTGAAATTGACCCCTTCAATTCGTAGTGTTTACACGATCTGTCTATATTCCCTTTCAAGTATCCCCTCGAGGACTAGACACAGTGTCCCCTGGGGGCAAGTGCTTCGAGGGAAGCGAGCACCTTGAGGCACGTCTGCTCTGGCCCCGGAAGTTTAGGGAGTGAGTAGGATTTGATTTCTCTTTGACTCTACCTGGATAGTTGTATTCTGCTTCATTTCCAGAAAGATTATGACGCAGTTCATAGAACACCTGCCATATACCAGGCATCTTACCTGCATCCTTTGCTTCATTTAATGCTGGCAGTTCCCTTGTTTCCACCCATTTCCCAGAGGACGAGATTGAGTTTAAGTAGCTTACCAAGTTTCCTGGTAGAGCAAGAACACCTTTGCCTTCCCTAAGAGGATGGCTGGACCTTGTTCAGTTGTCTTGCCCATCACCCTCAGGGCCAAGGGGCCCTCCGACCTACACTGTCATGGTGATGGTCCCCTGTGCTGCACGGAAAGTTGTTTGTAATTAGACTTGGGAAGAGTTTTCTTATCATTATGAACTATTTTCAACATGGAACAGATATTATAAAACTGTATGCGATATCAAGCAGCTTGGAATCATAAAAGAAATTATCAATAAAATTGAAAGCACTTTTGTATTCTTCCCCAATCACAACCTTCACCCTCACCCCAACATCTCCAGATAACCTAAGTGTATCATCTATTGATCACTTATTTATACATTTATGGCATATGCATATGTTCTTAAAAATATTCTGTGGGGTTTTGATCTTAATATTATATGGCTGGGGTTATATTTCCCTTAATGTGTACTTTGTTCTTACTATAAATATACCAACACTCTTGCTTTTAATTGGCCTGTTCAACCTTTTTCAATCTCACTATGCCCTGTGATTCCCTGATATCTCTTGGAAACAGCACATAACTGAGTTACTCTAAAATCCAACTTAATAATCTCAACTTTTTTTTTTACCTGGTGAATTTAATCTGTTTACATGTAATAACCTTTTATAACTCTAAGTTTTAACATTTCATTTTATACTAATACTTCCTATTTGTTTTCTACTTCCATGCTTCTTTTCCTCTTTTTTGTCATACTTAGGATTGCATTTGAAGGTGGCTTTTTCCCTTTAATTGAAAGGAGAAAGAATGTAGTCTGTTTTCATTCTTTTACTCGTTACCCTTCAGTGCCTGCTACTTGCCCAAAACTATTTTGTTCTGAAAACAGAACAAAAAACAAAGCCAGGTTCCTTATTTCATGGATCTTATCTTTTATTATGGATAAAAGAGATGGATGCAACTCCCTTCCCTTAAATGTACCTTTTTACAGTCTTCCTTCCAAAGACCACACTGCGGGCAGGTGGCGGAGAGTAAGTTTAAGGTGGAGAAACCTGATAGCCGCCGCCTCAGGCAGGTGGCCAAGCAGACGCTGGGGGAATCTGGTGAAACCCAGAGCCAGGATGGAGGTGGCGGGCCCAGATCCGTCGGTGCGGCTCCGTCGTCACCCTGCGTGCACCCAGCATTGTGACAACGCCCCAGAGGGAACACAGGGCAGGAAGCCTGCAGACGGCCAATGCGTGACCAAAACCTTCTCTCACACAAAGTGTTTATTTGTTAAACAGGAAAGTAGCATGACCCAGGAGGCCAATTTGACTCAACAGGTAAAGAATTCAAGTGAAACACAGGAGACGCAGGAGACACAGGATCAATCCCTGGGTCAGGAAGATCCCCTGGAGGAGGAGATGGTAACCTGCTCCAGTGTTGTTGCCTGGAGAATCCCATGGACCGAGGAGCCTGGAGGGCT
Source organism: Cephalophus harveyi (assembly GCA_006410635.1). NCBI lineage: Eukaryota > Metazoa > Chordata > Mammalia > Artiodactyla > Bovidae > Cephalophus > Cephalophus harveyi. Next base: position 414,894 of record SJYT01053980.1, read on the forward strand.
ACAGTCCAAAGGGTTGCAAAACACGACTAAGTGCCCAGCCCGGCATCCCTGCATCGTCTGCATACTCAGTGTTCCTAGATCTCAGTGCTCCGAGGAGCTGGTGCCTCCCCATCCGGGCTGTGCTCACCAGGAGAGACGGTTAACAATGTGGGTCATGCCAATGAACACACAGCCCCATGAGGAAAAAAGACAAAAACTCGTTACTTACAGGATGATAAGTCTTGTGACAGAGACAGCGATTCCGGGGAGTCCTAACAAAGAAGAGAGAGAGAGAGAGCTATACGTTTGTACTTTGGATGCTCTAAGCTCAACCTTTACTTTTCCCACGTTCTTCATTTCAAACCCAGACTTTCAAATATTCAGAAGAGAAGTAAACATATACTTTCTAGTCTAAAAGAACAAAGGACATTTTCCAAGTCTCTTTCCAGAAAAAGTGTCACTGTTTCATCTCATGCTGCTAAGTCGCTAAGTTGCTTCAGTCATGTCTGATTCTATGCGACCCCACAGACGGAAGCCCACGAGGCTCCCCCGTCCCTGGGATTCCGCAGGAAAGAACACTGGAGTGGATTGCTGTTGCCTCCTCCAATGCGTGAAAGTGAAAAGTGAAAGTGAAGTCGCTCAGTCGTGCCCGACTCTAGCAACCCCATGGACTGCAGCCCACGAGGCTCCTCCATCCATGGGATTCTCCAGGCAAAAGTACTGGAGTGGGGTGCCATTGCCTTCTCGGCTTTCATCTCATAGGACTCAATAAATCGAAAACTACAGGTAGAAATTCCTCTTTTACACGAAAATCACTCAAAATGATCCAAATGAAGTCATTTAAAATGTCGTCAAACCAGAACTCCAGGCTCAGCACCGGATAGGGGACCTGCTTATGGACCAGGTGTGCTTGGGGGCTGCAGTGAGCCCTTAACCCAGTCCGCAAGCCACTCCCAGCTCAGGACACAAACCACGAAACTCTGGGTGCAAACGACTCAATGAAGCAGACCAAGGCCTTCCATGCTGCCCACCACACTTCCAGGAGCATCCACGTCCCGGGAGCGCAGTCAGCACACACCTCCTCCCAAGCTGGCCTGACGCTTGGTCCCAGCAGCTCCTGCCTCCTCCCCCAGCAAGTCCCTCACCTGGTCCTGGAGTGATCCACCTCTGCTCGCCTCCATTTCCTCAGTCTGCAAACATGCCATGACCTGGAAGAAACTCTAACTCTGCCTTCCCTCAAGCTCCTCCCTCCTCCCCGCTCCACTGTCTGACTTCTCAGAGAGCCCTGAGCTACAGATTCAGCTTTATGCAAACAGTACCAATGGAACTGTGTTCTGACCCTCCAAGGAAACTGAGGCCTGGGTCCCTGAAGACCTTGAGGAGAAGAGCTGCCCCACTGCCTTGAACGAAGCCTCAGAATACTGAGTCTCAAAGAGATCTCTACTTGAGAGAGGGGTTGATGTATTAGGATCTGCTTCTTACTGCAGGCAGCCCACCCTGGTTAACATCCGTGGCAGAAGTCAGACCACGGAGCATGTGCAGAATGCCAAGAAACGATGATGCATGGCCAAAGCTTGAGGAATCCTAAAACTCAAGGAATAAGGATTTGACTGGAGAAAGGATCTTCCTGTACGTAGGAGAAGGAGGACAGGGGAGAGATAGAGAGCAGGGAGAACCTGGGTGTTCAGACAGCTGACAGCATCATTAATATTTTCAACAGGCCAGGAGGAATGGAGATTGAAGTTAGATTAAATATTGATTAAACAAAGATCAGTTTCAGTGGATTTAAAAAAAGATAATGACAAACATAGCACCTGTAAAAGGATTCACTGGCTTTTATTGGCTCGATCCTGAAAGAATTTCTGACATTGTTCTATGTTCTTGTCAGTTCTCGCTTTTAATCCACCAAGCTCTTTTTCTATTGTTAAATATTTAGATTGCTTATGATAATGAAATATGGAAAGCAAGGTCACAAAGAACTTTTGTGCTTGTAAAAGTTATTTTCTCTGATGGCTTATCTCCTTAAGATTAAATATGTAGACATGTGCTTGATATTATATGTGGTGCTTAGAACCACTGGCAATTATGCCATCCAAAATTACCTAATATTTTCTCCTAATTTAATATATCAAATCTTTTAATTTCTTAGGATAGTTTAACAACTGCATTGAAAGCTGTGGAGCAAATCTCTCACGTTTCACGACCTAATGTTCTAATCAGCTTATTACAATGAAGTTTAACGTAATTAATCGTTGCATATTAATGTACTAATAATTCTTTGCTATGATGTGCCCAGCAACCTGCCTAATAAAGTGACAATATCCCTGGGAATTACACAGAAACAAGTACCTCCTTTCTATGTAAAAGCAATGGTACATTAGTTCACTGTCTGACCCATATTTAATTATCTCATTCTCCGTGAGATCATGTAAAAGAACATTTATTGGGATGATTTTAAAACAGGAAAGCATCCGTAAGAATTGCAAATGGTCCATAATCCTTTTGCCTTCATAATCCATGTTGACATTTTGTGACAAATGAAAGTAACACATGCAGATGGTTAGACAATTCAAGTCATGATGAAAGGCATAACATTGAACGCTACCTAAAACAGGCAGATTCCTGGAGACAGAAAGTCCATCTGAGGAGGGGTGGCAGGGCCGGGGGTGGGGGAGCTGATTGGTACAGACCTTCACTTTGCAATGCTGCAGAAGTTCTGGAACTGCAGAGCGGGGACAGCTGCCCAGCACTGCGTATGTGCCGAACGCCACTAAATTGTACACTTTTTAAAAACTTATTTTGGCTGTCCAGAGAGGCTTCCAAGACCTTAGTTCTCTAACTGGGGATGGAACCCAAATCAGTCATCTCCTCGTTCTCAAGCAGCTGCAGAACCCCAGCCCCCAAGTGGCACCCTCTCCCACCGGCGCCCTCTGGGCAGACCACACAGCTCCCTTGGGGGTAGCTCTTTCCTTTCATGTCAGGACAGTGTGTCGCCGATGGGCCATGCCGCACTCAGCCCCAGCAGGAGGAGAGCTGGGGTGAGTCTAACACAGCGGAGGCCCTGCCTTTGTTTCCGGCCACATGGGGTAAGGATCTCTAGGACTCTCAAGGCCATGTTTGCAGCCTCAGAAGGGTTAACAGTCTGGGAGCCAAAAGCTTCAGGGAACATCCAGCCTAGATGTCAGCTCTGCACCCAGGTAACTCATTGTCCTCTGGGGTCCAGATAGGCTTCATTGATGGGCGTCTTGCATCCATGAAGCTCCTGAGACGTTATTCAGAATCCATGTGCAGCAAGCATCCTAGCCTTATCAACTCCTCAGAGATGTCAGTGATTCTGTGAAGTGGAGAGCCAGAGTCCAGGAGATTTCCTGAGAGATGCCCCAGGAAGTCCACACACATGATCCTGACATGGTCAAAGTACCCCCTTTTACTGGGTGAGGGAAGACAAGGGCTTCTTTTAATAACAGTGACACGGTCACTCTGAAAATGAGTGCAGTTTGGAGTGGGGGTCATAAAGCTTCTGTCACTATTCTGATTCTTCTAGGAGAGGATGTCCCTAAAATAAGCCACATGAGAAATCAGTCGCTTGATCAAAATTTCATCACATAGATTATTGGCTGCACAGGAGAGGACAATCAGGATAAAAGTGCAGTCATATTTGAAATCTAGGTCTGATAATATTTATCATGGAGCATAATGTGAACTACTCTTAAAAGAAAAACTTCCTAATCACATGATTGAAAGTGGTCAATGAACAGTACCTTAAAAATAAAGCTTTAAATCTCTGTGTCTGTGTGTGGGTTCAGTGGCTCAGTCGTGTCCAGCTCTTTTGCAACCCCATGGACTATAGCCCACCAGGCTCCTCTATCCATGGGAATCTCCAGGCAAGAATACTGGAGTGGGGTGCCATTTCCTTCTTCGGGGACTCTTCCCAACCCAAGGATCAAACCCACATCTCCTGCGTCTCATGCATTGGCAGGCAGATTTACCACCGAGCCACCTGGTGGTAAATCTCTATATAGCATAGTAATATGAATATGGGTTGAAACTGTCCAGGTTCAAATTCCAGCTTTGCCACTCAGTACCATGGGATGTTAAGAGAGTTCATCGCAATTTGTCCAATAGGCATAATCTTTTATACCCAGTGGAATGACGTTGACATTTGAGATGAGACACAAAAAACCTCAATGGCCTTAAAAAAGAATGAAATTCTGCAATTTGCAGCAAGGTGGATGGACCTAGAGATTATTGTGCTCAGTGAACTATGTCAGACAAAGAGAGACAAACACTGGATGAGATCGCTGATTTGTGGGATCTAAGAAATGATACAGACGAATGTGTATGAAAAATAGAAACAGACTCACAGACGTAGGAAACAAACTAGTGGTTGCCGAATGGGAGAGGGAAGGGGGGAGGGGTGAACTGAGGGAAGAGGATCAAGAAGAACCGACTACTGTGCATAAAATAGATAAGCAACAGGATGAATTGGGTAGCACAACTATAATCATTATCTAGTAATAACTTTCAATAGAGTGTAATCAGGAAAAGATACTGAATCACTATATTGTATGCCTGTAAATAATAAAAAATGGTAAATCAACTCCACTTGAATTTAAAGCAAAAAAAATTCAACAGAAGGAAAAAAATAAGCTTGATTCTTTTTGTGCCCTGATGTTCTTATCTGAACCACTGCAGATGATGGTGGTGATTATTAAACAGTGGCCATAATTCTTGACTCAAAGGATGCTGTAAAAATTAAATGGGCTAATACACAAAGCTGGAGAAGTGGGCCAGAGACCCATGCTGGGTCTGTCCGTTTTGAGCTGTTTCATATCCAAGCGAATGCAGGAGGCTGGAGTCTGGTCTTAGCTCGGCCACTACCCATGCAGACGACTTTAACTGTGCTTCTTACACTCTCCCTACTGTACCTTTGCTGTTAATTAGTATAAGTAATCATATAATTTTAAGATATTTTAACAAATGGATGTCGTTTCCTCATGCATAAGTTTAAATCTGATCATAGTCTATTTGAACAATGTAGCTCTGAGTCATCCTTCTCTTCCGTTTCATTGAATCACCATATGTTTTAATAAGCTCCGTCAAACAAGACAATTCTTAAATGACTATAACACTAACAGTGACTAAGGTAACATTAAGCCAGTATTGATTCTAACCAATTAAAATATGTGTGCATTTTTTTTAAGTGATTAAGTCACTGGAAATGATCAATGGCTCCCAAATACTCCAGAGCTGATAAAAGAAACAGAACTCAGGGAAAACAAGATTTCTTTCAAGTGGCTACATATATAGGCTCCCTAAAAGCTCTATGTTTTTACCATGTGAACTCTGTAACAAACTTTATTTTTCCAAATACTTGATGGAGAAGATATTTCAAAGATATTAAAATTATACAAAATATCTAGAAACTTCATTCTGTGAAGTTAGTGCAGGGGGCATGGGTTCGATCCCTGGTAGGAACCAGGATCCCATGTGCTGTGGGTGTGGCCATAAATAAAAAAGTAAAAACAGTTTTCAAAAGAAGAAGCAGGGTGGCAGAGACTAGGGATCTGGCCGGGCGTCCTCTGTCCCCTAAGTGTGGGCCATGCTTCACCCCACACACCTGCTCTGACCACTACCTCCACCCATCACCCCGTGTCTCTCTGTTCAGGCACAGAGGTTCCAGACTTTCCAACTCTGGGGAAGAAGTGGCGTAAAGAGCAGGCAGAATGTGGCCGAGGGTGGTGTTACAAACGGACAGGAGTCGCCTTCAAGGGGAGGCCAGGAGGTCAGCACCAGTGTGTGAAGTAACTCACGGACAAGCAACCCGGGGTTTTTAACCGTCAGAATCTTCACAGGTACTCAGGATATGAAGACACAGAAATCCAGGCTAGAAAAGGGAGTGTGCATGCATGCACACTCAGTTGTGTGCATTGCTCTGGACTGTAGCCCACTAGGTGCTTCTGTCCATGGGATTTTCCAGGCAAGAATACTGGAGTGAGTTGCCATTTTCTTTTCTAGGGGACCTTCCTGACCCAGGGATGGAACCCAGGTCTCCTGCATTGCAGGTGGATTCTTTGCTGTCTGAGCCAGAGTGCATCTCCACAAATCACACAGGAAACAACTAAGATCAATTCAGACCCAAATTCAGTCAGTTCAGTTCAGTTGCTCAGTCGTGTCTGACTCTTTGTGACCCCATGGACTCAGCACGCCAGGCCTCCCTGTCCATCGCCAACTCCTGAGGTTTACTCAAACTCATGTCCATAAAGTCAGTGATGCCATCCAACCATCTCATCCTCTGTCGTCCCCTTCTCCTCCTGCTCCCAATCCCTCCCAGCATCAGGGTCTTTTCCAAGGAGTCAGCCCTTTGCATCAGGTGACCAAAGTATTTGAGCTTCATCTTCAGCATCAGTCCTTCTGACGAACACTCAGGAATGATCTTTAGGATGGACTGGTTGGATCTCCTTGCAATCCAAGGGACTCTCAAGACTCTTCTCCAACACCACAGTTCAAAAGCATCAATTCTTCGGTGCTCAGCTTTCTTTATAGTCCAACTCTCACATCCATGCATGACTACTGGAAAAACCATAGCCTTGACTAGACGAATCTTTGTTGGCAAAGTAATGTCTCTGGCTTTTTAATATGCTGTCTAGGTTGGTCATAACTTTTCTTCCAAGCAGCAAGCATCTTTTAATTTCATAGCTGCAATCACCATCTGCAGTGATTTTTGAGCCCAAAAAAATAAAGTCTGTCATTGTTTCCATTGTTTCCCCATCTATTTGCCATGAAGTGATGGGACCAGATGCCATGATCTTCATTTCCTGAATGTTGTACTTTAAGCCAACTTTTTCACTCTCCACTTTCACTTTCATCAAGAGGCTCTTTAGTTCTTCTTCACTTTCTGCCATAAAGGTGGTGTTATCTGCATATCTGAGGTTATTGATATTTCTCCTGGCAATCTGGATTCCAGCTTGAGCTTCTTCCAGCCCAGAATTTCTCATGATGTACTCTGCATAAAAGTTAAATAAGCAGGGTGACAATATACAGCCTTGATTTTCTCCTTTTCCTGTTTGGAACCAGTCTGTTGTTCCATGTCCAGATTGCCAGCTGGTTAAACCCGGAAGGAGACATGACCACACCAAGTGATGGAGAACCAGTCCCCAAGGCAGCCACACCCACTGGCTAGGTGCATCACAACTTTTTTTAGGAGAAAAATGCATAATGAGGTTGAGACTTTGGCACTATCATACTCACACAATCTAGAAAATCAATCCCATATAAATGGGTCATCAAAGACCCTCAAGAGTGTTAAGAAAAGGGGTGACCCAGGAGAGAAGGATCAGTACACACCAACATGAGAAAAAGCCTGAGATTGTTCAGGGAATAGAAAAAAAAAAAAATTAACCTTAACTAATATGCCAAGAGATTCAAAACAAAATTGTTGTTCCCTCACTAAGTCGTGTCCAACTTTTTGCAAACCCATGGACTGCAGCACACCTGTCCTTCGCTACCTCCCAGAGTTTGCTTGAGCTCATATCCATTGATGCTGTGATGCTATCCAAACACCTCATTCTCTGTCGCCCCCTTCAGACAAAATTTCAGTCACAAAATGAACTAGTAAGTGGAATAGTGAAAGTGAAAGTGAAGTCGCTCAGTCGTATCCGACTCTTTGCGACCCATGGACTCTAGCCCACCAAGTTCCTCCGTCCATGGGATTCTCCAGGCAAGAATACTGGAGTGGGTTGCCATTTCCTTCTTCAGGGGATCTTCCCAACCCAGGGATCGAACCCAGGTCTCCCACATTGCAGGCAGACGCTTTAACCTCTGCACCACCAGGGAAGCCAACCAGAGAAGAAAAAGGCTTTTAGACATTAAAATACGCTGTTAACTTTTTAAAGTATAGCAGGCTTGCAAAGTAGAGTCTAGGAGGTACCCCAGCGTGAAACAGAGAACAAATGAGTAAGAAGGAAGAGAAAGAAAATGTGAAAACGAAGCTAGAACCTCTGTCGTCCCGTGTCTGACTCTTGGCGACCTTGAAAGGAGCGACAGAGGTGAAGAAATTGCCAAGAAACAACGGGGAAGCCCTGCCCAGCGCATCTGAAGAAGAGCATATCGAAAAGGATTCCCTCAGAGACAAGTAAGGTGACTTTGTAAAGACTCCTCTGTAGACACAGCCTGAGTGTTCTGAGACTAGAAGGAGAAAGTGGCAGCTTCCACAGAGAAAGCTGACCACCGATCACCAAGAAAGGGCCTGGCATTGACTGTTTGATCAGCACAAGCTGGACTGGTCTAAGCCTGCCCTAAAGAAAAGAAAGAAAGTGAAGTTACTCAGTCGTGTCCAACTCTTTGCGACCCCGTGGACTGTAGCCNCCGATCACCAAGAAAGGGCCTGGCATTGACTGTTTGATCAGCACAAGCTGGACTGGTCTAAGCCTGCCCTAAAGAAAAGAAAGAAAGTGAAGTTACTCAGTCGTGTCCAACTCTTTGCGACCCCGTGGACTGTAGCCTACCAGGCTCCTCCGTCCGTGGGATTTTCCAGGCAAGAGTACTGGAGTGGGTTGCCGTTTCCATCTCCAGGAAATCTTCCCGACCCAGGGATCGAACCCAGGTCTCCCTCATTGCCTGCCCTACTGTGGGCTAAATTATCGGTCACTTGCACACATGCAAAGTCCCTCCAGTCATATCCAATTCTTTGCGACTGTAGCCCGCCAGGCTCTTCTGTCCATGGAATTCTCCAGGCAAGAATACTGGAGTAGGTTGCCATTTCCTCCTCCAGGGGATCTTCCAGATCCAGGGATCAAATCCGTGTCTCACGTCTCCTGCGTTGGTAGGCGGATTCTTGACCACTAGCACCACCTGGCAAGCCCTGTCACAGATAAGGCTAAACAAAGATGCTTTTGAGTGTGGAATAACTCAGAAACTGTAGTCTTTTTTGTATAACTTCTTGAAGACATTATACAGGGATGTCATTCGGAATAAAAGATACAGTGCAATATAGTATAAAGAAGACAGTGGCTACATTTGACTGTGAGTTAAGAGGCCTGTGCTGCTCTTATCAGTGAGAAAGAAAATTGCAACCAGAAATTCACAGGGAAAAATTAAATTTCTACCATGGCAGAATATTAAACAGGAGATGGAAACATACTTCTTGCACGGGGAATGCCTGTGATGTTGCCACTTGGGACGTTGTCTTTGCAGTCACACAGCTGTCCCCACACAAGCCTGCAGAGAAAGGCCAGTCGCCTCCGTGAGTTATTTGCCCTGAGGCGGTCCTGTAGCAGCTGACAGCATGGGATCCGGGATCCCGCCTTTCAGAGTCAAACCCAGTTCTGTCCTTCAGTACTGAGAGATCTTGAGAAAGTTACTGAAATTTTGTTTTACTGTTGGACCTTCAAAATAAAATTTTATTTGGAATACATAGTTTAACATTTTTAGGCACCATTTTTTTTTTCTTAAGGTGTAGATTTACTTACCTTCTTTCTTTGATTCTTTATTGTAATTTTTTAAAAATTAAAGGATTTAACTTTGTCTCTCCTGCTTTTTATATTTTCCAGAGTTTTGCCCATTTTTTTCTCACTGAACTCTATAAAGCTAAAATAATTTATGAAATGTGGTATTTAGTGATACTTCCCTTATGATCCAGTGGTTAAGATTTTGCCTTCCAATGAGGGGATACAGGTTTGATCCCCGATTAGGGAGCTAAGATTCCACATGCCTCACGGCCCAAAAAAAAAAAAAAAAAAAAAAAGCCACTTGGAAGACTAAAGCATAAAACAGAAATAGTATTCTAGTAAGTTCAATAAAGACTTTTAAAATGTTCCATCTTAATGATACTTAAGTATTAGTTTTGAAAAGATATTGAGTAGTAATGTACATGCCTTTTTATGTTATTTAATAGATCAGTGTAATAATGACAAGGAGGAAATGAAATAGTGTACAGCCACGTGGGACAAAATATTAGAGCACTGGATGAAGTCCATCAGGGTCCCAAGGAGCTCAGATCTTTTTCTTGTTAACTCTTTCAGAGCAAAGAGAAAGCAGAACATTCTGAAATATTTCTGCGGTACATAGAGGCCATAGCAACATCTGTACACAAAAAAGAAGCCTATAAAACAATCTCATTGCCATTAATGGGATACACCATTAATCCTACGTGCCACTCATGGAATACGGCAAGAAAAGAAATAAAAGCCTGGAAACACAGGGAAGAAGAATCAAACAGTCCTGTTTTCACACATGGGGTGATTGTCTAAGTATCAAGAAGAAACAAACATTCAAACTGAAGAGTTCAATGAAATAGTTCAACATTATCCCTTATATGTGGAATCTGAAGAATGAAACCAATGAATATATTTAATAAAACAGAAATAGACTTGTGGATACAGAGCACAAACTAGCAGTTACTGGGGGGAGAGGGATGGGCGAGGGGCAGGGCAGAGGCGGAGGATTAGGAGACACAGGCCACTGTGTATCAGATGAATAAGCAGCGAGGGTCTTCTGTGCAGTGTGGAGACAGAGCCATTCCTGTACTAGCTTTAAATGAAGTATGATCTATAAAAATGTTGACTCACTATGTTGTACACCTGGAACTAACATATTTTAAACTAACTGTACTTCAATTAAAAATAGAGCAGCTTAACATAAGACTAACAGAAAAACATAGCTTCCCCATGAATTAATCAAAATATAAGATACACTTCTTCGCATGTGCGAAGTATCCAGACACGTCGTATAAACAGACAACAGACAATATTTAAGTACTCTATAGTAATTCCCCCCCAAATTAATCCATAACTTCAATGCACTTTCAATCCAAAGTTCATTCCAGTTGTAGAAGGATGGTGGGAAACTTGACTAAGGTAGTTCTAAACTCCGTCTGGAAGAGTCAGCTATAAGAAAAGCCCTGACAGATTCTGGAATAAAGAACATCACTAATGGCAGTGACGGCGATGACGAAAGTGGGCTGATCCTCTTCTAGGGGTCGTTCCTACGGAGATAACTACACGTCGTTGCCTTCATCTGAGAGGCACTGCTGTGTTATGCGATAGTGAGAGAACTGGAGATGATCTAAACGCCTATCCAACGCTGGAGCATTGCTTACAGTCCATTCATGCTGTGGTCTTCTGTCCATCCGCTGGGGAGAAGCATGTCTGTGAAGTGCACTGAAGCATACTGAATGCATACCTAAGCCTACGCTAACAAGGAAACACAGCAAGAAATGTACTTAGGAGTAAAAACATAAAGTTACAAAACAATAAAGTTACAAAACATAAAGTTACAAAACAATAGGTATAGCCTTGTCAGTCTTTTTAAACATTTGATGTGTGAACATAACTATCTCTACAATACATGTATATAGTCATGTCGTGAAAAAGTGAAAGTGAAGTCGCTCAGTCGTGTCCGACTCTTTGCGACCCGTGGACTGTAGCCCACCAAGCTCCTCCGTCCATGGGATTCTCCAGGCAAGAATACTGGAGTGGGTTGCCATTTCCTTCTCCAGTCGTGAAAAAGAACTCATACCAAACTCCAGAGGATGAGAGAGTGAAAGGGGTTGCTCCAGTTTTCACTAATACATTGTGTGATTTTATTGAGTGGATATTTTGTAATTTTTTAATGATAATTTTTCAATCATTCAGTAATTTTAAAATATTTTTTCTATGTATGCATATAATCAATTGCTATTCATTGTTATTTGGTAACTTTTGCCTAATCTGACAACTCACCAAGTTCAACAGATAAAATCCCCCTGCACCATAGCTGACACAATAAAGCCTCCAGCTGATAATTCTGATTTTCCAAAATACGCCTCTGCTGCTGCTGCTGCTGCTAAGTCGCTTCAGTCGTGTCCGACTCTGTGCGACCCCATGTCAGCAGCCCACTAGGCTCCTCTGTCCCTGGGATTCTGCAGGCAAGAATACTGGAGTGGGTTGCCATTTCCTTCTCCAAAATACGCCTCTATTACACACAAAAGCACAAACACCATCAGCTTGCTCTTTCCCGATGGTGGTTCTATAGCGCCCCCTGGAGTTCATCCTGGAGAAATCTCTAGAGACAGACAAGCAGCTTTGCTGAAACTGTGGACTCGACTTCCAGGCCATCCTTGGGCCACTCTTCCAAATGACACGGTGATTTAATCATATCACCACTTCCTTTCAAGGAGTCATTCCCTAGCAAAATAAAGCTGAAGCAGTGAGCTCAGCTGAATACAAGGTCAAGTCTTGAATGTACTTTTCATAAACAATGGATATACTTTTGCAATTCTACTTACTGAAGCCCTAAGCTTCTCCTTGACGCCTTTCAGCTTTAACTAACACAGAACCTTTGCTTTAAGTGGCTCACAGTCCTCCCTGAACAGTCCAACCTGAAAGTAAGTATTGGTTGTTGAAAGGTAAGTTTGGGTACAGAATGGGAAATTGCAAATCACAGAGGAGAGCTTCTCAGCCCAGTCGTGAGTGGGCACCAGCGTCCCCTGGAGGGCTTGTCCTACCCAGCAGGCTGGGCGTGCCCCTGGTTTCCTGACTCAGCAGCCTGCAGGCTGGGCCCCAGCTTTCTGTGGTGTTTCCAGGCATGTGGGAGTGATGCTGCCCAGCCAAGGACACAGTCAGAGGTCCACGCATCTGCTGGTCTTCTTCACCTCATTATTTTTTAAAGAGACTTCACCTTTTCTTGGGTTTTCCTGGTGGCTCAGACAGTAAAGAATCCACCTGCAATGCAGGAGACACGGGTTCGATCCCTGGGTCAGGAAGATCCCCTGGAGGAGGAAATGGCAGCCCATTCCAGTACTCTTGCCTGGAGAATCCCGTGGACAGAGGAGCCTGATGGGCTAAAGTCCATGGGGTCAAAGAGTCACAACTGAGAGACTAACATTTTGAATTTCTTCTCACTCTTTTCTACCTATCTGGCTAGAGCTTACACAGTTGAGTTGGTTTGTTAAAGCTAGCTATCACAAAATCTTAAGAAGGACTACAGACCTATTAATGATTAATTCTGACTTATAAGACTCTAAAACTTTAAGACTTCCCCAAGGGTAGTGTTTTCAAAACAACATTTCAATTTTTGCACTGGGATAGGTCAAAATGCATAACATTTTAAAAAAAATTTTCAGGGTCTTTTGGGGAGGGAGGGGACAAATGACTGATTCATATTGATGTTGGCAGAAACCAACACAATACTGTGCAGCAATTATCCTTTAATTAAAAATAAATAAATATTTTAAAATAAGTGATATTCCTAATATCAAACCCACTTGGCCCTTCACTCCAGCTGCTCTGGCATCCCTGAGCCATCTGCTCTTGCTGGGGGACCAGCTGAGTCCAGACCCCACCACCCATCCACTGTGCTCACAGCACGCTGTCTCGGTGAAGTGTTAAAACTTCCACAATAGCTTTCAGAAAGTAAACAAACAAACAAACTGGCATTGAACAGGAATTTCCTGTTTTTGCTCTTCATTTCTACCTCTGACAAATTAAGGTTTGTTTCTCAGAATTTGCCCATGATGTATTCTTGCCTTGAGAACCCCATGAGTAGTATGAAAAGGCAAAATTATAGGATACTAAAAGAGGAACTCCTCAGGTCGATAGGTGCCCAATATGCTACTGGAGATAAGTGGAGAAATAACTCCAGAAAAAATGAAGAGATGGAGCCGAAGCAAAAACAATTCCCAGCTGTAAATGTGACTGGTGATAGAAGCAAGGTCTGATGTTGTAAAGAGCAATATTGCATAGGAACCTGGAATGTTAGGTCCATGAATCAAGGCAAATTAGAAGTAGTCAAACAAGAGATGGCAAGAGTGAACGTCAACATTCTAGAGATCAGCGAACTAAAATGGACTGGAATGGGTGAATTTAACTCAGATGACCATTATATCTACTACTGTGGGCAAGAATCCCTTAGAAGAAATGGAGTAGCCATCATGGTCAACAAAGAGTCTGAAATGCGGTACTTGGATGTAATCTCAAAAATGACAGAATGATCTCTGTTTGTTTCCAAGGCAAACCATTCAATATCATAGTAATCCAAGTCTATGTCCCAACCAGTAACGCTGAAAAAGCTGAAGTTGAACTGTTCTGTGAAGACCTACAAAACCTTTTAGAACTAACACCCAAAACAGATGTCCTTTTCATTATAGGGGACTGGAATGCAAAAGTAGGAAGTCAAGAAAC
>SJYT01053986.1:0-11236 GCA_006410635.1 Cephalophus harveyi
GGTGTTCATTGGAAGGACTGATGCTAAAGCTGAAACTCCAGTACTTTGGCCACCTTATGTGAAGAGTTGACTCATTGGAAAAGTCGCTGATCCAGGGAGGGATTGGGAGCAGGAGGAGAAGGGGACAACAGAGGATGAGATGGCTGGATGGCATCACCAACTCAATGCACATTAGTTTGGGTGAACTCCAGGAGTTGGTGGTGGACTGGGATGCCTGGCGTGCTGTGATTTATGGGGTCACAAAGAGTCAGACAAGACTGAGCGACTGAACTGCACTGAACTTATATCATAGTTTGTCATATGAGAAATAAGTGCATTAAAACACTTATAAGAGTTATCTAAGCTCTGAAACAGTTAAGTTTAAAAGGTAGTTGTTAACTAGAACAAAAAAAATAAAATCTCAAAGTTTGTATAGAGACACAAAAGTTCCCAAATAGACAATGCAATCTTGAGAAAGAAAAACGGAGCTGGAGGAATCAGGCTCCCTGACTTCAGATGGTATACATAGCTACAGTTATCCAAACAGTATGGTACTGGCACAAAAATAGAAATCTAAATCAATGCAACAGAATAGAAAATGCAGAAATAAGTCCATGCACCTATGGACAATTAATATGACAAAGGAGGCAAGTCTACATACAATGTTGTAGACAATCTCTCCCTGGAGAAGTAAAGGCAACCCATTCCAGTATTCCTACCTGGAGATTCCCATGGAGAGAAGAACCTGGAGGGCTACTTTCCATACGGTAAAGTTATGTCCAACCTAGACAGCATTTTCAAAAGCAGAAACATTACTTTGCCGACTAAGGTCCGTCTAGTCAAGGCTATGGTTTTTCCTGTGGTCATGTATGGATGTGAGAGTTGGACTGTGAAGAAGGCTGAGCGCCGAAGAATTGATGCTTTTGAACTGTGGTGTTGGAGAAGACTCTTGAGAGTCCCTTGGACTGCAAGGAGATCCAACCAGTCCATTCTGAAGGAGATCAGCCCTGGAATTTCTTTGGAAGGAATGATGCTAAAGCTGAAACTCCAGTACTTTGGCCACCTCATGCGAAGAGTTGACTCATTGGAAAAGACTCTGCTGCTGGGAGGGATTGGGGGCAGGAGGAGAAGGGGACGACCGAGGATGAGATGGCTGGATGGCATCACGAACTCGATGGACGTGAGTCTGAGTGAACTCCGGGAGATGGTGATGAACAGGGAGGCCTGGCGTGCTGCGATTCATGGGGTCACAAAGGGTCGGACACGACTGAGCGACTGAGCTGAACTGAACTGAACTGAGCACAGAGTCGGATATCACTGAACCAACTAAACAGCAGCAAAGACAATCTCTTCCACAAATGGTGCTGGGGAAACTGGACAGCTACATGTAAAAAATTAAATTAGATCACTCTTTAGCTCCATACACAAAAATAAGCTCAAAATGGATTAAAGACCTAAATGTGAGAGCAAGCACTATTAGAATCTTACAGGAAAACATAGACAGAACACTCTCTGACATAACCCATGGAGATATCTTTCTTGATCCATCTCCCAGAATAATGGAAATAAAAATAAAACAAACAAGTATACCTACTTAAACTCAAAAGCTTTTGCATAGTGAAGGAAACAATAAACAAATAAAAAGACATTATATAGATTAGGAGAAAATATTTGCAAATAATGTGACCAATAAAGATTAATCTCCAAAATTTATGAATAGCCCATGATGCTTAACAGCATCAAAATAAAACAAAATAAAACCCACTCAAAAAATGGGCAGGAGACCTAAACAGACATTCCTCCAGAGAAGACATAAGATGGCCAACAGGCACATGAAAAGATATTGAATATCACTAATTATTAGAGAAATATAAATCAAAACTGCAATGAGATATAACCTCACACCAACCAGAATGGCTATAATCAAAAAATCTACAAACAATAAATACTGAGAAGGATATGGAGAGAAGGGAACCCTCTCACACTGTTGGTAGGAATGTAAATTGGTACAGCCACTATGGAGAATAGCATGGAGATTCCTTTAAAAACTGAAAATAGACTAACATAAGACCATGCAATCCCACTCTTGGGCATAAATCCAGAGGAAAATATGATCCAAAAGGATACATACACCCCAATATATTTCACTGTAGCATTTTACAATTGTCAAGACATGGAAGCAACCTAAAAGCCCATCAATAAAGAAATGGACAAAGAAGATGTGATACATACATACAATGAAATATTACTCAGCCATAAAAAAAGAATGAGATAATGTTATTTGTAGCAAAATGGATAGACCTAGAGATTGTCATACTGAGTGAAGTCAGAGAAGGAGAACTATCATATGACATCCCTTACATGTGGAATCTAGAAAGAAATGATACAAATTAAATTACTTATAAGACAGCAACAGAATCACGGACTTCAAGAATGAGCTTATGGTTTCTAGGAAGAAGGATGGAGGGAAGGGAGTTTGGGATAGGCATGAACACACTGCTATACTTAAAATAAATAACCAACAAGAACCCGCTATATAGCACATGTAACTCTGTTAAATGTTATGTGGCATCCTGGATTGAAGATAGGTTTGGGGAAGAATGATTATATATATGTGTATGGCTGAGTCCTTTCACTGTTCACCTGAAACTATCACAACATTGATTGTTAATTGGCTCTAACCAATACAAAATAAAAGTTTTTTTTTAAAAGGAGCTATTAAAGAGAACAAGTTTATTTTAACCACAAAAGCCCTGAAGGTGGGCAGAATCAGATTAATTCCTAGGATAACAAGCCACCATCTTTCTATATCCATCATGCTTTTTTTCTACTTAGATTTAGCAGGTGTATAGGAGTGAATCACAGCAAATTCAAAGATATATACTATTACTTTTTAAAATTAATTTTTATTGGAATGTAGTTGCTTTTACAATATTGTGCTAAGTCACTTCAGTCGTGTCCAAATCTTAATGACCCTATGGGTGGTAGCCCACCAGGCTCTTCTGTCCATGGGATTCTCCAGGCAAGAATACTGGAGTGGGTTCCCATGTCCTTCTATAGGAATCTTCCCAATCCAGGGATTGAACCTGTGTCTCTTATGTCTCCTGCATTTGGCAAATGAGTTCTTTACCACTAGTGCCACCTGTTTTTTATAACTTGATTTCTAACTATGAGTTCACATTCTTCAAATCTGACAAGAAAAATGAAAAGTCAACTTTTACTAAATTTAAACTTACTTGTTTCTGGGATTTTACCACCATTATGGTATCTTTTGCAATTTCAACTCTTTAGAGATGGAAATAGATTACTGACCTCCATTTTTATTTCTATCAGTTTATCTTTCTAATATGTTTATTTTATAATGTTCCTGTACCATGCTTCAGACACAGAATCTTTATCTTATAATTTTGCACATAGTCTTTCATATTCAGCATAGGTTCTTGCTGCCTCTTAGGAGCTACTTGTCGGACAAGTAGCCTATTTTCTTTCTTGCCATCTACCACACTTCTCTTTCTCTCAACTTGAGGTAAGCTATTAATTGTATGGGGAAATTGCTTTTTCCAAAACCACAATACTTATTTTTGAGTATGCATAAATCCCTATGAGGTCAAACACCAGAAAAGAACATGTGTACTACTTCTATTCTCTCTGTTCAATGCATCACAAACTTGTTAGAAGCTAATAAGTAGAGTCAGCATTTCTTTTGGTGACTTGTAAGTACCAAGAGAAAAAGAAAAATAGCAAATTATTATCCAGCCACACATATTAGTAGATATCTTGCTCAGAATATCACAAACAACTTGGCAAAAATACTTGAAATATTTAAAAATAAGTGGAAATCAAAATAAAATCCCTAGCATATATTGCCAACTCCATTGCCCTTTTTCTGGACACTCTTTTTCAGCTGCTCTTTGTGCCAAATGGGCTCTAATTAATGGTTTCTACAGTTTTCTTTACTGTTACATGTTGTTTGTTGTTCATGTTAAATGTTGTTGATCTGAGTATTTTGTTTTAAATATACACACACACACACACACACACACACACACACCAGTATTCTCCAAGATAGTCTTCACCAGTACGTGAACCAAGAACTTCCAGATGTTCCAGTTGGATTTAGAAAAGGCAGAGGAACCAGAGAGCAAATTGACAACATCTATTGGATCATTAAAAAAACTAGAGAATTCCAGAAAAACATCTACTTCTGCTTCATTGACTACACTAAAGCCTTTGACTATGTGAATCACAACAAACTGTGGAAAATTCTTCAAGAGATGGGAATACCAGAGCACCTTTTCTACCTCCTGCAAAACTTGTATGCAGATCAAGAAGCAACAGTTAGAGCCAGACATGGAACAATGGACTTGTTCAAAATTGGGAAAGGAGTACATCAAGGTTGTATATTGTCACCTTGTTTATTTAACTTACATGAAGAGTAAATCATGTGAAATGTTAGGCTGGATCAACCACAAGCTGGAGTCAAGGTTGCTGGGAGAAATATCATTAACCTCAGATATGCATGTGACACCACCTTATGGCAGAAAGCGAAGAGGTACTAAAGAAGCTCTTGATGAAAGTGAAAGAGGAGAGTGGAAAAAGCTGGCTTAAAACTCAACATTCAAAAACTAAGATCATGGCATCCAGTCCCATCAGTTCATGGCAAATAGATGGGGAACAATGGAAGCTGTGACAGACTTTATTTTACTGGGCTCCAAAATCACTACAGACAGTGGCTACAGCCATGAAATGAAATGACGCTTGCTCCTTGGAGGAAAAGCTATGACCGACCTAGACAGCATATTAAAAAGCAGAGACATTGCTTTGCCAACAAAGGTCCATCTAGTCAAAGCTATGGTTTTCCCAGTACTCATTTATGGATGTGAGAGTTGGACCATAAAGAAGGATGAGTGCTAAAGAACTGATGCTTTTGAACTGTGGTTGGAGAAGACTATTGAGAGTCCCTTGGACTACAAGATCAACCTGTCAATCATAAAGGAAATCAATCCTGAATGTTTATTGGAAGGACTGATGGTGAAGCTAAAGCTCCAATACTTTGGTCACCTGATGCAAAGAGCCAACTCATTGGAAAAGATGCTGACACTGGGAAATATTGAAGGCAGGAGGAAAAGTGGATGACAGAGGTCAAGACGGTTGGACGGCATCACTGAATCAGTGGACATGAGTTTGAGTAGACTCCGGGAGATGTTGAAGAACAGGGAAGCCTGGCGTGCTGCAGTCCATGAGGTCACAAAGAGTTGGACATGACTGAGTGACTGAACAATAACAATATATTTTAAAAGTCGAGAAATTGCAAAGGTTATATATATTAGCAATTGAGTCTCTTCTTTTTTCTTGCACTACCACAAATCTCAGTTTCATGATACAATCTTTCTGAGTCTTGCTATTTCTGGTGGTTGCCCCCAATCTCTCACATATTAATCAGCCCTTTAACAGATTTAGTGTTCCACATCACTCTTTGTCTCTCCCCTTTTAGTCTTGATATATTTATATCATTCCTAATAATTATCTCAGTGGATAGAGCTTGTGCTGTTGGGGTCAGTCTGTTTGCTGTGCACTCTATGTGTTCAGGTGTAAGGACTTGGAGGTGTCAAAGACACCCTCAGTTAAGCTATCTAACTTCTGTTTCATTTCATAATTCTTTCTTCCAACAACATTTAAATATTTAGATTCTCTGTTATTTAATAAAGATTCGTTCCATTTAAACACATGACCTTTTCCATGTATGCTACAGGCCATGGCTTCCTCAGTTTGCATTTCTAGAATCTTTACATTCCCTAGACATATTTTTTTACCAGAAATCATTGTCCTGATACAGTCGCCCTCATTATTCCATTTTGTTTATTATTATCATAACAGTCAAAATAAAAACAATTAATGCAGACAAAAATGAACCAAAAATAACTTCTACAATCATCCAAACTTTAGCAAATTCTCCAGAAAAAAATAGAATATAAAGATTTTTTATTAATCTGCTTTTTAGTATCCAAAGCTATTTGTAATTCTTTAGCCATCTTCATTAGATTGTCCACTACTTCCCCTCCACCATGCTTTAAAACTGCTTCTTTTTAGATGACTTTAAATGAGATTATTATCTTATAATTATAATTTTATCATTATGTGCTTTATAATGATTTAACATAGAGCTATGTGACATGACATTAATTAAAGTTACCATCAGAAACAAATATGAAAAATAAAGGAAATCTTTTAGAATAAAAACTAGATTTCCTTTGAAAAAATAAAAATTAAAAAACGTGGGTTTTGACAACAGTTTTCTTTTTGTTTTCAAGCAGGAAGATATTACATTCATATTCATGGGTTCTGTTGGAAAATGAGATGCTCTCAAACTTATGGACCTCTTTTTCTCCTTCAATATTATTCAAAATGAGTTGAAGTTCAATATAGATAGTCTATATCTGGTTGCCATAGCTCCCATATCTATTTTCAACTCAACTTTCAAAGAGTCACACTTGCTGCATTTTATAATTCTTTCCTATAGTCATTTTAATCATTACATTATGCAAGATCTATATGTGTGTATATTACCTGTACATATATTAAAAGAAAAGTAAACAATGTTAATTTGATAGTGCTGAATATATTCAAATGTGTCCTTGGAAAAATTTTGATACTTTTATTTATCTTTCTGGATGAAGAATTAATGATGGCTACTAAGGAATCACACAAGTAGGACAGTCAGTCTGAAATGCCAACGTGATCCATAAACTGGAAGCACTGTTTGCTATTCTACTGAACAATATGGATGGATTCACATGCACACTCTGTCACAGTGCAGCCTATGTTAATATACAGAGAAGTACAAAGATACCCTACAACTCATTAATGTCAGCTTACCTGGCTTCAAGGAGAAAACTAAAATGTAGGTTAACCAGTAGAGGTGCTGTGCTTATTTACAAACTATTTTGAAATGTCCTACTGAAGTCTATTAACAAGTGGTTTGTTACCATGAAAGTTTTTAAAATATAACTAGCAGTAAAATACAATTCTTAGGAATACAAAAACTTCCATTGTGTATTTAAGATTTAGATCCATGCATTTATTGCTCAATTTCCATTGTCTATTTTTTTCTTATTTTTTGTGCTTATTCTCAAAATTCTAGAAAAATCATTTCCAGATTGTGTGTCAGTACCCATTGGTGGGTAATGAAATAAATGCAGTGTATTTTGAATTTGTAAATGAAATAAAGAGAATGAAGTAGAATAGAAACTATCACAACACATCACATGGTCTCTTAGCAACATCAGTGTACATTGCAATAAATGGGCCATTATTTGAAATGTATTTATAACTGTATATTTTTAAAAGTTTGTACAGGAAAAAAAGACATAAATGCAAGATCTTATTTTAGAGATCTATGTGTATAAGACAAATATTTTAAGAAGAGAATGATCATTCCTGTCTGAAGTTTTCTTCTCCTACCAAAAATGAAAATAACAATAGGTCCTCTAAATCAGCACACACATCACCTTTTTCTTCCTTTTTTAGAATATCTCACTCAAAAATTAATTTAACTGTAAAATGACTCAATATACCTATATGAGTGCTATAATCTTCCTTAAAGAAAAAAAAACTAATCTTAGTAGACTTTGTAAAAAAAAAAATGGCACATGTACTATTTTAGAATTACCAGAAAATATAATAAATCAAAATATAAATAAGAATTTATTTCTTTAAATTCCTAGCTTATCTTTTTTATAGACTTAGAATCTAAAACTTTTTTTAATGGGAATTTTGCCCTCTGTACTTTCTTCTCTCCCATTTCAGTCCTTACCATCCCATTCTACTTCCAGATATGAAAACAGATTTATAGCAATTCATATAAAGCTAGGCACTCAGTGGACACTCCATAAATATTTGTTGATGATTATAACTTTGTCTTGACTAAATTGCTCATATAATTGCTTTAAATCTCCTGTGGCAATTTAGTTACACTGTGTGGAATTTGGCACATCGATTAGAAAAACCCTTCTTAAATTTGCGTATAGACAGATGATGCTTTCATCAAATTAATTTAGGTCCTTTTATAACAGACCATGACAATATTTTAATATCCAAAATGAATCCACTTATAAGGATAAAAATATTAAAATACATCATAACTAATCCTAACTGTGCCATAAACGCTTATTATGTTACATCTGCATCTGGAATATTTTAGGTTTAAGGATATTAGATCAACAAATTTATGATTCCATCTGTCAAAAGTCTATAAAGCCTAAAAATGCCACCAACTATGTCATTAAAACTAGACTTCCAAAGTCTGCCTATAATAACAAGGAGATAAATGAGCAGACAATGTAAAGTCACATAGGATTCACTTTTCCTTCAATGAATTTTGCTCTTTCTTTAAATATCATTGTTGTCGTTTAGTCGCTTAGTTGTGCCCTACTCTTTGCAACCTGTGGATTGCAGCATGCCAGGGTTCCCTGTTTTTTCCCATCTCCTGGAGTTTGCTTACTAAAGTCCATTGAGTTGGTGATGTTATACAACTATCTCAACCTGTGTCACCCCCTTCTCCTCTTGCCTTCAATCTTTCCAATCATCAGAGTTTTTTCCAATGAGTCGGCTCTCCACATAAGGTGGCCAAAGTTTCTTTAAACTTGGATATTTTCTTAACTTTAAAATTCTCTCTGCATCTTCTGGGAATCTGTGTAACTAATAATATAATCTGCAACATTATACCTCTTTTTCCAGCTGGATAAGTGCATTTACATCTTAAAAAAAAAAAGTGATCAGATAAATAAATGTAACTGTACTTCAAAGTTTTTTTTTTCTTTAATGTTAGAAATATAATAACATACACTAACCACATATAACTTTATCTAGACTCTCAATTTTACTTGCTCTCCTATTGTCAAACTTCTAAATATGGGATAATTTTCTAATTCTTTTTTAATATTGGGTCTTCTATGAAGCCCATTATTTAAAATACCATTTTTAAGAACCCTCTAAGTGTCTCTCAATTGCCTCACTCAGAAGATTATAAGTAATTTCATGATTTTATTTTCCACTTCTATTGGTATTTTGTTGATAAACGAAGAACTAGAGGGAAAATCACTTCTGTGAAATGCTTTTACCAACAGATCATACCTTCTTCAGAGGCCAGTTTAATTCTGTTATCAAGGCAGCCCAGATACCCCCAGGCAGGATGATCTGTATATTGAAAGCTCACAGATTCTGGGAGGGCCATTTCTGAAGTCTGGCACAACACTGAATCATTCCTCATTCTGTCCTGTACTCAAAGAGGGGCAGACCAGATCTACACCACTCAGACTGGAGTGCATTTGGAGCCAGAAAGGATACTCTGCTTCTGAATGCACTCACTCTGACCACGGTGCTACATACATCCTTGCCTCCAAAACATCCCACAGACCACCATGGCTGACACAGAACTTCTTGCCGTAAGTGTTGATACACTGCTTGGGTGTATTTTTCCCCATCTTCATAAATATTTCATTCTGTTTTGCCTATGTAAAAAACTGAACATGTTGATCTGGAAACTAGAAAAAAAAATTTTTTTTCACCTGAGATACCTCAATTCAAAAGTGCTCTATTATTTATCTTTTTAAATTCATTTTCTTTTAAAAATAAAAACTACTTATCTTTACAGAATTGTAATCATTTTAGTTATATTTAAAACAGTTAAAACCAAAATCAAGTTAGATATATTCCAGCCTTATTTCTTTAGATGTCATTACAAACATCAAACTAATTTGACCTCTTTCTGTGTGAATATATGTTTTAAATTTCTTGTTACTTTTCCTTTCCCAATTAAGCTTTCAAAATCCCTTGTTTGCTGTGCATTTTTTTAGATGCTGATTTATTTTGTTGCATCATCTTTTGGTTTTCAATTTTTCTTCAACAAGAAGGTAAAATTTAAGAATGGTATAATTCTGTTTCTTTCATCATGTACTACAGTAGGGACCAATCACATTTCTACAGCCCCTCAAAAACAGTAGGTGAATGGAAATGATACATTCACAATTTACTTTGGTTCGCTGTGAAGCATGTCATCACTCATCAAATATTTACCACAGGTCTATTATATATCACAGTTGAATTGGTGTGTCCTGGGTACTAATAAATTAGGAATAAATATTACTTCAAAAATATATAAACATGCTTCAATGATACAATGAAATGACTTAAGTCAATTTTCATGCCTCAGATCAACAGAGTCAGGAGTCTTGGATTCTGCCACTATGTTCCTGGACCTAAGTCTACTCTGAAAGAGTTGTCCTCTGTACAGATTCTGAAATTCCAATATTTTGCATAAATAAATGTTTCTTATTTCTATTATCAATATTATCAATCTCACATTCTCTTTAATCATGAGCTATATAAAAGTGATTAAACACCTCAAGATAATTGCTAAACCAAGAATATCAATACTTAGCAATAGCATACATGTTTTATATTACATATTTCTTATAATAAAGCACTTTTACTGTGATTGGCAGCAAAATTCTGTCACCAAAGCTGTCAATTCTCCCTCACACTTTTCTCTCAAATTCAGGTTATTCTTACCATCCGCCTATCACCACCCAAGTGTAGGTCCTCATCATTTCACCCTTGGATCAAACATTAAACATCACTTCTGCATTGCCCCTCAATTCCCTTCAGGAAGCTGTTCTGTTTTCTATATTCATAGAACTACAGTAAGATATCTTCAATAGCACTAATATATATTCTTAATTATCTGTTTATATTTAAATCATATATGTATATGACAATTATGATATCTTTTTACAAATTATATATATGTATATATATGTCAACACACACATATATACATATATACTTACATACATATTCAGCACTTAGTATCTTCCTAAGGCAGAGTAAAACTCAATGTTCAATTAATAAAATGCATACGAATACTCTAAGAAATGAAACATATATCTTTATTAAATTATAACTGACAGCGGTTTCTCATTATCTATGAGAAAACATAATGCATGATTACTTCAAAATTTGGCATTGAAATGTTTAAGTATATCATTCTATTAGGATTAATCTACTATAAAGGACAGAATAGAATCAGCAGTTATATGGTATGAGAAAAAAATAAATCCATGTAAATATCTGCAAAGGCCCATTCAGTTCAGTTCAGTCGCTCAGTCGTGTCCGACTCTTTGCGACCCCATGAATCGCAGCACGCCAGGCCTCCCTGTTCATCACCATCTCCCGGAGTTCACTCAGACTCACGTCCATC
>SJYT01053986.1:11674-86640 GCA_006410635.1 Cephalophus harveyi
GTACAATGTCACGAACCTCATTCCATAGTTCATCAGGCACTCTATCTATCAGATCTAGGCCCTTAAATCTATTCCTCACTTCCACTGTATAATCATAAGGAATTTGATTTAGGTCATACCTGAATGGTCTAGCAGTTTTCCCTACTTTCTTCAATTTGAGTCTGAATTTGGTAATAAGGAGTTCATGATCTGAGGCACAGTCAGCTCCTGGTCTTGTTTTTGTTGACTGTATAGAGCTTCTCCATCTTTGGCTGCATAGAATATAATCAATCTGATTTCGGTGTTGACCATCTGGTGATGTCCATGTGTAGAGTCTTCTCTTGTGTGTTGGAAGAGGGTGTTTGCTATAAGTCATTAAAATGGTGGAAAAATGATTCTGATAGCCATAGTAACAAATATTTCTTGAATTTAAAGTTTAAATAATTTGAAGTTATTTAAAATATATTGGTGAAAATGTATTATTTTTATTACTAAGTTTAAATTATACAGACCTGTATGAGAAAAGAATCTAAAAAAGAGCAGATATATATGTATAACTGATTCACTTTGCTGTACACCTGAAACTAACACAACATTGTAAATCAACTATACTTCAATAAAATTTGTTAAGAAAAACTTGGAGGATTTAGGTAAAAATTCTCCATTTCAGTATCTATGACCATTTAAAAACTTTTAAGATGGTCATTAGGTCGCAAGTGCCTTTAAAGCATATTTAAATTATCCTTCAAAAAGAAAGAAAGTATGTCTTTCTTTTTAAGTAAAAATTTCCTCAAAATGGAACAAAATTTTTTTCACTACTGCTTTGTATGTAAGCCATCAATAGTCACTTAGCTTATGCCACTGTGATCACAAAATTTCATTGTTTTTAAAAATCAATTTTTAATGCAGAATAATTGACTTACAATATTATATTAGTTTCAGGTGTACAACATATTGATTCCATATTTTCGTGTATTACCAGGGAAAATCTAGTCACCATCTGTCACAATACAAATTGATTACATTATTATTTATTATATTCTGTATTATGTACATCTTTGTGACTTATTTTTTTAATTTTATATTTGGAGGTTTGTATCTGTTAATCTCCTTCAACTATTTTGCCCAGCTTCCCATCATCTCCCCTCTGGCACTGACCAATTTTTTTTTTCTCTGTATTTATGAGAGGATTTTGTTTGTTTTCTTATATTCATACATTTGTTCTAATTTAAAATAAAATAATATGACCCCATGGACTATATATCTCCAGGCCAGAATACTGAAATGGGTAGCCTTTCCCTTCTCCAGGGGATCTTCCCAACCCAGGTATCAAACTCAGGTCTCATGCACTGCAGGCAGATTCTTTACCAGCTGAGCCACCAGGGACACCCAAAATAATATGATATTTGTCTTCCTCTGCCTGACCTATTTCCCTTAGCATGATACACTCTAGTTTCACTCATGTTGTCACAAATTGAAAGGTTTCATTATTTTTGGTGAAAATTAATTTTCATTATTTTTCATTATTTTCAGTTTTGTATCTATACACATAACACATTATCACATATATTTTTTTTATCAATGGACACTTAGGTTGCTTCCATATCTTGACTACTGAGAATAATGCTGCAATAAACATTGATGTGCTTGTAACTTTTTGAATTAGTGTTTTTGTTTGCTTTAGTAAGTTCCATTTTTAACTTCTTGAAGAACCTCCCTACTGCTTTCCATATTGAATGCACCAATTTATACTACCATCAATAGTGCGAAGGGTTCTCTTTTCTCCACATCCTGGCTTTGTTGTTCAATCGCTAAGTCATGTCTGACTCTTCTCAACCACATGAACTGTAGCACACCAAGCTTCTTTGTCCTTCACTATCGCCTGGACTTTGCTCAGATTCATGTGCATTGAGTCAGTGATGCTATCTAAGTATCTCATTCACTGCTGCCCACTTCTCCTCCTGCCCTCCATCTTACCCAGCATCAATTTCTTTTCCAATGAGTAGGCTCTTCAAGTCAGGAGGCCAAATTATTAGAGCTTCAGCTTCAGTATCAGTCCTTCCAATGAATATTTATCGTTGATTTCCTTTAGGATTGACTGGTGTAATCTCCTTGTTGTCCAAGGGACTCTCAAGAGTGTCCAGCACCACAATTCAAAACCATTAATTCTTTGGTGCTCAGCCTTCCTTATGGTCCAATTTATCTTTTTTGGGCAATGTCCATTTTGACAAACATGAGTTATATCTCATTGTGGCTTTGAGTTGCATTTCCCTGATGATTAATGATGATGAGTGTCTTTTTATGTGTCTCTTGCTACTTTTATGTCTTAAAAAAATGTCTATTTTAGGTCTCTGTCAATTTTTTATCATATTGTTTTATTATTTTTGAGTAGTGTAAATAATATATTTTGGATATCAATGCCTATTGG
Organism: Cephalophus harveyi; assembly: GCA_006410635.1. Taxonomy (NCBI): domain Eukaryota; kingdom Metazoa; phylum Chordata; class Mammalia; order Artiodactyla; family Bovidae; genus Cephalophus; species Cephalophus harveyi. The sequence continues at coordinate 14,082 of SJYT01053986.1, forward strand.
ACAAATCATTTGTACATATTCTGTCTCACACAGTAGGCAACTTTTTATTTTTTTCATAGTTTTTTCTTCTGTGTGAAACTAGTTTGGTGTAGTCTCATTTATTTTTGCTTTTGTTTCCATTTCCTGGGGAAACAGATTCAAAAATATAATGCTAAGGCTAATGTAAAAGATTATACCACCTATGTTTTCTTATAGGAATTCTATAGTTTCAGGTCTTACATTTAAGTCTTTAATCCATCTTAAATTTACTTTGGTATATGGTATAAGAAAGTGGGCTAGTTTTATTATTTTGAATATAACTGTCCGGTTTTCCTGACATTATTTATTGAAAAGATGCATTTTCTCTACTGTTTATTCATGCCTTAAATATCATAGATTAATTTACTATATACATATTGAAAAAAAAAACTGATATTAAAATAAAGCACACTAGAGAGAATCAACAGCAAATTCAATGGACAGAAGAAAGGATCAGCAATTTGGGAATCAGAATAGTGGAAATCAGTGAATTGGAACAGCAAAAAGCAAAAAAGAAATTTTAAACATGAGTATAGTTCAAATTACCTCTGAGACAACATCAAATATATTAGCATTCACATTATATGGGTTCCAGAAGAAGAAGAAAAATCAACAAATATTAATCATTGTGAAAGCATTCTTATATAATTTATGAATTAGTTTTGTGTCAAAAACTAATATTTATTTTACTTTAAAGACAATGCATGAAAGTGAAAAGTGAAAGTGAAGTTGCTCACTTGTGTCCGACTCTTTGCGACCCCATCGACTACAGCCAACCAGGCTCCTCCATCATGGGATTTTCTAGGCAAGAGTACTGGAGTGGCTTGCTATTGCCTTCTCCGTATTTTACTTTAAAGCCCCCAAATATATATGTATAGGTATAAAGATAGAGATAGCTATCTAATATGTCTAAAACCAAGCAGTGCTGTTTTCTTTATGATTTGGGGTTTATGTGGTTTCTTTTTTCTTTTTTCACATACATTATAAATAAATTCGGTAAGTATTTATCAAACTCAATGAGTAAAATTATGATTAATTATATTTTGCTCAATAAATTTAGTGAACATTCATTGAAAGCTATGCTATATGCTCTAAGGATGACCTGCAATTTTTCTTCCAGTGTAGAAGTTGGGTAAAATAAGAAATACATTGAGGAAAGAGCAAATCAATTTTTATAAGAATTCAAATGAGGAGGAGATTATATATAATTGGGGAGAGACAGAGAGGTTCAGAATGAGAAGGACAGGGAAAGTCTTACAGAGATAAATAAGATTTCTTAGACAAGGAGAAAGAGATCATGTTAAGTATGCATGAAAAAGTGAAAGTCATAGTCACTCAGTCATGTCCTACTCTTTACGATCCCATGGACTGTAGCCCTCCAGGCTCCTCCGTCCATGAAATTATCCAAGCAGGAATATTGAAGTGGGTTGCCATTCCCATCTCCAGGGGATCCTTCTGACCCAGGGATCAAACTAACATCTTCTGTCTGAGCCACTAGGGAAGCCCTAAGCATATATAACAGGATTAAAAAGAGCATGCCATTTTGAAGTGCTTAAACTAATGGGGTTAATCCATGTAGTCTTCAAAGAAATGAATGTGAAAATATTAGCAATACTAATGTTTTAATTAAGGGTGGATATGTGAAAATAATACATCTAGTTACCTAATCAAAGGTACCTCAAAAAGAACAGATCTCTAGTTTTTTTTCATTGCTCTAACAGCAATGAATAAGAGATTCAGATTGTACTTAGTTTGACAATGAAGTCTACATTTGGAATTTCTATCAATATTTCTGAAACTATGTGTTCTCAAAATAATTTGCATCCAGGAGCCACTAGGTTCAATGGCATCATGTCACATTTTATCCCTCATTTCTTACCCTATTCCTTTCCTTTTAAAAATTTATACTAGATATATTGTTAAACGTATTGCTCCTTCATGTTTTAGGAGAGAAAAGAGATCTAATTAGTAAAGAAGACCAATGGAGTGAAAGTAATGTAGTTGAAGGGATGGTCACATCAGCTTAGTTCCTTTCCCACATTTGCCTTTGAAACACTGGATGCAAGGGGGAAATGTGAGAGAAAAAAATGCCTAATAATAAACAACAATAATTTTAGAAGCTTCAATAGTTCATCATGTGCCATCATACTTCCCACCCTTATGTTGAAATAATAAGGAAGAACCCTCTAACAGATGCCACTGTTGAACTGAAGATGGTTGGCTTTAGTAAGTAGTGTGTTTTCTGTCTCTGAAAGCGACAGTGTAATTAGAGGTCCTAGCATTAGTTCAATGCTCTGCAGGCACTGTCCTGAAATTCTTAATTTTTTGGACAAGAAATCCTATATTTTCACTTAGTACTGAAGTCTACAAATTATGTAGACACCGCTGAGTATTGGGCCAATAGTATGAATAATATATTCTTAAATACTGCCTTGACACTGAATTCCTTTGATTCAATAGGCTTACTTTGGGAATCCTGAATGAGAAATAATCTCTGAATAATAATGTTGAATGAATTCTGATGAGGATATGAGAATTAGTAGCAAGAAATAGGCAAAAATTAAATCAATCTGTGTTTACCCAATCAATTATGATTTACTTGGGCTCTTAGAATTTGGTTGGTTGTTGTTATTTGGAAACATCACAGGACAATAGTTTTTGGTGTTGTTAGCATAAAATATTCAAGATTGAGATATGTATTATTTTTCAACTTTCCTAACAATATAAAATATTTCCACAAACAAGTAATTGCAGTTGGCCAAATTGATAACTGGGAGGAATTGGGGGCAGGAGGTGAAGGGGACCACCGAGGATGAGATGGCTGGATGGCATCACTGACTCAATGGATGTGAGTCTGAGTGAACTCCGGGAGTTGGTGATGGACAGGGAGGCCTGGCGTGCTGCGATTCATGGGGTCGCAAAGAGTCAGACACGACTGAGCGACTGAACTGAACTGAACTGAAACAGAAGAACAGCCCCAAATGGGATAGTTCTAAATTCCATCACTAGAATTAGAGGAATAAAATGGAACAGTTGTGGAGAAAAATGGGCAGAGTATGTAATTATTGCTGTGACATCTATACTAATTGAAACAGCCAAATAGACAATTAATGATGTTAATAGTAATGGCAATGGAAGGACATGATGACCTGGGCAAAGCAAGCAATTATTTGCGCAAATGCCAGAGGTGAATAGCTATTAGCTGTGTTCATGGACCTCTTGAAACCGTTAATTGTAGCAGATTTTATTTTTTTATTATTTTATTAAAATTGGATTATTTTTCATCTTACAGCTGCATGAAATCCTTTAAAATTCTCATTAATATGCAATAATAATAATATACAACAAAGTTTCTTAAACACTCAATAAAAGTTACAGTTTTCATGTGTTCTCATAACATATCTTCAAAGCAAAATCTAAAGACATCTCTGAAAACACTAACATTAATATTGTCTGATCCTCCTCCTTAGATGTCTTAAATAATTTCCACTGTGGGTATGAGGCATTTATTTCCCTCGACTCTTCTAAAGTCCCCATTTGTATGTAATGCAGTGAAATTTGGAAAGCCCATATGGCTCAATGCAATTTTCTCATAGAAAACTCCTGTTAATAACATTTCTCCTGAGTCCCTGGTAAGATGCAAAGCTCCTTTATCATCAGAGGTAGAAAAAAATGAAAAGGAAGGGAGCAAAGCCATTTAACTAAGGAGAATTCTACACAGCAGCTCAATGTTTAGTTTCAAATTTAACCCAGCTTAAATAAAGTTGCAGGTCACATTTATAACGCAAATAAAAATAGTATCTATATTTGTGTGAGATGTTAATCATCTTACTAAAAATAAGAAGATTAGGAAAGGTGACATTAAACAATTGCTAATGTTGTAAATCCATTTTCATCAATAACTATAAAATTAGCAACAGTTTGTGTTATAGTTTTCCAGAGAAATAAAGTCAACAGGATGTATGTATGTGTATATATACAAGTGTATAATACACAATACATATTTTGTTATGTTTAATGCACATTTTATTATATATTGTACATATTTATATATGTCATACATAGTACAGGATATTAATTTTATATTTTTTTCCATTTCTTACTAAGAGAGAGAGATTTTTAAGGAATCAGATCATGTAGTAATGAAGACTTTATATATCCAAAATTTGCACTATAGGGCAGTATGCTAGAGATCCAAAAAAAAATGGCAGAGTTCAGAGACTGTGTGTCTGGCAGAAATCCTTCTGTATGTGAGAAAGTCAGCCTTTATTAACATTTGCAACATTTAGGATGAGTACTAAGCTCATATGAGGACTGCTTTACTCAAGTCCATCAAGTTAAATGCTAATCTCATCCAAAAAATGTCTTCACAGAAACATCCAGAATGTTTGACCAACACTTTGGGCACCATTGCCCAGGAAAACTGACACATGAAATTAACCATCATGCTTCCTTTAAGGAGTTTATGTGTACTGGCAGACAATTTTTTTAATGAAATAGTCAAAATAAGCTACAAATATGAAAAACAGTGTGTATATATATATATAAAAAACAGTATATATATATATAACAGTATATATATATATAACAGTATATATATATATAATATAGCAGCAGTTACATTTATCTATAATTTATATCTTAGAGAACTGTATGTAGAAAAAATAAGTTAATTTATTAATTTAAAAAAGCTTTTATATTGAAAAAAAAAGTCACACTGCTTTTTAAATATCTTTCCTTGTATTTTCTCAGAAGGAAAATCTAAAATTATTCAGATCTTGCCTCCTGGTACTTGAGGAGATTCGATTCTCTGTCTTTGGGATAAATGGGCTCACCCTATATAAAAATGAAGGGAAAATAAACAAGCACCTAATTACAGCATAAAATGAAAAATAATGTATCACACCTAATAGGTCACAGCTTCATAAATATTGCAATAAAGAGTATTCATCAATATATATACCTCATCCCTGGTGGCTCAGACAGTAAAGAAACCACCTGCAATAACTAAGATCCAGGTTCCATCCCTGGGTCAGGAAGATCCCCTGGAGAAGGAAATGGCAACCAACTCCAGCATTCTTGTTGGAGAAGTCCATGAACAGAAAAGCTTGGAGGGCTACAGTTCAGTCCACAGGGTCACAAAGAGTCGGACATAACTGTCTGGCTAACACACGCACACACACAATTATATATATATATACATATAGTTGAAAAATATAATACAATAAAGTGAATGTCCAGTTGAATATTTAATGAAATACTGTCAACTCTAATGTCAAGAAATATTTGTTATGTTAGATAATCTAGGGAAAGCACCAAGGACTATGACAACATTGTGAGAGTCCACTGGCTTATAGATAAGATCTGTTTGTTAGCTCTCAAAGGATAAACAAACATAGAATGCTTCAAGAAATTTAAACCTTAAAAGAGACATGGAAACACTGTCCCCAAATGTCTCTACTTTACTGGTAAAGATGCAGAAAAGGATGAATTGAATTTTGCTTCAAATATGAATTCATTTGAAATAATATATGTATATATATGTGCACATATATGCATGCACACTCAGGCACTTCAGTAGTGTCCAGCTCTTTGCAATGTTATGGACTGTAGCCCACCAGGCTCCACTGGCAATGGGACTCTCCCAGCAAGAATACTGGAGTGGGTTTCCATTTCCTCCTCCAGGGAATCTTCACAACCCAGGGATCGAACCTGAGTTTCTTATATCTCCAGCATTGGCTGTTAGTGCCAACATATGACAGCAAGTTTGATCCGTGGGTACCCCTGAGAAACCTATATATATATATATATATATATATATATATATACACACACATATATATACACACACACTTCATCTAGGAGAATTACTTGACTGAATAAGAAAATAAAAATTCAGAGATGGTTTTACTGCTGTGAAGCAAAGGTGATTTGACTAACATTTTTTAAAGCCCATGCTACATGTATCTGAAAACATTAAAGTCTCTAATTTGAAAATTTTGTATTTCTGAGAAAAGAGTTAGGTCTTCTGACAGGGATTAAGATAAAAATGTTTTCTTATTGGAAAAATAATCTTTGAACAAATAATACAACAGTAGCTTTACTAACTCTAAGGAAGTACTTCTAGATTTATCTTTATTTAAATTTTATCCAGCATAAACTGTGTCTAATTATTCCCCTCTTTCATCTGACAAGCTGTGTTCCAGGTCAGAATGTTCACTCGCATAAGCCAATTAGTTCTAGATTTTTGCTGAAGCTTGGATTTGCTCAAAGCATATCATATGAAAAGCAAAACCTGAAGCATGGAGAATTACACAAGAAAATGATCACATGTTCAGAGTCAGAGATGTATGCTTTTGGAATGTGCTTTCTGAGCTCTGTTTTACTGTTTTACTAGCTGTGAACTAGTGGTTTACTTCACCACTCTGGGATACTGTTTCCACTTCCCTATAAAATCGAGGCTTTGATATAAATCATTTTTAATCTACAAAGCTCTTTAATCTATAAAACTAAGAATGCAAAATTGTAAAATCCAAGAGCTTCTAAATACATTTTGATTCTAGAAAAGTAGTGTGTCATGGAATTAAAATCATTCATGCTTACCCTGGAAATTTATCCCCCGAAAGATTTGTGTCAAAATAAAAGATTTATAAATATATGCACACCATTGTACTTTCACCAAAAGCATTATAATGCTTTTGCACTTGTGAGACAGAGATGGGATGATTAAACACTTTTTCATCCTTTATAGTCTTTTTGCATTAAAACCAAAATTATCAAAAATAGCCTACATTTAGATTAGACATTTGATATGAAACTGCAAAGTATAATTGAACAAATTCTATTATGTGACATATTTATTGAATTTCACTTTAAACATAAAATCTAGTATTTCTGTTTACATAAAGCAAACTCTGAATTTCCTCAGTCAAAGGTAAAATAGCAAATCAAAATTGCCTGGTTTATTCTGAAAGGTCTTTACTTGAATCTGAACAACCATCTTGCTGCTGCTTTTATAAAGAGAGAATTCAATGTTTTTTTCTCTCTTTTTTAAACTGGAGGATTTTAACCATCCAGTGGTCTCCTTTGAAAATGACATGCTTATATACTTTGTATATTTCATGTATGTGTCAGGTTGGAATAGGTTTGGTTTCTACTGCTGTTATCTATGAGGTAGAGCCTGAAGAATGAGAAATGAGGTAGAGAATAGAAGGCGATTTATTGTGAATTTGATGCTGACTAGTTCAGTGATCTGGAAGGCAGCAGGAATGAGCATCACTGAGTTACTGATCCATAATATATTTATTGCCACACCTTCATGCTTCTTATGCTCAAACCAAAGGGTGAAGATGGTGATGATGCTATAAATTAGAAGACGTATTAAAGGAAAGAAATGCTAAGTTGGGATTTTGAATTATTGGAGAACTGTATACACTTAGTATATCATAATTTTTAAAAATCCAAAGAAATCTTGGCTACTATTGCATGAATTACTATAATTTTAGCTATTTTTCTAATCTATGAGCAATAGTTATGCAAAATTATGTCTACATATTATTTATAAACCAAGGAAATTGATCCCTTAATTTATTAATTTATTCATAATTTACATAAATTTAATTCATAGATTTTTAACTGTAATGCTTGATGAATTTTTACAATGAATATACCCACATAAACAACATCCAAATTAACAACAACCAAAAAAGACACCATCATTGTGATCTCAAGTTCTCATATCCATTTCCAGTTAATGATTCCCCTCACCTGGGAATCCAGAGTTCTAATTTCTACTGGGCTGTGCTCAGTTGCTCAGTCGTGGCCAACTCTTTGCCCTGCCTTGACTGTAGCCCACCAGACTCCTCTGTCTATGGACTCTTCCAGGCAAGAATACTGAAGTGGGTTGACATTTCCTTCTCCAAGGGATCTTCCCAATCCAAGAATCAAACCAGAGTTTCCTGCATCTCCTGCATTGCAGGCAGATTCTTTACCACTCTGCCACCTTGGAAGCCAAGGAGAGATGTAAGTCACCCTCCCTTTGGCTGTCACCAACTCCTATCACAGTATAGTCTGCAGAGAGAGAGGGGCTGACTGGCCAAGTCAGAGCAGAGTAGGCAGCTCCAGAGTCGACAAGAAATTCAATTTTACCTGCTACATCAAAGGGGACCCAAGGCTCCACTGGGGTAATGAGTGGATCAAACGAGACCAATAGCCAGGCAAGTACTCAGGCACCATCAGTTGGTGTGTGGGACCAACTTATTCACAAAGTGGGGCTGTATTAACTTTTTATTGAACTTACTATGAATACAAATGCAGACATTGTGGTGGGTGCATTATGTTTTCTGTGATCTTCTTCAAGGAGTAGTGAATTTCATTCTAGAAAATAACTAAAGTGTAATGGGTAAACTTGAACTTCTGGATGTTGTTTAATAGGCCTACTTCATTTGTGTCATTAATTCCAGAGTGAACTCCTTAGTTTCTGACTCTCTGAACATGGCCCTTTTAGGTGTTTTTAGACAAGCTGGGACCTAAGACTTGAGACCCTTTGCTGCAGTGCTCACACCTGAACAAAGATCTCCTAGAACAATGAAATACAAAGGGGCTAAAAATGTGTGTAAGTGAAGTTGGGGCAAACTATGGACAACGAGATACAAAAAGATCAAAAAACCCAACTACCACTTCAGAAGAACCAAGAGCATAAAGCGAGAAGGTGGGAGTAAAAACAAGGTGCTATGCATGTCTCCTGTGCTCAACACCACCAAAGGGGTGGACATACCACCTAAGTCACCCCTCCCGCCTGTCCCCTGGACCCACCCCTTCCTTCACCCCATATGAGGAACCAGTTTGTCCCTGCTCAGGGACAAGATAAGGAATCTGTTACTTGTTTTCATTCCCCTGAGGCAGTGGGAGACCCAATAAAATCTTGCCTGAATATCCTGAATGTCAAGCCTCTGATCAATTTCTATTGATTACAGAAGGTCAAGAACCTTGATCAGTAACACTTTGAAGACAGAATCCATCTTCTGTATCAATGTCTTTGATGTGAGTAGGTTTCAGATTATAACAGGGTCTCCTTTGCAGTGTGCAACAGCTAAAAGATGGACCCTTTCTTTTAAACATTCCATCTGTGGTACCCCCTATATTCTTTGAAGTCTCCCACTGCTCAACTCACACTTGAAGCGAGTTTATACATAGCTGTTTGGTTATTGTCCTGTTTCTCTCTCTTTTTTTCTACCTCTCTAAAACGCCATGTACAGTCTCAGTACCAAAGGTCTGCTGACTCCACTTCCAGTATGGCTGAAGCTTTCGACTTGAACTCTATTCATGGTGGACACTTGCATAATTACTGAACTGTGCACACTTGCAACAGAGTGTGGACCCCTTCTTCTCTGTCAGAATTGGTATGTACTCTGCCCACCACACAGTTATCCTAGATCCCTAACAATATAAATGCCCATATAGACATATGTGTACTGTAGCCTTAAGGTTTCTTGCCCTCTCACCCCAAATTAATATGTCAAAACCTAAAGCCCAGGATGATAATATTGGGATGTGATAGGCCTTTGGGTGATGCTTGGGCTTTCCTGGTAGCTCAGTAGGTAAAGCATCTGCCTGCAATGTGGGAGACCTGGGTTGGATCCCTGGGTTGGGAAGATCCCCTGGAGAAGGAAATGGCAACCCACTCATGTACTCTGGCCTGGAAAATCCCATGGGCAAAGAAGCCTGGTAGGCTACAGTCCATGGGATTGCAAAGAATCAGACATGACTGAGCAACTTCACTTTTACTTTCTTTGGGTGATGCTTAGACCATGAGGGTGGGGCCCTTATGAATGGAATTAGTGACTTAGAAAAGTACCTCCAGAGGGATCCCTAACTCCATCCATCACTTGAGGACAGAGTGACCAGGCATCAGCTATGAACTATTGGAGCCTTAATCTTGACTTACTAGCCTCTAGAACTGTGAAAAACAAATCTCTGTTATTTATAAGTAAAAAAATAAAATAAATAAATAAAAACAAAGCTATTCTGCTCTCTCATAGCTTGAAAGATTGGTTGAATAAAAGTACTGTACAACCTTGCTTTAGTTTTGTTTTCCAACTTATGCTTTAATTAGTTTTGTTCTGATAGATATAATTTTTGCTTTCCTTTGTTTACTGAGTCAATCTATTGTACTTAATTTTTGTTGGACTGTTTTGATTTTGCTTATGGGTGTATGTGCATATGTGTATATTCTGTCACACTTTCTATTGTTATAAACCTCTGTCTCTACATTGTGCTTTTGCGGTTTTGTGGAATTTTCTTTTTGTTTACCTTTTTTCTTTCTTCTTCCATTTTTTTTCTCTTTTTTATAATCTTAATTTTTTAAAACCTATTATATTTTTCTACATTTACTCCTTTGTTTGCCTTTCCTACTGTCCCTTTCTCCTTGCAGTTAATCTTTAATGTATATAAATCTTCTTCATCTACCTCTATTTAACTTTGCATATCTATTCTTTCTTTCTTTTCTTTCCTCTCAACATATGTGTTAGTTTTGTTTTCATTGCTTTATTCCCCACTTGGCACCTTGCTTTAGTTTTGTTTTCCAGTTTGTGCTTAAATTAGTTTTGTTCTTAACTGGTAAATATAATTTTTTATTTCCTTTGTTAGCTGAATCAATCTACTGTACTTTATTTTTGTTGGATTGCTTTCATTCTGCTCATGGGTGTATATGTATATATTCCATTATTTAAATTATTATTTGCTTGATTTTGTAACTGCCTTTTGTCTGGAGTTCATCTTTGGTTTCTTGTTTTTCGATATTTGTTTTAATCTCACTTAATGCCATAACAAACCACGTGTGGAATCTTCTTTCCTAACCAGAGATCAAACCCTGTGCCTTTGGAGTGGGAGCACTGACTCAAAGACCCTAGACTACCAGAGAACTAACCCTAGGGAGTATCAAATAGTGAGAACTCACACGAAGGAAACCATTTGAATATCAGATCTGGCATCACCCAACCACCAGTAGCACCCTGTGCAGGACACCTCATCTAAACAACAAACAAAGCCAAAATACAAACCCAATCATCAGCAGAGAGGAGTACCACCTCACTCAACCTTGCCCATCAGAAGAAAAACAAACAAGCAAACAAAAGTGCAGCACGAATCTCACCCTATACGAAGCTCACACAAACCACGTTAGGAGGGCAGAAACCAAAAGGAAGAAAGAATTCAACCTTCTTCAAGGAAAGAATACAACTTTCCTTGAAGCCAGAGAAAAGGAGACCTCAAACACAATAACTTAAAACAAACAACAAAAAAAGAAAAGGCAGAGAAATACTGCACAAATGAAGGAACAAATTAGAAACACATAAGTCCAAACAAATAAAGAGGAAATAGGAAAATTACCTGAAAAAGAATTCAGAATAATGATAATAAAGATGATTAAAAACCTGGAAAACAAAATGGAGAAGATGCAAGAATCAATTAACAAAGACCTAGAAGAATTAAAGAATAAGCATACAGAGACAATACAATTACTAAAATTAAGAACACTCTAGAAGGAATCAATAGCAAAATATCTGAAGCAGAAGAATGAATCAGTGAGCTGGAAGATAAAATGGTGGAAATAACTTCTGAAGAGCAGAATAAAGTAAAAATAATGAAAAGAGCTGAGGACAGTCTCAGATACCTCTCGGAGCATATCAAATGACCCAACACTAAAATTACAGGAGTCCCAGAAGAAGAGAAAAAGAAAGGGTATGAGAAATTTTTTGAAGAGATTATAGTTGAAAATTTCCCCAATGTGGAAAAGGAAATAGACAATCAAGTCCAAGAGGCACAGAGTCCCATACAGGATAAACCAAGTAGAAACACGCAAAGACACATACCAATCAATTAACAAAGACTAAACACAAAGAGATCAAATTGCCAACATCTGCTAGATAATCAAAAAAGCAAGAGAGTTCCAGAAAAACATCTATTTCTGCTTTATTGACTATGCCAAAGCCTTTGACTGTGTGGATCACAATGAACTGTAGAAAATTCTGAAAGAGATGGAAATACCAGTCCACCTGACCTGCCTCTTGAGAAACCTATATGCAGGTCAGGAAGCAACAGTTAGAACTGGACATGGAACAACAGACTGGTTCCAAATAGGAAAAGGAGGACGTCAAGGCTGTATATTGTCACCCTGCTTATTTAACTTCTATGCAGAGTACATCATGAGAAACACTGGACTGGAAGAAGCACACGGTGGAATCAAGATTGCTGGGAAAATATCAATCACCTCAGATATGCAGATGACACTACCTTTATGGGAGAAAGTGAAGAGGAACTAAAAAGCCTCTTGATGAAAGTGAAAGAAGAGAGTGAAAAAGTTGGCTTAAAGCTCAACATTCAGAAAACGAAGATCATGGCATCTGGTCCAATCACTTCATGGAAAATAGATGGGGAAACAGTAGAAACAGTGTCAGATTTCATTTTTTGGGCTCCAAAATCACTGCAGATGGTGATGCTTACTCCTTGGAAGAAAAGTTATGACCAACCTAGATTTAGCATATTCAAAAGCAGAGACATTACTTTGCCGACTAAGGTCCGTCTAGTCAAGGCTGTAGTTTTTCCAGTGGTCATGTATGGATGTGAGAGTTGGACTGTGAAGAAGGCTGAGTGCCGAAGAATTGATGCTTTTGAACTATGGTGTTGGAGAAGACCCTTGAGAGTCCCTTGAACTGCAAGGAGATTCAACCAGTCCATTCTAGAGAAGATCAGCCCTGGGTCTGCTTTGGAAGGAATGATGCTAAAGCTGAAATTCCAGTACTTTGGCCACCTCATGCGAAAAGTTGACTCATTGGAAAAGACTTTGATGCTGGGAGGGATTGGGGGCAGGAGGAGAAGGGGACNCAAGGAGATTCAACCAGTCCATTCTAGAGAAGATCAGCCCTGGGTTTTCTTTGGAAGGAATGATGCTAAAGCTGAAATTCCAGTACTTTGGCCACCTCATGCGAAAAGTTGACTCATTGGAAAAGACTTTGATGCTGGGAGAGATTGGGGGCAGGAGAAGAAGGGGATGCCAGAGGATGAGATGGCTGGATGGCATCACTGACTCAATGGATGTGAGTCTGAGTGAACTCTGGGAGTTGGTGATGGACAGAGAGGCCTGGCGTGCTGCGATTCATGGGGTCACAAAGAGTCGGATACAACTGAGCGACTGAACTGACTGAACTGAACTGAAACACAAAGAAAGAATATTTAAAGCAGCAAGGGAGAAATGACAAGTTACATACAAGGTAAAACCCATACACTTAACAGCTGATCTTTCAGCAGAAACTCTGCAGGTCAGAAGGGAATGGCAGGATATATTTAAAATACTGAAAGGGAAAAATCTACAATGAAGATTACTGTACCCAGCAAGGATCTCATTCAAAATTGATGGAGAAATAAAAAGCTTTTCAGACAAGCAGAAGTTAAGAGAATTCAGTACACCAAACCAGCTTTACAACAAATGTTAAATGGATTTGTATAGTCAAGAAATACAACAGAGGAAAAAAGATCTACAAAATCAACCCAAACAATTAGAAAATGGCAATAGGATCATATATATCAATAATTACTTTAAATGTAAATGGATTAAATGCTCCAACCAAAAGACACAGACTGGCTGAATGGATACAAAAACAAGATCCATATATATGTTGTCTACAAGAAACCCACTTCAGACCTCAAGACACATATAGACTGAAAAATGAAAGGATGGAAAAATATATTCATTGCAAATGGAAAGCAAAAGAAAGCTGGAGTAACAATCCTCATATCAGAAAAAATAGACCTTAAAGATTACATGAGATAATGAAGGACACTACATAATGATCAAGGGATCAATCCAAGAGGAAGACACAAGAATTGTAAATATTTCTGCACCCAACATAGGAGCACCTCAATACATAAGACAAACACTAACAGACATAAAAGGAGAAATTGACAGTAACACAATAATAGTAGGAGAATTTAACACCCCACTCACACCAATGGACAGATCATCAAAACAGAAAATTAATAAGGAAATACAAGTCTTAGATGAGATGGATCTCATTGATATCTTCAGGACATTCCATCCAAATGCAGAAGAATACACCTTTTCAAGTGCACATAGAACATTCTCCAGAATAGACCATATCAGGTCACAAATCAAGCCTCAATAAATTTAAGAAAATTGAAATCATATCAAGCACCTTCTCTGACCACAAAGCTATGAAACTAGATATCAATTACCAAAAAAAAAAAAAAAACTGTAAGAAACACAAGCACATGGAGATTAAACAACACATTTCTAAATAACCAACAGGTTACTGAAGAAATCAAGAGGAAAATCAAAAAAATTTTAGAAACAAACAACAATGAGAACACAGCAACTCAAAACCTATGGGATGCAGCAAAAGCAGTTCTAAGAGGGAAGCTTATAGCAATACAATCCTACCTCAAGAAACAAGAAGACAACCTAATTTTACACCTAAAACAACTGGAAAAAAAATAAGGAAAAACCCCAAAATTAGTAGAAGGAGAGAAATCATAAAGATCCAAGCAGAAATAAATGAAAAAGAAATGAAAGAAACAATAGTAAAGATTAATAAAACTAAATGCTGGTTCTTTGAGGAGATAAACAAAATTGACAAACCCTTAGCCAGACTTATCAAGAAAAAAAGAGAGAATCAAATCAACAAAATTAGAAATGAAAAAGGAGAGGTTACAACAAACAATGCAGAAATACAAAGGATTATAAGAGACTATTATAAACAACCATATGGCAATAAAATAGATAACCTGAAAGAAATGGACAGATTTTTAGAAAAGTTCAGTCTTCCAAGACTGAACCAGGAAGAAATAGAAATTATGAACAAACAAATTACAAGCACTGAAATTGAAGCTGTGATCAAAAATCTCCCCAAAAACAAAAACCCAAGACCAGATGATTTCACAGAAATATATGAAACATTTAGAGAAAAGCTAATGCTTATCCTTCTAAAACTCTCAAAAAATTGCAGAGGAAGGAACACTTCCAAATTCATTCTATGATACCAACATCACCCTGATACCAAAATCAGACAAAGACAACACAAAAAAAGAAAACTATAGGCCAATATCACTGATGAACATAGATGCAAAAACCCTCAACAAAATTTTAGCAAACATAATTCAGCAACACATCAAAAAGCTCATATGCCATGATCGAGTTGGGTTTATTCCAGGGATGCAAGAATTCTTCAATATACAGAAATCAATCAATGTGATACACCATATTAACAAATTGAAAGATAAAAATCATATGATCATCTCAATAGATGCAGAGAAAGCCTTTGACAAAATTCAGCACCTATGCATGATTAAAAACTCTTCAAAAAATGGGCATAAAAGGAATCTACCTCAACATAGTAAAAGCTATATATGATAAGCCTACAGCAAACATTCTCAGTGGTGAAAAACTGAAAGCATTCCCCCTAAGATCAGGAACAAGACAAGGATGTCCACTTTCACCACTATTATTCAACATAGTTCTGAAAGTCCTAACTACAGCAGAGAAGAAAAAGAAATAAAAGGAATCCAGATAGGAAAAGAAGAAGTAAAGCTCTCACTGTTTGCAGATGACATGATATTGTGTATAGAAAGCCCTAAAGATAGTATCAGAAAATTACTAAAGCTAATCAGTGAATTTAGCAAAGTTGCAGGATACAAAATCAATACACATAAATCACTTGCATTTCTATATACTAACAATGAAACATCAGAAAGAGCAATTAAGGAATCAATCCCATTCACTATTGCAACAAAAAGAATTAAATATCTAGGAATAAACTTACCTAATGAGATGAAAGAACTGTACACAGAAAATTATAAGACACCAATGAAAGAAATCAAAGGTGACATAAACAGATGGAGAGATATTCCATGTTCCTGGGTAGGAAGAATCAATATTGTGAAAATGACTATACTACCAAATGCAATCTACAGATTCAATGCTGCTGCTGCTGCTAAGTCACTTCAGTTGTGTCCAACTCTGTGTGACCCCATAGACTGCAGCACACCAGGCTCCCCCATCCCTGGGATTCTCCAGGCAAGAATACTGGAGTGGGTTGCCATGTCCTTCTCCAATGCGTGAAAGTGAAAAGTGAAAGTGAAGTCGCTCAGTTGTGTCTGACTCTTAGCGACCCCATGACCACAGCCTACCAGGCTCCTCTGTCCATGGGATTTACCAGGAAAGAGTACTGGAGTGGGGTACCATTGCCTTTTCCAACAGATTCAATGCAATCCCTATCAAATTACCAACATTTTTCACAGAACTAGAACAAAAAATTTCACAATTCATGTGGAAACACAAAAGACCCTGAATAGCCAAAGCAGTCTTGAGAAAGAAGACTGGAGCTGGAGGAATCAACCTTCCTGACTTCAGGTCATACTACAAAGCTATAGTCATCAAGACAGTATGGTACCAGTGCAAAAACAGAAATATACACCAACGGAACAAGATAGAAAGCCCAGAAATAAACCCATCAAGTATGGGTACCTTATTTTTGACAAAGGAGGCAAGAATATACAGTGGGGCAAAGACAGCCTCTTCAGTAAATGGTGCTGCAAAAACTGGACAGCTACATGTAAAAGAGTAAAATTAGAACACTTCCTAACACCATACACAAAGATAAACTCAAAATGGATTAAAGACCTAAATGTAAGGATAGAAACTATAAAACTCTTAGAGGAAAGCATAGACAAAACACTCGATGACATAAATCAAATCAAGATCCTCTATGACCCACCTCCTAGAGTAATGGAAGAAAAAACAAAAGTAAATAAGTGGGACCTGATTAAACTTAAAAACTTTTGCACAGCAAAGGAAACTATAAGCAAGATGAAAAGAAAACCCTCAGAATGGGAGAAAATAATAGCAAATGAAACAACTGACAAAGAATTAATTTCCAAAATATACAAGCAGCTTATAGAACACAATACCAGAAAAAAAAACAACCTAATCAAAAAGTGGGAAAAAGACCTAAACAGACATTTCTCCAAAGAAGACATACAGATGACTAACAAACACATAAAGAGATGCTCAACATCACTCATTATTAGAGAGATGCAAATCAAAATTACAATGAGATATCACTTCACACCGGTCAGAAAATTGTACAAACAATAAATGCTGGAGAAGGTGTGGAGAAAAGGGAACACTCTTGCACTGTTGGAATGTAAATTGATACAGCCACTATGGAAGAAGTATGGATATTCCTTAAAAAAACTAAGAATAAAGCCACCATATGACCCAGCAATCCCACTCCTAGGCATATAAACTGAGGACACCAAAATTGAAACAGACACATGTATCCCACTGTTCATTGCAACACTATTTACAATAGCTAGAACATGGAAGCAACCTAGATATCCATTGACAGATTAATGGATAAAGAAGTTGTGGCATATATACACAATGGAATATTACTCAATATTACTCCAAAAAGAGCACTTTGAGTCAGTTCTAATGAAGTGGATGAAACTAGAACTTATTATACAGAGTAAAGTGAGTCAGAAAGAGAAAGATAAATACCATATTCTAAAACAAATATACAGAATCTAGAAAAATGGTACTGAAGAATTTATTTACAGGGCATCACTGGAGAAACAGACATAGAAAATAGACTTACAGACATGAGGAGAGGGAAGGAGAGGGTGAGATGTATGGAGAGAGTCACATGGAAACTTATATTACCATATGTAAAATAGATAGTCAATGGGAATTTGCTGTATGGCTCAGGAAACTCAAACAGGGGCTCTGTATCAACTTAGAGGGATGGCATGGGGAGGGAGATGGGAAGGAGTTTCAAAAGGGAGGGGATATATGTATACCTATGACTGATTCATGTTCAGCTTTGACAGAAAACAACAAAATTCTGTAAAGCAATTATCCTTCAATAAAAAATAACTAAATTAAAAACAAGTACTGTGCCAGGATTTGTTATACCAAAGTCCCTACCATATGAATTACATATATATACATATGTAAAATTTTTAATGCAAAATGTTTCTAAGAGAAAAAAAGATTTATGAGAGAAAATACAAGAAGTAAATAATTTAAATTGGATTTCTGAAGTACCTCTTTGGGACTTCTGTAGGATAAAGATTTGACAGATAATAGGGGGTGTAGAGTGGTTTTTGAAGATAGAAGAGATTGCACAAGAGATAAGAGGTTTTTTTCACATATGATACTGAAAACCAATATGGTGTTGTAAAGTAAAATAAAGTAAAAATAAAATTAAAAAAAAAAGAAACTGAAAGTAGGCCACAGCAACTAAGAGTGCAAAGGATAAATGACGGAAGATACACAGGAACATACCATCTACCACAGGGACATACATAGGGTCTTGTACAAATGCTTGTAAAATATATATATTTGTATGCCCAAGACAATGGGAGGCATCAACATTTTTTCATCAAGGTAGTGGCATGACTTTGACAAAAGTATGGAGTCATATACTGTAGTTAAAATATGGAAGTTGATTTGATTATGTCAGGTTCAGTTGATAAATTGTGAGAACATGGTAGGAATGGTGAAGAAATTAGAAGAATCAAGATGCATTTTATGGAAGAACAGTGGAAAATTTGAAAACACTAATTTTTAAAATGCTATTTCATTATTGAAAATCAGTAGCAGTTGATAACAAATTTGATAAAAATCTTTTCTAGCAATTATTGCATTTTTCTGACCTTCACAAATTTATTTTATTAAAATATATATGACACATTATTTCTTAAAAACCTATAAAAATAATCTTCAAGCTCATCTAGTCCAATGCCCACAACTTAAAAAAGATAAAAAGGTAGATCTAGCTCATTACTTTTTAGTACTGTGCTTGATCGCTCAGTTGTGTCCAACTCTTTACAGTCCCATGGACTGCAGCCCACCAGGCTCCTCTGTCTATGGGGATTCTCCAGACAAGAATACTGTAGTGAGTGGCCATGCCCTCTTCCAGGAGATCTTTCTGACTCAGGGACCAAACCCAGGTCTTCTCCATTGCAGGTGGATTCTTTACCACCTGAGCCACTCTATTTAAATCTGGAAAATTATAGCACCTGAATATTCTGACTTTTAGTGAAATAAAATCTGCCTCTTAATTTTTATTTAAAGCAACTTAGTTAATGATTAAGATGAGTAATGTCCACTTGAACTTTCTTAAATGTCAAATCTTGGGCACATGTTTAAAAATGTTTGGTCTTCTTTGTTGTTGCTAATGTGACAACCTAGAATGATATTCTAAAATTCAAAGCAATCACTTTTCCTGTCCTCATTTAGTTTTCTTCAATTTTGACACTTTTACTGACAAAAGTTTATAAAAATCCATCACTGACTCATCTACTTCTTATAAATTTAAATATTAGATTATCTACAAGTGATCTACTACTATTTATATCCTACTTCTGAAACAATTTAATGGGCAATAGTAAAATCGCTGGACAACTCTGTGTTTCTTTTAGTCTGTTATATTTAAATACCAGCATTTCTGTTCTCTTTCAGTTTCTTTTTTATTATTTCACTTTTAATCCAAATGCTTTCCATCAGTCTTCCTTTCTTATTCTTTAGTTGTTGTGTTCAACTTTTTTACAAACACATGGACTGGAGCTCACCAGTCTCCTCTGTCCATGGAATTTCCCAGGCAATAACACTTAAGTGGGTTGCCATTTCCTTCTCCAGGGGATCTTCCCACCCAGAGACTGAACTGGCAGGCAGATTCTTTACTACTGAGCCACCAGGGATGATAGATACACTCTGGACATAGCATATCACTTTATTCAGCATGTTTATTCATTGCTAATTACAACCTGTTCTTCAGTGGTATATTCCATTCTTTTGCCATATTCTGTCAGTATTTTTGCCTTAGGATATATTTAAACCCACCAGATGGTCAATACTGAAATCAGATTGATTATGTTCTTTGCATCCAAAGATATAGAAGATCTAAACAGTCAGAGGAAAAAAAAAAAAAAAAGATCTGGAGCTGACTGTGGTTCAGATCATGAACTCCTTATTACAAAATTTGTGTGTTTGCATGATTATACAGAAGAGGTGACAAACAGATTCAAGGGATTAGATATGGTAGACAGAATGCCTGATGGAGGTTTGCAACATTTGTACAGGAGGCAGTCACCAAAATCAACCCAAAGAAAAAGATATGCAAGAAGGCAAAGTGGTTGTCCGAGGGGGTTTTACAAATAGTTGAGGAAAGAAGAAAAGCGAAAGGCAAGGGACAAGGGGAAAGATATACCCAGCTGCATGCAGAGTTTCAGAGAAGAGCAAGGAGAGAAAAGAAGGCTTTCTGAAATGAACAATGCAAAGAAATAGAGGGGAAAATTGAATGGAAAGGACAAGAGATCAATAAAATTGTAAATATCAAGGGACTATCTCATGCAATAATGGGCATAATAAAGGATAGAAACAGTAAGGACCCAACAGACACAGAATAGATTAGGAAGAGGTGGCAAGAATGCACAGAAGAACTATACAAGAAAAGTCTTAATGCCCAAATAACCATAATCATGTGATCACTCCCCTAGAGTATGAAGTCAAATGGGCCTTAGGAAGCATTACTATCAACAAAGCTAGTGAAGGTTACAGAATTCTAGCAGAGGTAACTAAAACCCTAAGAGATGATGCTGTTTAAAGTCCTGCATTCAATATGTCAGCAAATTTGGAAAACTTAGCTGTGGCCATAGGAGTGGAAAAGGTCAGTTTTCATCCCAATTTCAAAGAATGGCAATGCCAAAGAATGTTCTAACTACCATACAATTGCACTCATTTTACATGGTAGCAAGGTCTTGCTCAAATTCCTTCAAGCTATATTTCATTAATACATGAACTTAGAACTTCCAAATGTACAAGCTGGGTTTTGAAGAGGCAGAGGAACCAGAGATCAAGTTGTCTACATTCACTGGACCATGGAGAAAGCAAGGGAATTCCAGAAAAATGTTTATTTCTGATTCATTCACTACACTACTGTCTTTGATTCTCCATCTTTGGCTGCAAAGAATATAATCAATCTGATTTCGGTCAGGAAGCAACACTTAGAACTGGACATGGAACAATAGACTGGTTCCAAATAGGAAAAGGAGTACATCAAGGCTGTATATTGTCACCCTGCTTATTTAACTTATATGCAGAGTACATCATGAGAAACACTGGACTAGAAGAAGCACAAGCTGGAATCAAGATTGCTGGGAGAAATATCAATAACATCAGTTATGCAGATGACACAACCCTTATGGCAGAAAGTGAAGAGGAACTAAAAAGCCTCTTGAGGAAAGTAAAAGAGGAGAGTGCGAAATTTGGCTTAAAGCTCAACATTCAGAAAACGAAGATCATGGCATCTGGTCCCATCACTTCATGGGAAATAGATGGGGAAACAGTAGAAACAGTGTCAGACTTTATTTTGGGGGTTCCAAAATCACTGCAGATGGTGATTGCAGCCAAGAAATTAAAAGACACTTACTCCTTGAAAAGAAAGTTATGACCAACTTAGATAGCGTATTGAAAAGCAGAGACATTACTTTGCCAACAAAGGTCCGTCTAGTCAAGGCTATGGTTTTTCCAGTGGTCACGTATGGATGTGAGAGTTGGACTGTGAAGAAAGCTGAGCACCGAAGAATTGATGCTTTTGAACTGTGGTGTTGGAGAAGACTCTTAGAGTCTCTTGGACTGCAAGGAGATCCAACCAGTCCATTCTAAAGGAGACCAGTCCTGGGTGTTCATTGGAAGGACTGATTCTAAAGCTGAAGCTCCAATACTTTGGCCACCTCATGTGAAGACTTGACTCATTGGAAAAGACTCTGATACTGAGAGGGATTGGGGCAGGAGGAGAAGGGGATGACAGAGGATAAGATGGCTGGATGGCACCACCAACTCAATAGACATGAGTTTGAGTAATCTCCGGGAGTTGGTGATGGACAGGGAGGCCTGGCGTGTTGCAATTCATTGGGTCGCAAAGAGTCAGACACGACTGAGCAACTGAACTGAACTGAACTGAACTGAATGTCTTTGATTGTGTGATTCACAACAAACCATGGAAAATTCTTAAAGAGATGGGAATGCTAGACACCTCATCTTTCACCTATGGGTCACAAAGCAACGGTTAGAACCGGTTCAAGTTCAATCTTGAATGTTCATTGCAAGGACTGATGCTGAAGAGAGGGAGAGGGGTGGGATGATTTGGGAGAATGGCATTGAAACATGTATAATATCATGTAAGAAATGAATCGCCAGTCTAGGTTAGATGCAGGATACAGGATGCTTGGGGCTGGTGCACTGGGATGACCCAGAGAGATGGTAAAGGGAGGGAGGTGGGAGGGGGGTTCAGGATTGGGAACACGTGTACACTCGTGGCAGATTCATGTTGATGTATGGCAAAACCAACACAGTATTGTAAAGTAAAATAATAATTAAAGCTCCAATACTTTGGCCACTTGATGCAAAGAGCCAATTCATTGGAAAAGGCCTCGATGCTGGAAAAAGATTTAAGGCAGAAGAAGAGAACACCAGAGAATGAGATGATTAAATAGCATCACTGCTGACTCAATAAACATGAATTTGAGCAAACTCCAGGAAATAGTGGAGGACAGAGGAACCTGGCATGCTGCAGTCCAGGGGGTTGCAAAGAATCAGATATGGCTTAACTACTGAACAACCACAACAAGAAAGACTTAAATGATAAATAGAAAGTCATGATATAAACTTTTAGATTATCTCACTGAGGATTTGCTATTCCTGTTCAGATGTGATCTGGAATTTTCTTTTTTTTTTTTTTTTTTGTCACTGTTAAACTGTGGCAGATGCATTTTTGTCCCCTATGCCACAATATTTTTTTTTAAGTTCTCCTCTATCTGACTAGAGTGATACTAATTCTGAACTAACAACCATGCTTTGGGGTCATCACAATACTAGAAGAGCTTTAAAGGCAGTACTACGAGCCTTCTAAAAAAAATCCATTCTTCCTTTTTCCTTATTATAAGAAACTTGATATTTATAGAGCAGAAAAACAAACAGTTAAAATGTTCAGTTTTTCAAGGTCCTAGAAGGCTAGCTACTTAACATTTTAGGACAATTATTTCTGCTATTATTTGACTGACAGTCTTCTATCCTAAACTAAGACTTTTCTATTGTTGGGGAACAATAAGCTCCCTCCTTGTTTCCTCACTGATCATGATTTCCCATGTAGTGTGTGACCATGACATGCAGTCCTGTGCTGGGTAGGGTTTTGCTGAGACATTAAGAGAGGCCAGTTGGCTGGCTTCCGTCTGTACACTCTGATCTTTCTCATTTGCCTCTTCCTGGCTACCTGCCTGGAGGACAGATGGGTTGACCAGAAGGGGAGCAGCCAGATTACAACTGTGAGGGGAAATAATCATATGCTAAAAATGGCAGAGAAGGATGGATATGTCATTTCTGAACTATTTTCTTTCATAGTTACTATTTCACTAAAAAAATAAACCCTCATGTAAGTAAATGAATTAACTTGTATATTTGTTACAATGCAGCCAAAAGCATTGACCAACTTGCTCACTATTCTCCACATAGCCTGGCAGATGATAAACAAAGTTTTAAATTTATCAAGTTAGAAATATATCTTAAGGTCCAGGGGTTAAGTATCTGCCTGTCAATACAGGGGACACAAGTTCAATTCCAAGTCCAGGAAGCAACTAAGCCTATGAGCTGAAACTATTGAGCCTGTGCTCCAGAGCCCATGAGCTGCAACTACTGAACCCACATGCTGTAACTACTGAAGCCTGGGTGCCTAGAACCTGTGCTCCACAATGAGAGAAGCCACTGCAATGAGAAGCCTGAGCACCACAACTGGAGTGGAAATCCTGCTCACTGAAACTAGGGAAAGCCTGCGTGCAGCACTGAAGACCCAGCACAGCCAAAAATAGATAAATACATGTTTTTAAAGTATTAAAAATAATCATATGTCTTAATATTGCACGGATTAAAAATAAATAATATCCTGTGCCCTTCAGCCCTCCATCTTCCCACTTTGTTTTTCATTTATCACTGCTTGCAGCAAGGAAAGTTTAATCACAGCAGCCTCTTCCTAAAATAAAACAAAGTTCTAAATTCTGTAAGAAACACAAACTATATTTAATACATATTAAAGAGTTTAAACGCTTCCCTGATAGCTCAGTTGGTAATGAATCCACCTGTAATGCCAGACTCTGGCTCAACTCCTGGGTCAGGAAGATTGCTGGAGAAGGGATAGGCTACCCACCCCACTCCAGTATTCTTGGGCTTCCCTTGTGGCTCAGCTGGTAGAGTCCATCTACAGTGTGGGAGACCTGGGTTCAATCCCTGGGTTGGGAAGATCCCCTAGAGGAGGGCATGGCAATCCACTCCAGTATTCTGGCCTGGAGAATTCCATGGACTGTATAGTCCATGGGGTCACAAAGAATCAGACACGACTGAAAGACTTTCACTTTCACTTTCAAGGAATTTAAACATATCAACTTTAGACAAAATGTTTAGGTAGAAAACACTGTCGATGACCATTTCATGCACAGAAATGAAAACTGGACTAAGTGCATATTATGCTTGGTTGGTGCATATTCTTAGGCAAGCTGTTTAAAGTTTCTATCCTTCTGTATCCTCATCTGTAAAATGGTAATAATATTTATATTACCATAATTTCATAATTGGAGAAGGAAATGGCAACCCACTCCAGTATTCTTGCCTGGAGAATTCCATGGACAGAAGAGCCTGGTGGGCTACAGTCAATGGGGTCGCAAAGAGTTGGACACGACTGAGCTACTGAACAACAACAACAAATTTCATAATTAAAGCTCAGTAAGTAGTATATGTCAACTTTTTAATATGTTTTCAGACATAGGTATTATTAAACACAGAATATTTGCTAGAGAGCCCAGCTTTGTCCTGGGAGCGGAGGATTAATTTAATTTTTGCACAATTAATCTCTTGCAGGCTGATAAGTCTCCAAGGTGGGAGTTTTTTTCTATAGATGATATTAAAATCTATCTTTATTGAGTGTGCTACTATGAAAAAGAGGTAAGCAAAATATGGGGTGTATTTTACCTAACTCTAGAGCCATGTAGAGAAGGGAAATCACGAAGGAGAAAAATAGAGACTATCGAGACAGGATCACTTGCTTGAAACTGTAGTATACTGCATGCTTCCTAAGTTGATTGCCATTTTGCCTCCATGCTTGACAGCTTCTAAAGTCTGTAAGGCCAAGACAATAAACACTACATTTCTCTTAAGCTCTTATAGGTAGAGTTCTTGGTGTGTATGTCCTTAGTCGCTCAGTGTGTCCGATTCTTTGTGACCCCATGGACTGTGGTCGACTAGGCTCCTTTACCATGGGGATTCTCCAAGCAAGAATAAAACTGGAATGGGTTGCCATGCCCTCCTCCAGGGGATCTTCCCAACCCCTGGATTGAACCCAGGTCTCCCACATTGCAGGCAGATTCTTTTCTGTCTAAGCTGCCAAGGAACCCCAAGAAGATTGGAGTGGGTAGCCTATCCCTTCTCAGGGGATCTTCCCAACCCAGGGATTGAACTGGAATCTCCTGCAATGCAGGCAGATTCTTTACCAGCTGAGCTACCAGGGACGCCCTTGATGTGTATTAGGAACTGCTCTTTGCATGCACTTACTCAAAATGTAAAATGTAGAAATAAAAACATAATTCTTTTTTCATTTATTTTGGGTACTTTTTTTTTTTTTTGCAATACTGTATGGATATGGGGATTTTTTACAATATCACTGAAGTCTAATCTCTGGCTCCACAGTATTTAGAGACTGTTG
Source organism: Cephalophus harveyi (assembly GCA_006410635.1). NCBI lineage: Eukaryota > Metazoa > Chordata > Mammalia > Artiodactyla > Bovidae > Cephalophus > Cephalophus harveyi. Next base: position 39,923 of record SJYT01053986.1, read on the forward strand.
TGTTGACAGTTACAGTGATTATATCTTTCATCTTGATTGACACAAAATCAATGAATTTTTAAGCTCAGAAGTTTCTATGGTGTTTTCTGATACCTTCTTACTTGTGCCTCAGGTAGAAGGTCCTCTGCAGGTCCATTTAAAAAAAATATTTTCATTTTATTTGGATAATTGCTTTACAATGTTGTGTTTGTCTCTGCAGTAGAACAATGTGAATCTCATATATATACACATATCTCACCCTTTCACCTCATCCCTCCCTTCTATGTTGTCACAGAGCACTGGTCTAGGCTCCCTGTATTGTACAGCAGCTTCCCACTAGCTATCTGTTTTATACATGGTAGTTTATATATCTACACATATACATGTTAATGCTACTTTCTCAATTCTTACAACCCTCTCCTTCCCATTCAGTGCCCTCAAGTTCATTCTCTATGTCTATGTCTCTATTCCTGCCCTGCAAATAATTTTATCAGTATTATTTTTTTAGATTTCATCAGTTCAGTTCAGTTCAGTCGCTCAGTCGTGCCCGACTCTTTGCAACCCCAGGCCTCCCTGTCCAACACCAGCTCCCGGAGTTCACTCAAACTCATATTCAGCGAGTCGGTGATGCCATCCAACCGTCTCACCCTCGGTCGTCCCCTTCTCCTCCTGCCCCCAATCCCTCCCAGCATCACAGTCTTTTCCAATGAGTCAACTCTTCGCATGAGGTGGCCAAAGTACTGGAGTTTCAGCTTTAGCATCATTCCTTCCAAAGAAATCCCAGGGCTGATCTCCTTCAGAATGGACTGGTTGGATCTCCTTGCAGTCCAAGGGACTCTCAAGAGTCTTCTCCAACACCACAGTTCAAAAGCATCAATTCTTCGGCACTCAACCTTCTTCACAGTCCAACTCTCACATCCATACATGACCACAGGAAAAACCATTGCCTTGATTAGATGGACCTTAGTCAGCAAAGTAATGACTCTGCTTTTGAATATACTACCGAGGTTGGTCATAACTTTCCTTCTAAGGAGTAAGTGTCTTTTAATTTCATGCCTGCAGTCACCATCTGCAGTGATTATGGAGTCCAAAAAAATAAAGTCTGACACTGTTTCCACTGTTTCCTCATCTATTTCCCATGAAGTGATGGGACCAGATGCCATGATCTTCGTTTTCTGAATGTTGAGCTTTAAGCCAACGTTTTCACTCTCCTCTTTCACTTTCATCAAGAGGCTTTTTAGTTCCTCTTCACTTTCTGCCATAAGGGTGGTGTCATCTGCATATCTGAGGTGATTGACATTTCTTCTGGCAATCTTGATTCCACCTTGTGCTTCTTCCAGTCCAGCCTTTCTCATGAGGTACTCTGCATATAATTTAAATAACTATGGTGCCAGTTACAGCCTTGATGTACTCCCTTTCCTATTTGGAACCAGTCTGTTGTTCCATGTCCAGTTCTATCTGTTGCTTCCTGACCTTCACATAGGTTTCTCAAGAGGCAGGTCAGGTGGTCCGGTATTCCCATCTCTTTCAGAATTTTCCAGTTTATTTTTTAATTTTTTTAAATTTTATTTTTACTTTATTATGCTTTACAATACTGTATTGGTTTTGCCATACATTGACAGGAATCAGCCACGGGTGTACATGAGTTCCCAATCCTGAACCCCCCTCCCACCTCCCACCCCATATCATCTCTCTGGATCATCCCCGTGCACTAGCCCCAAGCATCCTGTATCCTGTATTGAACATAGACTGGCGATTCATTTCTTACCTGATAGTATACATGTTTCAATGCCATTCTCCCAAATCATCCCACCTTCTCCCTCTCCCACAGAGTCTAAAAGTCTGTTCTATACATCTGTGTCTCTTTTGCTGTCTCGCATAGAGGGTTATCATTACCATCTTTCTAAATTCCATATATATGTGTTAGTATACTATATTGGTGTTTTTCTTTCTGGCTTACTACACTCTGTATAATAGGCTCCAGTTTCATCCACCTCATCAGAACTGATTCAAATGTATTCTTTTTTAATGGCTGAGTAATACTTCATTGTGTATATGTACCACAGCTTTCTTATCCATTCATCTGCTGATGGACATCTAGGTTGTTTCCACGTCCTGGCTATTATAAACAGTGCTGCAATGAACTTTGGGATACACGTGTCTCTTTCAATTCTGGTTTCGTTGGTGTGTATGCCCAGCAGTGGGATTGCTGGGTCATAAGGCAGTTCAATTTCCAATTTTTCAAGGAATCACCACACTGTTCTCCATAGTGGCTTTACTAGTTTGCATTCCCACCAGCAGTGTAAGAGAGTTCCCTTTTCTCCACACCCTCTCCAGCATTTATAGCTTGTAGACTTTTGGATCGCTGCCATTCTGACTGGTGTGAAATGGTACCTCATTGTGGTTTTGATTTGCATTTCTCTGATAATGAGTGATGTTGAGCATCTTTTCATGTGTTTGTTAGCCATCCGTATGTTTTCTTTGGAGAAATGTCTGTTTAGTTCTTTGGCCCATTTTTTGATTGGATCGTTTACTTTTCTGGAGTTGAGCTGCATAAGTTACTTGTATACTTTTGAGATTAGTTGTTTGTCAGTTGCTTCATTTGCTATTATTTTCTCCCATTCAGAGGCTGTCTTTTCACCTTGCTTATAGTTTCCTTTGTTGTGCAGAAGCTTTTCATTTTATTTAGATCCCATTTGTTTATTTTTGCTTTTATTTCGAGTATTCTGGGAGGTGGATCATAGAGGATCCTGCTGTGATGTATGTCGGAGAGTGTTTTGCTTATGTTCTCCTCTAGGAGTTTTATAATTTCTGGTCTTACATTTAGATCTTTAATTCATTTTGAGTTTATTTTTGTATATGGTGTTAGAAAGTGATCTAGTTTCATTCTTTTACAAGTGATTGACCAGTTTTCCCAGGACCACTTGTTAAAGAGATTGTCTTTAATCCATTGTATATTCTTGCCTCCTTTGTTGAAGATAAGGTGTCCATAGGAGTGTGGATTTTTCTCTGGGCTTTCTATTTTGTTCCATTGATCTATATTTCTGTCTCTGTGCCAGTACCATACTGTCTTGATGGCTGTGGCTTTGTAGTAGAGACTGAAGTCAGGCAGGTTGATTCCACCAGTTCCATTCTTCTTTCCCCAGATTGCTTTGGCTATTCGAGGTTTTTTGTATTTCCATACAAATTGTGAAATTATTTGTTCTAGCTCTGTGAAAAATACCGCTGGTAGCTTGATAGGGATTGCATTGAATCTGTAGATTGCTTTGGGTAGTAAACTCATTTTCACTATATTGATTCTTCCGATCTATGAACATGGTATATTTCTCCATCTATTAGTGTCCTGTTTGATTTCTTTCATCAGTGTTTTATAGTTTTCTATATATAGGTCTTTAGTTTCTTTAGGTAGGCATATTCCTAAGTATTTCATTCTTTTCGTTGCAATGGTGAATGGAATTGTTTCCTTAATTTCTTTTTCTACTTCCTCATTATTAGTGTATAGGAATGCAAGCGATTTCTGTGTGTTGATTTTATAGCCTGCAACTTTACTACATTCATTGATTCAGTTCAGTTCAGTTCAGTCACTCAGTCGTGTCTGACTCTTTGCGACCCCGTGGATCACAGCACGCCAGGCCTCCCTGTTCATCACCATCTCTTGGAGTTCAGTCAGACTCATGTCCATCGAGTCCGTGATGCCATCCAGCCATCGCATCCTCGGTCGTCCCCTTCTCCTCCTTCCCCCAATCCCTCCCAGCATCAGAGTCTTTTCCAATGAGTCAACTCTTCACATCCGGTGGCCAAAGTGCTGGAGTTTCAGCTTTAGCATCATTCCTTCCAAAGAAATCCCAGGGCTGATCTCCTTCAGAATGGACTGGTTGGATCTCCTAGCAGTCCAAGGGACTCTCAAGAGTCTTCTCCAACACCACAGTTCAAAAGCATCAATTCTTCGGCGCTCAGCCTTCTTCACAGTCCAACTCTCACATCCATACATGAAAACAGGAAAAACCATAGCCTTGACTAGACGGACCTTAGTCGGCAAAGTAATATCTCTGCTTTTGCTATAAGGATGCTAAATCAGCCTGGGGGCAGGGTGGAAATAAAGACTGCTTAGATTACAGTTTAGATGAACACAAGGAGAATGATCTCAGGTTGATAGGTACGCAAGAGGGCATGCTAACACATCAGGATGAAATGAAGGAGGGAACAAGAATGATCCCGATTTTCTGTCTTGAAATGTGGCCTGGATGGTCCTCTTTAGGAGATGGTAGAAAGAGAAGAATTTGAAGAGAACATCTGAAACTCTGTTTTGGACAACTGAAGTTTGAAATACCTTGGACACTCAAGCAAAGATGCCCAGTGAATAGCTTGATAAACAGTCTAAAGTAGGTCAGGACCGAATATATAACCTTGAGAGTTATCAGCATAAATTGTACAAGGTAAGAGTCCCAAGTGTGAAATGGAGATATTTAAGGTAAGAGGACAAAGGATCTGGCCATGGGCTAGTCTAGGTCATAATTAGGCTTCACATTCTAGAAATAACAGTTTTTCTCTTCAAACCTTTTATTAACACTTGTATCATTTGTGATCAAGCAAGATATCCACACACAGCTTTCCTCAGAGCAACTCGTTTCCATTAACAGGAATGAAGAGGGAGCCTGCTGCTGCTGCTGCTAAGTCGCTTCAGTCGTGTCTGACTCTGTGCGACCCCATAGATGGCAGCCCACCAGGCTCCTCCGTCCCTGGGATTCTCTAGGCAAGAACACTGGAGTCAGTTGCCATTTCCTTCTCCAATGAATGAAAGTGAAAAGTGAAAATGAAGTCGCTCAGTCGTGTCTGACTCTCAGCGACCCCATGGACTGCAGCCTACCAGGCTCCTCTGTCCATGGGATTTTCCAGGCAAGAGTACTGGAGTGGGGTGCCATTGCCTTCTCCAGAAGAGGGAGCCTAGACATCCACAACTCCTACCCCTCAACTATCAGTATAAGTTCCACTCTCAATGTTGAATCTACTCAGAAAAACATCTCATTACATCCTTTTTTCCCTATTATACATTCACCTTTAGAAACCAGAAAAACCCAGATAAACTAATCTACATAAAGCTCTGAGCACTTCCTACTTTATATCCTTATCACACCTCTCCTCAATTCCAGAAATTCTTCATCTATGCCCTATGGAATTCAAAGACTGTCAGCAGCAAAATATTCTATTTTTCTAAGCCTCCTTTTTGAAAGTTTCTATTATTTTCTTGTGTTAAAACAATAACAAATAAAAACAAACAAACAAATCACCTGGCTTCCTCCTGAGAACAATGTTTCCTTCACAGTCCTCCAGGAAGGTAGAAGGCATTGTTGTGATTGCTGGGCTGGGAGGTGGGCTAGTGATCCTTTTGCCCCTTTTAGCTGTTTTTATAAAATTCTACACACTGTCTTTTAAAAACACCCAGATTTTAATCTCACAACCATTGAGTATGTCACCTACAACTCTTCATTTGTTACTATCATTTTCACATCCCAATTATTCAAACTGTGTGTTCCAAAGATGTCTGATCTTAGCTCACTATTGCTCTATCCACACTACTCCAGTCTTAATTCTTGGTGACTTCAGTGTATATGTTCTTGATCCAGATAACTCCCAGGCTCATTTCCTTAATCTACCTTCCAATTATCTTGCCTTTAGTCACACACTCACATGATCTTACCCCTGAGCTTCTTATTACCAAATCAAGGCTGCTACTGCTGCTGCTAAGTCACTTCAGTCGTGTCCGACTCTGTGTAACCCCATAGACAGCAGCCCACCAGGCTCCCCCGTCCCTGGGATTCTCCAGGCAAGAACACTGGAGTGGGTTGCCATTTTCTTCTGCAATGCATGAAAGTGAAAAGTGAAAGGGAAGTCGTCGCTCAGTCGTGTCCGACTCTTAGCGACCCCATGGACTGCAGTCCACCAGGCTCCTCCATCCATGGGATTTGCCAGGCAAGAGTACTGGAGTGGGGTGCCATTGCTTTCTCCACCAAATCAAGGCAAACCCCTATAATAACGATGATATGCTTTTCACTTGTTGATCATCACTCTTTTTCAAAATAAACTTTGGGCATACAGAATTCTAGTTGAATAGCTGTATACACTCAAGAGTGATCACTACCACAAGTTAGTATCCATCACCATATAGTTGACTCCTTTTGCCTACTTTACCCACCTCCTAACCCTGTCCCCTCTAGTAGCCACTCATCTGTTCCCTGTATCTATGAATATCTATGAGCTTGTTTTCACTGTATTTTATTCATTTTTTTGGTCTCAGCTACAACTATTTTTTTTATTTTCAGATTACATGTACATATGAAATCATATTTGCCTTACTCTATCTGACATAGTATAATATCTCAAGGTCTACCCATGATGCCACAAATGATAGAATTTCATTCTTTTTTATGTTTTAGTAGTACTTCATTGTATATGTGTATGTGTATACACTACATCTTCTTTATTCATTTATGCATGAGTGGCACAGGTTATTTGCATATCATGGCTATTGTAAATAATGCTTCAATTAATATAGGGGTGTATATATCTCTTTGAATTACTGTTTTTATGTTTGTAAGTTAAATAGCCAGAAGGAAATAGCTGGGTCATACTAAATTCTTAAGGAATCTTCATAATGTTTTCCACAGTGGATTTTGAATTATTTAGACAAAAACATAATATATTTCTATGATTGCTATTTTTGCTGACATTCCACATCCAATTCATCAGTAACTGTCCTGGCTCTACTTTTAAAATATGTCCAGAATCTGACCATTTCTCAGTATCCCCCAATGTTATATCTCTGGCCTCAGCTGCAGTTATTTTTTAACTGGATAAGAATAATGAGCACCTAACTCAGGAGTCTCCAACCTCCAGGACCCGTACCTTCTGTCGTATCAGTGGCAGCATTAGATGAGAAATGAAAAGTGAAAGAAAGTGAAAGTCACTCAGTTGTGTCCAGGTCTTTGCCACCCCATGGACTGTAGTCCATAGAATTCTCCAGGCCAGAATACTCGAGTGGGTAGTCTTTCCATTCTCCAGGGGATCTTTCCAACCCAGGATCAAACACAGGCCTCCCTCATTGCAGGTGGATTCTTTACCAGCTGAGCCACAAGGGAAGACCAAGTATACTGGAGTGGGTAGCCTATCCCTTCTCCAAGGAATCTTCCTGACCCAGGAATTGAACCAGGTCTCCTGCATTGCTGGTGGATTCTTTACCAACTGAGCTATCAGGGAAGCCCAGATTAGAAATAAAGTACAAAATAAATGTAATATGCTTGAATCATACTGAAACCATCCCTTGTCCACCAGTCTGTGGAAAACAGTCTTCCAGGAAACCAGTCCAGGTGTCAAAAGATTGGGGATTGCTAAACTAACTGGTTTCTATGTTCTCATTCTGTCCATAATACTTCTGCCAAGATATAGATTTGAGCAGAGGATGGTGTGAACTGATATAAAGTACTTCTCTGCATGCTTTTATAAAACTAGAGCATATTTCTTTGTTCACAACATCCTCTGCTCAAATCCCTCTAATGATATCTAATTTAAATCCTTATAAAAAGCAATCTATTTACTATAGCCTACAAGGGCCTGTCACCTGATGGGAAGAACTGACTCCATGGAAAAGACCCTGATGCTAGGAAAGATTGAAAGCAGGAAGAGAAAGGGATGACAGAGGATGAGATGGTTGGATGGCATTACTAACTCAATGGACAAGAGTTTGAGCAAGCCCCAGGAGTTGGTGATGGAAAGGGAAGTTTGGTGTGCTGCAGTCCATGGGGTCACAAAGAGACGCACATGACTGAGCGGCTGAACTGAATTGAACTAGGCCCTACATAATCTGTACCTTTGTACAGATCTGTATAACTTTGATACCTCTCCTGCTACATTCCCCTTACTAACTCTGTAATAGCCACATGGGTTCTTCTAACCCATATGATGCTCAGCCTCAGCGCCTTTGCCTTTACAGATCCCTCTGGTTAGAACGTTCTTTGTCCCAATTTCTACATGACTAACTCTCTCACCTCCTCCAAGTGATCAAATGTCATTATATCGACCAACATTATCATGACAATCCTGAGTTAAATCAGAACCTCCTCACATATTCCTTTATCCTTTGTTCTCCTGAGTTTTTTTCTTTTTTAATAAACTTTTATTTTAGTAAAATTATTGATTTGCAGAAAAATTGAGAAAATAGTATAAAGAATTCCTTTAAAATCCACACCAAATTTCGCCTATCATTAACATCTTATATTCTTATGGTATATTTGCTAAAATTAATGAACTGATATTGGTATTACTACTAAGAATTAAAGTCTATAATTTACTCATATTTTCTCAGTTTTTACCTAATGTCCTCTCTATATTTAGGGTCAATTCAACCATATTATATTTACTTGTCATTTTCCATAGGCTCCCCTTGACTGTGACAGATCCTCAGATGTCCCTTGATTTTGTTGATGTTGACAGTCTTGAGGGTAACTAGTCACGTGTTTTGCAGAATGTCTCTCATTTGGAGCTTGACTATTTTTTTCTATTAGATTGAGCTTTTGTGTTTTTAAGGAAAGACTGTAGAGGTAAATGCTATTCCATCACATCATATCAAAGGCATATACTATAAACCACTTACCAATACTGATGTTACCTTGTTCACAGGGCTGAGGTAGTGTTTGTGAGGTTTCTCCACTATGAAATTACTTTTTTTCCCTTTTCCATTTTGCACTCCTTAGAAGGTAATCATTATGTGCAACCCACCTTTAAGGTGTGGGGAGTTACATTTAACTTTATGTAAACATGAAGTTATGTTTAACTTTAGAGTGGAATATCTACCTACTTCTACACAAGAGATTTGTCCTTTTCCTCTATTTATTTATTCCATCATTTATTTATATTGGGATGTAATACGGATATTTAATTTATACTTTGTGCTATATCCCAATATTAGCTTATTTTTTTCTCTTCAAGTTCTTTCAGCTTTAGCCATTAGGAAATCTTTCTTAGCTTCATTTGTCCCTTCCTTTGACACACCACCATCATTATGCTTTTCTTTTTTTTTCTTTTTGGAGCACTTCCTTACTTTTTAGCACTCAAAGATCATAATGTATAGTAGAGCCTAGTGCTATAATCATTCATCTCTGCAAAGAGAGATGATATTGCACATGGTATTACTAACTAAAATATGTGTGCTAGATGCACTCTTTTACTGGAAGGTTGTTGTTTCCAAGACCTCTTGGCTGACAGAGCAAGAAAATATGTGTGTATACACTAACCCTTGTGTGTATATATATACACACACACAACTATAAATATTTCTATAGCTGGCTAGTTTATTTATATTAAGCTAATCTTGAGTCCATTTTGATGTTTCCAACTCTAATCCATTACCACATAGGTGATTCTAAGCTCTCCCCCTGCTTATTTGTAAACTCTCATTTCAGAAGAAACCTGCCTCGCCAACTTCTGCCACAGAAGTACTTACATTTTCAATTGCAGTACATATTTCAAGCAGAATTCATAATGCTAACTCATATTCCCGTAGGAAACAAATTTATGAACTGGCATACNCCTGGCTATTATAAACAGTGCTGCGATGAACATTGAGGTACATATGTCTCTTTCAATTCTGGTTTCCTCTGTGTGTATGTCCAGTAGTGAGATGCTGGGTCATATGGCAGTTCTATTTCTAGTTTTTTAAGGAATCTCCACACTGTTCTCCATAGTGGCTGTACTTGTTTGCATTCACATCAACAGTGTAAGAGGGTTCCCTTTTCTCCACACCCTCTCCAGCATTTATTGCTTGTAGACTTTTGGATTGCAGCCATTCTGACTGGTGTGAAATGGTACCTCATTGTGGTCTTGATTTGCATTTCTCTGATAATGAGTGATGTTGAGCATCTTTTCATGTGTTTGTTAGCCATCATTTTCTCCACACCCTCTCCAGCATTTATTGCTTGTAGACTTTTGGATTGCAGCCATTCTGACTGGCGTGAAATGGTACCTCATTGTGGTTTTGATTTGCATTTCTCGGCATCTTCTCATGTGTTTGTTAGCCATCTGTATGTTTTCTTTTGAGAAATGTTTGCTTAGTTCTTTGGCCCATTTTTTGATTGGGTCTTTTATTTTTCTGGAATTGAGCTACAGGTGTTGCTTGTATATTTTTGAAATTAATTCTTTGTCAGTTGATTCATTTGCTATTATTTTCTCCCATTCTAAAAGCTGTCTCTTCACCTTGCTTATAGTTTCCTTTGTTGTGCAGAAGCTTTTCATTTTAATTAGGTACCATGTGTTTATTTTTGCTTTTATTTCCAATATTCTGGGAGGTGGGTCGTAGAGGATCCTGCTATGGCTTGTGTCGAGGAGTGTTTTGCCTATGTTTTCCTCTAGGAGTTTTATAGTTTCTGGTCTTATGTTTATATTTTTAATCCATTTTGAGTTTATTTTTGTGTATGCTGTTAGAAAGTGATCTAGTTTCATTCTTTTGCAAGTGGTTGACCAGTTTTCCCAGCACCACTTGTTAGAGATTGTCTTTTCTCCATTGTATATTTTGCCTCCTTTGTCAAAGATAAGGTGTCCATAGGTGCATGGATTTATCTCTTCTGGGCTTTNATCCATTTTGAGTTTATTTTTGTGAGTGGTGTTAGAGAGTGATCTAGTTTCATTCTTCTACAAGTGGTTGATCAGTTTTTCCAGCACCACTTGTTAAAGAGATTGTCTTTACTCCATTGTATATTCTTGCCTCCTTTGTCGAAGATAAGGTGTCCATAGGTGTGTGGATTTATCTCTGATCTTTCTATTTTGTTCTATTGATCTATATTTCTGTCTTTATGCCAGTACCATATTGTCTTGATCACTGTGGCTTCATAGTAGAGACTGAAGTCAGGCAGGTTGATTCCTCCAGTTCCATTCTTCTTTCTCAAGATTGCTCTGGCTATTTGAGGGTTTTTGTATTTCCATACAAACTGTGAAATTATTTGTTCTAGCTCTGTGAAATATACCATTGGTAGCTTGATAGGGATTGCATTGAATCTATAGATTGCTTTGGGTAGTATACTCATTTTCACTATATTGATTCTTCCGATCCATGAACACGGTATATTTCTCCATCTATTAGTGTCCTCTTTTATTTCTTTCACCAGGGTTTTATAGTTTTCTATATATAGGTCTTTTGTTTCTTTAGGTAGGTATATTCCTAAGTATTTCATTCTTTTCGTTGCAATGGTGAATGGAATTGTTTCCTTAATTTCTATTTCTGTTTTCTCATTGTTAGTGTATAGGAATGCAAGAGATTTCTGTGTGTTGATTTTATAGCCTGCAAATTTACTATATTCATTGATTAGCTCTAGAAATTTTCTGGTGGAGTCTTTAGGGTTTTTTATGTAGAGGATCATGTCATCTGCAAAAAGTGAGAGTTTTACTTCTTCTTTTCTAATTTCGATTCCTTTTATTTCTTTTTCTGCTCTGACTGCTGTGGCCAAAACTTCCAAAACTATGTTGAATAGTAGTGGTGAGAGTGGGCACCCTTGTCTTGCTCCTGACTTTAGGGGAAATGCTTTCAGTTTTTCACCATTGAGGATAATGTTTGCTGTGGGTTTGTCAAATATAGCTTTTATTATGTTGAGGTATGTTCCTTGTATTCCTACTTTCTGGAGAGTTTGTATCATAAATGGATGTTGAATTTTGACAAAGGCCTTCTCTGCATATATTGAGATAATCATATGGCTTTTATTTTTCCGTTTGTTAATGTGGTGAATTACATTGATTGATTTGTGGATATTGAAGAATCTTTGCATCCCTGGGATAAAGCCCACTTGGTCATGGTGTATGATCTTTTTAATGTGTTGTTGGATTCTGATTGCTAGAATTTTGTTAAGGATTTTTGCATCTATGTTCATCAGTGGTATTGGCCTGTAGTTTTCTTTTTTGGTGACATCTTTGTCAGGTTTTGGTATTAGGGTGATGGTGGCCTCATAGAATGGGTTTGGAAGTTTACCTTCCTCTGAAATTTTCTGGAAGAGTTTGAGTAGGATAGGCGTTAGCTCTTCTCGAAATTTTTGGTAGAATTCAGCTGTGAAGATGTCTGCATCTGGGCTTTTGTTTGCTGGAAGATTTCTGATTACAGTTTCAATTTCTGTGCTTTTGATGGGTCTGTTAAGATTCTATTCCTTCCTGGTTCGGTTTTGGAAAGTAGTACTTTTCTAAGAACTATGTCCATTTCTTCCACGTTGTCCATTTTATTGGCATATAATTGCTGATAGTAGTCTCTTATGATCCTTTGTATTTCTGAGTTGTCTGTTGTGATCTCTCCATTTTCATTTCTAATTTTATTGATTTGATTTTTCTCTCTTTGTTTCTTGATGAGTCTGGCTAATGGTTTGGCAATTTTATTTATCCTTTCAAAGAACCAGCTTTTTGCTTTCTTGATTTTTGCTATGGTCTCTTTCGTTTCTTTTGCATTTATTTCTGCCCTAATTTTTAAGATTTCTTTCCTTCTACTAACCCTGGGGTTCTTCATTTCTTCCTTTTCTAGTTGATTTAGGTGTAAAGTTAGGTTATTTATTTGACTTTTTTCTTGTTTCTTGCGGTATGCCTGTATTGCTATGAACTTTCCCCTTAACATTGCTTTTACAGTGTCCCACAGGTTTTGGGTTGTTGTGTCTTCATTTTCATTCATTTCTATGTGTATTTTGATTTCTTTTTTGATTTCTTCTGAGATTTGTTGGTTATTCAAAANTTATTTGACTTTTTTCTTGTTTCTTGAGGTATGCCTGTATTGATATGAACTTTCCTCTTCAGACTGCTTTGATAGTGTCCCACAGGTTTTGGGTTGTTGTGTTTTCATTTTCATTCGTTTCTATGCATATTTTGATTTCTTTTTTGATTTCTTCTGTGATTTATTGGTTATTCAGAAGCGTGTTGTTCAGCCTCCATATGTTGGAATTTTTAATAGTTTTTCTCCTGTAATTGAGATCTAATCTTACTGCATTGTGGTCAGAAAAGATGCTTGGAATGATATCATTTTTTTTTAACTTACCAAGGCTAGATTTATGACCCAGGATGTGATCTATCCTGGAGAATGTTCCATGTGAGCTTGAGAAAAAGGTGAAATTCATTGTTTTGGGATGAAATGTCCTATAGATATCAATTAGGTCTAGGTTGGTCTATTGTATCATTTAAAGTTTGCGTTTCTTTGTTAATTTTCTGTTTGGTTGATCTGTCCATAGATGTGAGTGGGGTATTAAAGTCTCCCACTATTACTGTGTTATTGTTAATTTCCCCTTTCATACTTGTTAGCATTTGTCTTACATATTGCGGTGCTCCTATGTTGGGTGTATATATATTTATAATTGTTATATCTTCTTCTTGGATTGATCCTTTGATCATTATGTAGTGTCCTTCTTTGTCTCTTTTCACAGCCTTTGTTTTAAAGTCTATTTTATCTGATATGAGTATTGCTACTCCTGCTCTCTTTTGGTCTCTATTTGCATGGAATATCTTTTTCCAGCCCTTCACTTTCAGTCTGTATGTATCCCCTGTTTTCAGGTGGGTCTGTTTTAGACAACATATATAGGGGTCTTGTTTTGATATCTGTTCAGCCAGTCTTTGTCTTTTGGTTGGGGCATTCAGCCCATTTATGTTTAAGGTAATTATTGATAAGTATGATCCCATTCGGAGAAGGCAATGGCACCCCACTCCAGTACTCTTGCCTGGAAAATCTCATGGACAGAGGAGCCTGGTAGGCTGCAGTCCATGGGGTCGCTAGGAGTCGGGCACGACTGAGCAATTTAACTTTCACTTTTCACTTTCATGCATTGGAGAAGGAAATGGCAACACTCCAGTGTTCTTGCCTGGAGAATCCCAGAGACGGGGGAGCCTGGTGGGCTGCCGTCTATGGGGTTGCACAGAGTCGGACATGACTGAAGCAACTTAGCAGCAGCAGCATGACACCGTTGCCATTTACTTTATTGTTTTGGGTTTGAGTTTATACACCCTTTTTGTGTTTCCTGTCTAGAGAATATCCTTTAGCATTTGTTGGAGAGCTGGTTTGGTGGTGCTGAATTCTCTCAGCTTTTGCTCGTCTGTAAAGCTTTTGATTTCTCCTTTGTATTTAAATGAGATCCTTGCTGGGTACAGTAACCTGGGCTGTAGGTTATTTTCTTTCATTACTTTAAGTATGTCTTGCCATTACCTCCTGGTCTGAAGAGTTTCTATTGAAAGTGAGTGAAGTCGCTCAGTCGTGTCCAACTCTTTGCGACCCCATGGACTGCCTACCAGGCTTCTCCATCCATGGGATTCTCCAGGCAAGAATACTGGAGTGGGTTACCATTTCCTTCTCCAGGGGATCTTCCCAACGCAGGGATCGAACCCGGGTCTCCTGCATTGGAGGCAGACGCTTTAACCTCTGAGCCACCAGTGAAGCCCAAAGATCAGCTGTTATCCTTATGGGAATCCCCTTGTGTGTTATCTGTTGTTTTTCCCTTGCTGCTTTTAATATTAGTTCTTTGTGTTTGATCTTTGTTAATTTGATTAATATGTGTCTTCAGGTGTTTTGCCTTGGGTTTATCCTGTTTGGGACTCTCTGGGTTTCTCGGACTTGAGTGATTATTTCCTTCCCCATTTTAGGGAAGTTTTCAACTACTATCTCCTCAAGTATTTTCTCAAGGTCTTTCTTTTTGTCTTATTCTTCTGGGACTCCTATGATTCGAATATTGGGGTTTTAATATTGTCCTTGAGGTCTCTGAGATTGTCCTCATTTCTTTTAATTTGTTTTTCTTTTTTCCTCTCTGATTCATTTATTTCTACCATTCTATCTTCTATTTCACTAATCCTATCTTCTGCCTCCGTTATTCTACTATTTGTTGCCTCCAGAGTGTTTTTTTATCTCATTTATTGCATTATTCATTATATACTGACTCTTTTTTATTTCTTCTAGGTCCTTATTAAACCTTTCTTGCATCTTCTCAATCCTTGTCTTCAGGCTATTTATCTGTGATTCCATTTTCATTTCAAGATTTTGAATCGTTTTCACTATCAATATTCAGAATTCTTTATCAGGTAGATTCCCTATCTCTTCCTCTTTTGTTTGGTTTGGTGGGCATTTATCCTGTTCCTTTACCTGCTGAGTACTCCTCTGTCTCTTCATCCTGTTTACATTGCTGAATTTGGGGTGGCTTTTCTGTATTCTGGAAGTTTGTGGAATTCTCTTTATCATGGAGTTTCCTCACTGTGGGTGGGATTGTATGGATGGCTTGTCAAGGTTTCCTGGTTAGGGAAGCTTGTGTCGGTGTTCTGGTGGATGGAGCTAGATTTCTTCTCTCTGGAGTGCAATGAAGTGTCCAGCAATGAGTTAGGAGATGTCAATGGGTTTGGAGTAACTTTGGACAGCCTGTATATTGAAGCTCAGGGGTGTGTTCCTGTGTTGCTGGAGAATTTTGTCTTGCTCTGGAACTTGTTGGCCCTTGGGTGGTGCTTGGTTTCAGTGTAGGTATGGAGGCGTTTGATGAGCTCCTGGTGATTAATGTTCCTTGGAGTCAGGAGTTCTCTGGTGTTCTCAGGATTTGGACTTAAGCCTCCTGCTTCTGGTTTTCAGTTTTATTTTTACAGTCACCTCAAGACTTCTCCATCTATACAGCACCATTGATAAAACATCTAGGTTAAAGATGAAAGGTTTCTTCACAGTGAGGGACACCCAGAGAGGTTCACAGAGTTACATGAAGAAGAGGAGGAGGGAGTTAGAGGTGACCTGAATGAGATGAGGTGGAATCAAAAGAGGAGAAAGCAAGCTAGCCAGTAATCACCCCCTTATGTGCACTCCACAGTATGGACCACTCAGAGATGTTCACAGAATTATACAGAGAAGAGAAGAGGGAGGAAGGAGACAGAGGTGGCCAGGAGGATAAAGGGGGGAATCAAAAGGAGAGAGACAGATCCAGCCAGTAATCAGTTACCTGAGTGTTCTCCATCATCTGGAACACACACAGAGATTCACAGAGTTGGGTAGAGAAGAGAAGGGGGACGGAGGAGATAGAGGCAACTTGGTGGAGAAAAAGGAGAGTCAAACCAGTAACTCGCTCCCAAGTAAAAATGGGTACTGAAGATTGGGTTCTTAAAGCTACAAAATTGATAACAAATACCAAAAAGCAAAGATTAAAAATCTAGAGTAGAGGTCGGATTTTCAAAAATACAATATTAAAAAAAAAAAAGTCAGAAAAATTATAAAAAATATATATATGAAGTTTGTTTTAAAAAATAGGGTCTTTTTTTTGCAGAGTAATAGTAGGTTATAAAAATGAAAATTAAAGGAGAAATAAAGGACTTAAAATTTTTTAAAAAATTAAAAAAAAAGAATGATTGTAAAAATAGTAAAAATATATCTAGGACTTTCTCTGGTGTTGTTGTGGGCAGTGTGGGGTCAGTTCATTTTCAGATAGTTCCTTGGTCTGGCTTATATTTCTCAAGATCTATAGGCCCCTTCCTATGTAGTCGGTACTAAACATCTTTGTCAGGTTTTGGTATTAGGGTGATGGTGGCCTCATTGAATCAGTTTGGAAGTTTACCTTCCTCTGCAATTTTCTGGAAGAGTTTGAGTAGGATAGGTGTTAGCTCTTCTCTAAATTTTTGGTAGAATTCATCTGGGTTTTTCTTTGTTGGAAGATTTCTGATTACAGTTTCAATTTCTGTGCTTGGGATAGGTCTGTTAAGATTTTCTATTTCTTTTTGGTTCAGTTTTGGAAAATTGTACTTTTCTAAGAATTTTTCCATTTTTTCCACGTTGTCCATTTTATTTGCATAAAGTTCCTGATAATAGTCTCTTATGATCCTTTGTATTTCTGTGTTGTCTGTTGTGATCTCTCTATTTTCATTTCTAATTTTATTGATTTGATTTTTCTCCCTTTGTTTCTTGATGACTCTGGCTAATGGTTTGTCAATTTTATTTATCTTTTCAAAGAACCAGCTTTTGGCTTTGTCGATTTTTGCTATGGTCCCTTTTGTTTCTTTTGCATTTATTTCTGCCCCAATTTTTAAGATTTCTTTCCTCCTACTAACCCTGGGGTTCTTCATTCTTCCTTTTCTAGTTGCTTTAGGTGTAGAGTTAGGTTATTTATTTGACTTTTTTCTTGTTTCTTAAGGTAAGCCTGTATTGCTATGAACCTTCCCCTTAGCACTGCTTTTACAGTGTTCCATAGGCTTGGGGTTGTTGAGCTTTCATTTTCATTTGTTTCTATGTATACTTTAATTTCTTTTTTGGTTCCTTCTGTGGTTTGTTGGTTATTCAGCAGCATGTTGTTCAGCCTCCATATGTTGGAATTTTTAATAGTTTTTCTTTTGTAATTGACATCTAATCTCACTGTATTGTGGTCAGAAAAGATACTTGGAATGATTTCAATATTTTTTAATTTAACAAGGCTAGATTTATGGCCCAGGATGTGATCTATCCTAGAGAAGGTTCTGTGTGCACTTGAGAAAAAGGTGAAATTCATTGTTTTGGGGTGAAATGTCCTAAAGATATCAGTTAGGTCCAACTGATCTATTGTCTCATTTAAAGTTTGTATTTCCTTGTGAATTTTCTGTTTAGTTGATCTATCCATAGGTGTGAGTGGTGTATTAAAGTCTCCCACTATTATTGTGCTATTGTTAATTTCCCCTTTCATACTTGTTAGCATTTGTCTTACATATTGCGGTGCTCCTATGTTGGGTGCATAGATATTTATAATTATTATATCTTCTTCTTGGATTGATCCTTTGATCATTATGTAGTATCCTTCTTTGTCTCTTTTCACAGCCTTTGTTTTAAAGTCTATTTTATCTGATATGAGTATTGCTACTCCTGCATTCTTGGACTTCGGTGATTATTTCCTTCCCCATTTTAAGAAAGTTTTCAACTATTATTGCCTCAAGTATTTTCTCATGGTCTTTCTTTTAGTCTTCTTCTTCTAAGACTCTTATGATTCAAATGTTGGGATATTTAACATTGCCCCAGAGGTCTCTGAAGTTGTCCTCATTTTTTAAATTCTTTTTTCTTCTCTGTTTCATTTATTTCTACCATTCTATCTTCTACCTCACTTATCCTATCTTCTGCCTCTGTTATCCTACTGTTGGTTCCCTCCAGAGAGTTTTTATCTCATTTATTGCATTATTCATTATATATTGACTTTTTTTTTTTTTATTTCTTCTAGGTCCTTGTTAAATCTTTCTTGCATCTTCTTGATCCTTGTCTCCAGGCTATTTATCTGTAACTCCAATTTGTTTTCAAGGTTTTGGATCATTTTCACTATCATTATTTGGAATTCTTTATCAGGTAGATTCCCTATCTCTTCCTCTTTTGTTTGGTTTCCTGGGCATTTATCCTGTTCCTTTGCCTGCTGGGTATTTCTCTGCTTTTTCATCTTGTTTATATTGCTGTGTTTGGGGTGGCCTTTCTATATTCTGGCAGTCTGTGGTTCCTCTTTAATGTGGAGGTTCCTTTCTGTGCGTGGGGTTGGACAGGTGGCTTGTCAAGGTTTCTTGATTAGGGAAGCTTGTGTTGGTGTTCTGGTGGATGGAGCTGGATTTCTTCTCTCTGGAGTGCAATGAAGTGTCCAGTAATGATTTTTGAGCTGTCAGTGGGTTTGGTGTGACTTTGGGCAGCCTGTATATTGAAGCTCAGGGCTATGTTCTGTGTTGCTGGATAATTTGTGTGGTATATCTTGCTCTGGAACTTATTGGCCCTTGGGTGGTGCTTGGTTTCAGTGTAGGTATGGAGGGGGTTGACAAGCTCCTATCAGTTAATGTTCCCTGTATTCAGCAGTTCTCTGGTGTTCTCAGGATTTGGACTTAAGCCTCCTGCCTCTGGTTTTCAGTTTTACTCTTACAGTAGCCTCAAGACTTCTCCATCTATACAGCACCAATGATAAAACATCTAGGTTAATGATGAAAAGTTTCTCCACAGGGAGGGACACCCAGAGAGGTACACAGAGTTACATGGAGAAGAGAAGAGGAAGGAGGGAGATGGAGGTGACCAGGAGAAGCTCAGTTTAGTTCAGTCACTCAGTCATGTCCGACTCTTTGTGACCCCATGAACTGCAGCACGCCTGCCCTGCCTGTCCATCACCAAGTCCCAGAGTTCACCCAAACTCATGTCCATTGAGTTGGTGATGCCATCCAGTCATCTCATCCTTTGTCGTCCCCTTCTCCTCCTGCCCCCAGTCCCTCCCACCATCAGAGTCTTTTCCAATGAGTCAACTCTTCACATGAGGTGGCCAAAGTATTGGAGCTTCAGCCTCAGCATCAGTCCTTCCAATAAACACTCAGGACTGATTTCCTTTAGAATGGACTGGTTGGATCTCCCTGCAGTCCAAGGGACTCTCAAGAGTCTTCTCCAACACCACAGTTCAAAAGCATCAATTCTTTGGCTCTCAGCTTTCTTCACAGTCCAACTCCATACATGACCACTGGAAAAACCATAGCCTTGACTAGACGTACCTTTGCTGGCAAAGTAATGTCTCTGCTTTTCAATATGCTATCCAGGTTGGAGAAGAGCGGGAATCAAAAGGTGAGAGAGCAAACTAGCCAGTAATCACTTCCCTATGTACTCTCCACAATCTGGATCCCTCAGAGATGTTCACAGAGTTACACAGAGAAGAGAAGAGGGAGGAAGGAGAGAGAAGTGACCAGGAAGATAAAAGGGGGAATCAAAAGGAGACAGAGAGGTTCAGCCACTAATCAGTTACCTAAGTGTTCTCCACAGCCCAGAACACACAAAGAGATTCACAGAGTTGGGTAGAGAAGAAAAGGGAGAGAGGGGAGATATAGGTCACCTGGTGGAGAAAAAGGAGAGTCAAAAGGGGGAGAGAGTAATCAGGCCAGTGATCTCACTCCCAAGTAAAAATGGGTACTGAAGATTGGGTTCTTAAAGGTTCAAAGTTGATAACAAATACCAAAAAGCAAAGATTAAAAATCTAGAGTAGAGGTTAGATTCTCAAAAATACAATTTAAAATAAAGTCACAAAAATTATTAAATATATATATATATGAAGTTTGCTTTAAAAATAGGGTCTTTTTTTTTGCAAGGTAAAAGTAGGTTAGAAAAATGAAAATTAAAGGATTAATAGGGGACTTAAATTTTTTTTTAATTTTTTAATTTAAAAAATGACTGACTCGATGGATGTGAGTCTGAGTGAACTACGAGAGATGGTAATGAACAGGGAGGCCTGGCGTGCTGCGATTCATGGGGTCACAAAGAGTCGGACACGACTGAGCGACTGAACTGAATAGCAAAAATATATCTAGGACTTTCCTGGAGCTGTTGTGGACAGTGTGGGGTCAGTTCATTTTCAAATAGTTCCTTGGTCCAGCTTGTACTTTTCAAGGTCTATAGGCCCCTTCCTATGTTCAGTTCAGTTCAGTCGCTCTGCCGTGTCCGACTCTCTGCAACTCCATGAATCACAGCACACCAGGCCTCCCTGTCCATCACCATCTCCCGGAGTTCACTCAGACTCATGTCCATCGCGTCAGTGATGCCATCGAGCCATCTCATCCTCGGTTGTCCCCTTCTCCTCCTGCCCCCAATCCCTCCCAGCATCAGAGTCTTTTCCAATGAGTCAACTCTTCACATGAGGTGGCCAAAGTACTGGAGTTTCAGCTTTAGCATCATTCCTTCCAAAGATATCCCAAGGCTGATCTCCTTCAGAATGGACTGGTTGGATCTCTTTGCAGTCCAAGGGACTCTCAAGAGTCTTCTCCAACACCACAGTTCAAAAGCATCAATTCTTTGGCGCTCAGCCTTCTTCACAGTCCAACCCTCACATCCATATATGACCACAGGAAAAACCATAGCCTTGACTAGACGGACCTTAGTCGGCAAAGTAATGTCTCTGCTTTTGAATATACTATCTAGGTTGGTCATAACTTTTTTTCCAAGGAGTAAGTGTCTTTTAATTTCATGGCTGCAGTCACCATCTGCAGTGATGGTGCTAACTACAGGGTTTTAATCTATTGCACCTGTCACTTCCAAAGCAGTTCCCTCTGTTTATTTTAGCTTCTTCTATTTGCTGGTCTCTTCAGTGTCTAATTTCTGCCCTGACACAAGGGGGGCGGTGGTGGTCACT
This sequence comes from Cephalophus harveyi, assembly GCA_006410635.1. Taxonomy (NCBI): domain Eukaryota; kingdom Metazoa; phylum Chordata; class Mammalia; order Artiodactyla; family Bovidae; genus Cephalophus; species Cephalophus harveyi. Next base: position 61,003 of record SJYT01053986.1, read on the forward strand.
TTTTTTATGCTTACTTGTTCAGTCGTGCTGTGGGGAGAGAGGAACACGGCAAACAAATATCACTGACGTGCTCACAGTGATTCAGTCACACTGTGCTTGTCCCCCACTCACAGCGTGTATGCTTTCCCAGTCTACACAGCTCAGGCTCTAGGTTGCTCTTCCAGGAAATGTCTTATGCTGGCTCTGGGTTGTATGCACTCCCCAGGTCTAAGCTGCTTAGGTTCAGGTTCTCAGGTACTCCGCAAAGGTGCAAACTTGGTTGAGCCTGTGTTTTGTGCCCATCCCAGGTCCGAGCAGCTCAGGTGACAAGGTGCTTGGTGAGCACAGTCGCCTTCAGTTGAAGGCTGCAACTTACTGTCTCCCCTGTCCCAGCCACTCGGTTTTCTGGGTGTACAATGGATGCGCCTTCTCAGGTGTGCCATGTGTCTCTTCTGGGATGCTGATCTCTGGCTGAGACCCTCCCAGCAGGTGTCAACCGTCCAGAATCCCAAGAAGTCTTGGTTAGCAACAAAATCTGCTTGCAGTTTGGTATAGGATGCCTCTCTGTGGCTGCAATTGCCCCCTTCTGGCTCTAGCTGCCCTCATCTGCCTGTCTCTGGTGGGGGATGGGCCGGTCTGCAGCTGGCTAGCTCTGCTCAGTCCTTTGTTCTGTGAGAGGGCCTGGCGGTGTCTTAGGTTAGGGCTTTTCACAGGACAGCTATCCCACAGTCTGGGTTGCTATCTCAAGCTAGTTCCCTCAGATTGCTACTGCTACTGCTAAGTCACTTCAGTCGTGTCCGACTCTGTGCGACCCCATAGACGGCAGCCCATTGGGCTCCACCATCCCTGGGATTCTCCAAGCAAGAACACTGGAGTGGGTTGCCATTTCCTTCTCCAGTGCATGAAAGAGAAAAGTGAAAGTGAAGTCGCTCAGTTGTGTCTGACTCAGAGACACCATGGACTGCAGCCTACCAGGCTCCTCCATCCATTGCCCTCGGGGAATTCAGGCCCGGTCCTTACCCTAAGCGATGCAGCCCGCGCCTCCCTGTCCAGCCCCGGTTTGCTAGTGGGGGATGCAAGCGTCTGGGCTGCTGCTCCGCTGGGAGTTGCTGTTAGGCATGTAATCTGTGGGTTTAATTATTTATTTTTCCTCCCAGCTATTTTGCCCACTGAGACACAAGGCTCACCACAGACCCGCCAGAGAGAGTGTTTCCTGGTGTTTGGAAACTCTTTTTTAAGACTCCCTTGTAGGGACGAATCTCTGTCCCTACCTCTTTTGTCTCTCTTTTTATCTTTTATCTTTTGTCCTACCTCCTTTTGAAGACAATGGGCTGCCTTTCTGGGTGCCTGATGTCCTCTGCCAGCATTCATAAGTTGTTTTGTGGAATTTCCTCAGCGTTCAAATGTTCTTTCGATGAATTTGTGGGGGAGAAAGTGGTCTCCCTGTCCTATTTCTCTGCCATCTTAGGACTGCTGGAGATTCCTTTAGAAAAAACTAGGAATAAAACTATCATATGACCCAGAAACCCCATTATTGCACATATACTCTGCTAATTCGCCTCAGTCGTGTTCGACTCTGTGCGACCCCAGAGACGGCAGCACACCAGGCTCCCCCATCCCTGGGATTCACCTATTTCTCTGCCATCTTAGGACTGCTGGAGATTCCTTTAGAAAAAACTAGGAATAAAACTATCATATGACCCAGAAACCCCATTATTGCACATATACTCTGCTAATTCGCCTCAGTCGTGTTCGACTCTGTGCGACCCCAGAGACGGCAGCACACCAGGCTCCCCCATCCCTGGGATTCTCCAGGCAAGAACACTGGAGTGGGTTGCCATTTCCTTCTCCAATGCATGACAGTGAAAAGTGAAAGTGAAGTCGCTCAGTCATGTCCGACTCCTAGCGACCCCATGGACTGCAGCCTACCAGGCTCCTCTGTCCATGAAATTTTCCAGGCAAGAGTACTGGAGTGGGGGTGCCATTGCCTTCTGAGAAAACCATAACTCAAAGAAGACACATGTACCCCAATGTTCATTGCAGGACTATTTACTATAAACAGGACATGGAAGTGACCTAGATGTTCACTGACAGATGAATGGATAAAGAAGTTGTGGTGCTGGTCAGTTTTAAAGGCTCTGGAAGTCCTTCTAGGGAGAACCTGGATTGGAAGCTAAAATGCTCCCTGACAGTTTGCAATGAATTTGTGAGCATCAACTTTTAAGAGTTTTTTTTTTTTTTTTCCTTTTAAACTATCAAGAAGAGTTTGATTTTCTTTATTGAAACCCAAAGAAAATGACCTGAAATCAAGAAAGGAGATTTAAATTCAATTTTTTTCTAAAGTATTAAGGATTTTCTTTCTTCTTCTCTTTTTCATATTTTGTCTGTTTAGTACCACCGTCTGACCACTATTCACTGACATTACAGTTTTTTTTTAAAGCATTGCTAAAGCTGATTTTACAGCCTCTTACAAAAACACAAAAGAAGACTCTACACATAGACATCACCAACTGGTCGATATGGATATTATATTGATTATATTCTTTGCAGCCAAAGATAGAGAGGCTCTATACAGTCAGCAATTTGGAACTCAGCAGTGGCCACAGGACTGGAAAAGGTCAGTTTTCATTCCAGTCCCAAAGAAAGGCAATGCCGAAAAAATGCTCAAACTACCGCACAATTGCACTCATCTCACACACTAGCAAAGTAATGCTCAAAATTCTCCAAGCCAGGCTTCAACAATACATGAACTGTGAACATCCAGATGTTCAAGCTGGTTTTAGAAAAGGCAGAGGAACCAGAGATCAAATTGTCAACATCCGCTGGATCATGGAAAAAGCAAGAGAGTTCCAGAAAAACATCTATTTCTGCTTTATTGACTATGACAAAGTCTTTGACTGTGTGGATCACAACAACTGTAAAAAGTTCTTCAAGAGATGGGAATACCAGACCACCTGACCTGCCTCTTGAGAAATCTGTATGTAGGTCAGGAAGCAACAGTTAGAACTGGACATGGACAACAGACTGATTCCAAATAAGAAAAGGAGTACATCAAGGCTGTATATTGTCACCCTGCTTATTTAACTCATATGCAGAGTATGTCATGAGAAACGCTGGGCTAGAGGAAGCAAAAGCTGGAATCAAGATTGCCAGGAGAAATATCAGTAACCTCAGATATGCAGATGACACCACCTTTATGGCAGAAAGTGAAGAAGAACTAAAGAGCCTTTTGATGAAAGTGAAAGAGGAGAGTGAAAATGTTAACTTAAATCTCAACTATTCAGAAAACAAAGATCATGGCGTCTGTGCCATCACTTCATGACTAATAAATGGGGAAACAGTGGAAACAGTGGCAGACTTTAATTTGGGGGAAGGGTCCAAAGTCACTGCAGATGGTGACTGCAACTATGAAATTAAAAGATGCTTACTCCTTAGAAGGAAAGTTATGACCAACTTAGACAGCATATCCAAAAGCAGAGACATTACTTTGCCAACAAAGGTTTATCTAGTCAAAGCTATGGTTTTTCCAGTAGTCATGTATGGATGTGAGAGTTGGAATATAAAGAAAGCTGAGCACGGAAGAATTCATGCTTTTGAAATGTGTTGTTAGGGAAGGCTTTTGAGAGTCTTTTGGACTTCAAGGAGATTCTACCAGTCCATCCAACACTCAGAAGATCAGTCCTGAGTGTTCATTGGAAGGTCTGATGTTGAAGCTGAAACTCCAATACTTTGGCCAACTGATGTGAAGAACTGGCTCATTTGAAAAGACCTTGATGCTGGGAAATATTGAAGGCAGGAGGAGAAGTGGACGACAGGATGAGATGGTTGGATAACATCACTGACTCAATGGACAGGAATTAGTGTAAACTCCGGAAGTTGGTGATGGACAGAGAGGCATGGCGTGCTACAGTCCATGGGGTCACAAAGAGTCGGAAACGACTGAGCGACTGAACTGAACTGAACTGAAAGCTGTTTTTATATAGAGGGATCCCCAACCTCTGTATTTAATGCCTGAGTATCTGAGGTAGAACTGATGTAATAATGATAGATATAAAGTGCACAATAAGTGCTTGAATCACCCCAAAACCATCCCCCACCCAAGATCAATAGATAAATTGTCTTCTGTGAAACTAGTCCCTACTGCCAAAAAGGTTGGGCACTTCTGTTTATTAAATGGACACTTTAAAATTTGTATAGTTCTGCTCCTCCACTACTTAGCCTGACATGCTCACTTTATCCAGAACAACTGCTTTTTCTCTAATAAACAAGCATATTTTGATTCCAAAGAGATGTTTCTTTAGTGAATGAAAGCTGCCATCGATTTAACTAAAGGTAAATCAGAAATCCAGAAGGGCTTTTCCTCTACAAATTTCTCTGTGATGAGAAGACATTAACCTCTAAAATGCATCTCTCTGTTCCTACTGGTATTCTTACCACCCTGGTATAGTCTTCCCCCAAATTCTGCTAGGACTGGTCTATGTGATCAGGAAACTAATAGAAGTGCTGAACGGTCAGGTTATAAGGACTGTAGGGAGTTCTCTTGTGGATTCCTTGTTTGCTTATGCTCTTATTCTCTCTTTCTTTCCTCACTCACTCTGGGGAGACAAGCATCCCCATTGTGTAAGCAACCCATAGAGAGGTCATACAGCAAGGGATCCAAACTCCTTGTGCTCAGACCTCTGAATGAGTTTGGAGAAGACTGGTGCCTTCAGGAGTGTATTGTCCCACAGGCAAATTAAACGCAACACATGACAGACACTGAGTTAGAACCACCCACTAAGTTATGTTGGGATTCTTGAGCCTCAGAGAGTGTGTGAAATAATGCACAATTTCCCTAACTGTTAAGGTGCTTTGTTACACAATAGATATCAAATACAACATATAGATATGAAAATAGATACATGTTTATGTATACACGTGTGTGTATATATATGCATATATATTTACATTTAACTTTGACAAATGTTGCTGATTAAATTTTTTAAGTATTTAAAATTAACATTGATTTCAGAGCAACAGTGGAATAATGATCATATGCCTTAAAGTAACTTAAAATATAAACACTTACTGCCATCTATTGGTGATTTTAATAACTTCCATGCTTATTTAGTGATGCTTACTTTTTTTAGTATGAGCTATATTTGAAATGGGGCTTTCCAGGTGGTTCAATGGTAAAGAATCCGCCTCCCGATGCAGGAGATGCAGGAGATGCGAGTTTAATCCTGGGCAAGCAAGATCACTTGAAGGAGGAAATGACAACCCACTCTAGTATTCTTGTCTGAAAAATCCCATGGACAGAGGAGCCTGGAGGGCTATAGTACATGGGGTCACAAAGAGTCAGACAAGACTGAGCATGCACATAGGTGGAATACACAGATATATTCAAACTATTAGATATCAGCTGTTCTATACTGCAGAGTATTTTGTAATTCATATTATCTAGTTAGATAAAAACTTATCTTAAGAAAAATATAAGTAAGTGCTAGGTTGCTCAGTCATGTCCAACTTTTGCAACCCCGTGGACTGTAGCCCAACAGGCTCCTCTGTCCATGGGATTCTCTAAGCAAGAATACCGGAGTGAATAGCCATTCCCTTCTCTAGGGAATCTTTCTGACCCAGGGGTTGAACCCAGATCTCCTGCATTTCAGACAGACTCTTTACTGTCTGAGCCACCAGGGAAGTCCCTAAGGAAAATATACATTCGTTATAATGCCAAAACTTCTTTAAAAGTCTTTTTTGCTACACATATTTATATTTTAAGTTCAAAGTCTCCTTAAAGTGTTTACTTTTATGAGTTAATAACTTATTTTATGCCAATAATAAATGCAAATTTATTTTCAACATGGTTTTAGTGTAAAGTGCATTGCATTTTCCCCTAAAGGTTTGATAACCTGACAATGGCTGTGAGTAATGAAGAGCTGATTCATTAACTAAATTACATTATTCTAAGCAACTTTTAATTAATGGATTTTTCTATTGAATAAATTGAAATATAATTTATGATTTATGGTATTTATAAATTACCAATAAGAACACTTAAGCATGAAAATATAAAGTTCACATTAACCATTGAAAAAATATTGGGTAACTCTCAAAACTGGAGATAATGAAACAGAAAAGCATCAGAATTCCCATTACATTCCATGCTTCAACTGTCTTAAGTAATAGAAGTCAATGATCAATTTTCACCAAAATTTCATGCAAAACTCTTATCTTTTAGAATAACTGCTCTGATGACAATTTTTAAATGTTTATATTTCATAGTATCAAGTTTTTCTCAGCTGCTGTTTTTCTCCACACAATTTATCTTCTATATTTTCTATTCTGTACGTTGTTTATCTCATTTTGAATAGTTGCTAAGTGTTTAATAATCATGATAATGAATTCTCAGAAAGAACAAAGCCGGATATAAAGAAGACAATAGATAGATAGCTATTCTTCTTGTTTTTTTGGGTTTCCCTTGTGGCTCAGCTGGTAAAGAATCTGCCTGCAATGTGGGAGACTTGGGTTCAATTCTTGGGTTGGGAAGATCCCCTGGAGAAGGGAAAGGCTACCCACTCCAGTATTCTGGCATGGATCCCAAATAGTCAGACATGACTGAGCAACTTTCACTTCACTTCCACTTTTCACTTTCCTCTTGCAATGATTAGAATAAAAATTCTAAAAACAATATTAAGTCCAATTTAGGCAGATTGAATTTTTTCTTTTGTTAAGCTGACTTCTACCTATAAATTTGTCTGTCCCAGAAGGCTAGTCACTGTAAATAATTGGTTAGTGTGCTATTTCCAGGCTAAGTAGAACAGTTATGTTACTAAAAGCAATTTTTATAGGCAGTACATTGACATTTGCATAATTTAAGAAAAAATGAATCATTAGTACTTTTTATCTATGTATTTCCTATTCAATATTTTGATCACTTATTTTCCTGTGTAGATGACAGGAAAATAATCTCTTTCATAAGAAAGAATTTATGTCTGTATGAGCTTCACATACAGTGCAATGCAGCACATTCATTTTCCTAAAGTCCCTTTTTAGTGCATAAGATGAGGTAGAGTTAGTGAGGAGAAGAAAATGGCAACCCACTCTAGTATTCTTGCTTGGAGAATCCCATGGGCAGAGGAGCCTGGTAGGCTGCTTTCCATGGGGTCACACAGAGTCAAACATGACTGAAGCGACTTAGCATGCATGCATGCATTGGAGAAGGAAATGGCAACCCACGCCAGTATTTTTGCCTGGAGAATCCCAGGGAGAGAAGAGCCTGGTTGGCTGCCGTCTATGGGGTCACACAGAATCGGACACAACTGAAGCGACTTAGTAGCAGCAGCAGCAGAGTTAGTGAAGGATACGAAAATGTTGATTGAGAAGAAATTTATGAGGATCCAGTTGACATTATCTTGCTTTTTACTTGCACTTTTTGCCAACTAATGGCAATTGTGGCTGAATGAGTCAGAAAGAAATTAGCAAAAACTAGAAGATAATTTCATAATGTACAATTAATGAGCAATTTTCTATGATGGCTCTTTTATAAGTGTGGGATATTACACAAATTTATCCACAAAGGACACTTCATTCTCCTGTTTATAATTAATTTTGACTTTGTTAACAAATATTTTCTTGCAACCATACTGACCTTATATATTTGTTTTTGAAAAGCAGGAAGAAATATTTTAACAATAGTTTATTTTGTACTTATCAGTTGCCAAAGAGCACAAATATAGCCATCTTTGATGTGATACTGGTTTCCTAAAATGTCTTATGTTAAAATAAAATGTGAAAATAATTAACTATAATACATATTTTATTACAATTATACAAGAGTACAAAATTTTATAAAGAGAAATCAATAGAAATATATATACAGTCTACATATTGTATCAGTCTTCATACTTAGTGACTCAAATTGATCAACCACCTTGATACCAGTAATACATCTAATCTTTTAGCTTATTCTAACTATTGTTACCATGTACTGTCAACTATTATGTATTTAGAATAAAAAATAAAAAATTGATATTGACTATGAAAATCACAATTCTAATTTGTCTTAATTATTTAATTACTAATAGGTCAACCTGTGCCACAAACAAATATCTACACAATGAATGCCTTAGTACATTGAACACATCAACCACTAATTGCCTAGAACATGGTGAGCCTGCTTAATATATTCCAGTAGAAATGGAATCTGGTGTTCTAAGGAAACAGACTAACTATGAAGATGGAGTTACAAGAATCTTTGGCAGCATGGAAGACTTCTTGTGATCATAAAAGCAAAAGCAAAAAAACCTGAAAGAGATGATGGGAAAAAAGAAGACAAGTATAAAATAAACACATTTAGAAAGTGGAGATGAAAGAGAGATGTTCCCTAAACATATTGTTATATATCTCAATCTGTGAATCCTATGGGGTAAAGACTTGTTAGGTGAATGAAAGGACCAGAGAATGTCACTGAAACCAGTTTATGGGCTGAGTTCTTTGAAAGTGAACTGGTTTCTGGGCACTTACTTGTTCATTCAGTTCTCCATTAATTAATTCAATGAGTATATATTTAGCACTTTTCATATTCTAGACACAGTTCTAGAGTACACAGTACTGAGTATTCCACAGTGAACAAAATATATATCTGCCCTCCTTGAGTTTGATGTTTGGTTAGGTATTGCTTCTGCGCTGCAAGAGTTTCATTGTCAGGTGTGATATATGCTTACCTTACAAAGGATATTCGCCCATGGGGGTGGGCTTAGGTGCAGTATCCATTCCTGAACAACAATCCACTCCTGACTGATACTTGAAGATTGGTCTCTAAACTCAGTTAAATTAGTTACAATATTTATTTTTCTTTGAGATTCCTAATAGTATAGCACCTTAGTGTTCTGCTTGTCAATTTAGTTTGGGGTCTCTTTCTGTAACAAGTCACCTTCAGGCAGATTGTTCCCCAAATTAATAAGACTGACATTTTCCCTTTATAAATGTCTCTGTGTTACTAGAGCTTGCCCTTATTTTTCTCCTGGTAATGACTTTGATCTCAGAACAGATGGTAGCTAGCAGAGGATCAGAAGAACGACGAGCTTCAATATTTTCATAGTTGCCCTTATGGCCCTTGTTACATAAAAACCCCACCCTCACAGTGAAAGAATTTTCACCTTGAGAAAATGAGGAAACTCAGTATAAAGTCTTGGAAAGACCTGAATGTTTAGCTTCCCCAGTTATAGGATTATTCTCCTCTGTTTCTGATTCCCTTGACCTAATGACATGATAGATACTATAGAAAGTCTAAAGATAAAACTTCCAGAATCATCTGGGTTTATGGGCTCTGCCTCTATCTCATAGACCTAAATTTAGTAATACTGACAATATTGAATTTTACCACGAAACAGGTGAGTTATGAAATATACCCAACCTTCTGCTTTTCAACACCCTCCAACACCATCATTCTGTGTTCTGGGTCATGGCTTGCTACAAAGTACCAACCACTTTTCCCCATATGATGTGGGTAAGATGCACTGCCTACTCTTTCTCAGGACATCCACAGACTCACGTGACACCCTTGTTTGTCTATGACAAGTCCGAACACAGACCTTTTCCCTTCTGCCTGAACATGCTGACAAGGTCAGACACAGACTGCCAAACTCCCTGTATTTTGATGAACAATTAACTAATATTAGAACTTTTACTCCTGAAACAAAAGAGACACAGAAATGAGCATTTCCTATAGAGATAACTAACCAGGACTTCCTCTTTTTGCAAGGCAATTCCAACTGTAAACCATAACACGTGTAATGTCTCTATTCTTCCCATAAACAGTAAGCTGAAACCACCTGCTGATACACTGTCATCTCAGATTTGGGGTGCTCTCTCTATTGCAATAGCTAGAAAGAGATCAAAGTCTTTCTTGTTTGATTTTCATCTTTGACATGAATTTAGACCAAGCTCTATTGTCCTGTATAAGCTGTGGATGTTAAAGATAATTTTTAGTGAACATCAATAATCATGTACTACTCCAATAACGATAAGATATGACTAATCCAATGAGATCATCTGTAACTGCATCTAGGCTGTGCTGTATGTTTATGGCTAGACCCAATGGCTGCAGAAGGACAAATATACTTCCATTATTTAAACATTATCACCCGCACCCGTGCTTCTTTTAGAATATTACTAATCTCTATATTGGTTATCTTAATGGTGCTGTTTTTCTTCTACATCCCTCAGATAACCCTTTTTTATTTAAAAAAGAAATCTTGTTTATGCCTGAATTTCACTTCAAACACAGCTACCACAGGGGTTTATCCACCCTCATCCATAGGCAGTATTTAGTGGAAAAACTGACAATAGAGAACTCTCTCCTCATTTTTGCAAATTGCATGAGAAATTGGTTTATCTGGTCTTTAGCAACCTAAGACTAAATACAGAAATGATTCAAGCATCAGGGACAAAAAATTGTGAGTTTTTTTTTTCCCTGATAGCACTGAGGCTGTTGACCTGCACCCTGAATTTCTCTGTTGTATTATCATTGAGGCAAAAATAAGTGAGAAACACACTCTAACATATTTACACTCAGCTATCATCAAGTTTTCACAAAGTACCCTCTCTCCTCTGTGTTAAAGTGTTCTAGGTTCTGAGAAACTGCAGGGAAGGTTTTGGGTGTTCCATCCCCACAAAGGACTAGCAGTTTCCCATCCCACACAGTGCCTATACGATTAAGCTTACATAATCATTAAGGAGCTGCTTTTTAGAACTACTCTTTCTAAAGAGATGGTTTTGAAAATAAAATTATAAAATATAAGTGCATTCTATATACAAATGGTGCCTTCCCAGCAAATATTAGTTCTATAGATGCTGCATGCACACACACACATTTTACTTTTAAAATCAAAATAATAGCTTTGCTGTCATTAGCTTTGTTTTATCTATGCTTTTAAACATTCCAGGTAGTGTGTATTTTCCTCCACTTTAATGTTCTCCCAAAAAGTCATTTAATATTAATAAATTATATCCATAGGGCAAAGGGAGAGATATTCCTTTGAATTATTAGCCCATGTCTATCCAAGTCACATTCAGATGCAGTCCTTTCTACAAGTCATTGACATTTCAGGATAAATGAGATAACACATTTCAATGAATATGGGGAAAGTCAATTCACCAGAGGCTATAGTGAGGGATTATGGGGAAATTCATTTTCCTTGCCTGTTGCCCTTCATTAACAAAAATGAGAAACTGAGATCATTAAAGAGCTGGTTGAGAATTAAAGAGGAAAATAACACTTACCAATAAAGCAACTCTCAAGGAATAATAATAGGATAAATAATGTAATACTCTGTAGGCCTGTTTCTTCTAATTCCCATTAAAGTACAAATCTTAGCACTGATAATTCTAGGAAGATTTTTGGAAGGACAACTACTGATTGATATTTTAGCTAACATGTCTTTCGAATTCAGGCATATCTGCCTTATATTTTAAAGAACATGCTGAGAAAATATGGTAAAATATACACCGTTTCTCAGGAAGTAAACTCAAGAGAAAGGGCTTTTCAGAATATAATGCTACCAATCACTTTTATCTTATAAGCCTGTAATATCAACATACCGGGAGAGAGGACTAGTGAATAAAATATGTTTTGTGCCTTCAAGTCACAAGAGAATAACCTGCCTTTCGTCATTTGGTTGAGATCTTGCCCAGTAAATTGCAAATCTTCATCCTTTGTTATATTCTTGCAAAGTCTACAAACAGGATAAAACAACAGAAAGCTTCAGTATTGTTCTAAACCGTAAAGCCTAGTGAATTCCTCCTAGTAGCACAGGTCACAATAATAAGATTTGAGTGACAGGTTTTAGAAAACTCTATAAATTAAATTAATAGACAATTTTAGCATACTTTTAATGCATGATAATTAATGACAACACTTTATAAGATTAACACTAATCAGTTACTAATAATCATATTCGGCACATCTTATGTGTTTTCTGACATTCATGTTTCAGTATAACAATAAATGATGTTGCTCCTTAAATTCCTCAGCATTAATAAATGTATCTAAACATTTTTGAAGTAAAAGTAATGCTTATAAAAGGAACAAATAAAAAGGAGCACATTGCAGATTTAATTAGGAATTTGGTAAGTAACTCAAAGAATACCTGTAAATGTATTATTGAGTAGTTTAACAAAAAACTTTAATTAGAATGAATGAAGAAAGTGTGTTGGTTGGGGCTTCCCTGGTGGCTCAGACAGTAAAGAATCTGCCTGCAATGTGGGAGACCCAGGTTCGATCCCTGCATTGGGAAGATCCCTTACAGAAAGGAATGGCAACCTATTTCAGTATTCTTGACTGGGAAATCCAATGAATGAAGAAAGAATAAGACATTAATTGAAGTCAGGATGAATAGAGTTGTTTTGAATAAGACCTAGTTAGTGAAAAAAGTTATAAAAATGCTATTTTTATATAATATAGAGAAAGAAGAATCCAAAGTACATTCATTTAAAATTTTTCTATCACTGTCCAGGAAACAGAAACATAAATAGGTAGTTAAGGAGCCAGTAGCTGAGTACTTGAAAATGCCCCAGGAAGAGTTCAGTGCTGTAGATGAACCTATTTCCAGGGCAGAAATAATAGAGATGCAGACATAGAAAATGAACATGTGGATACAGTTGAGGGGAAGTGGAGGGTGGAACAAATTAGGAGACTAAGATTGACATATATACACTACCATGTGTAAAATTGATAGCTAGTGGGAAGCTGCTGTATAGCACTGGGAGCCTAGTTTGGTGCTCTGTGGTGACATAGAGTGGTAGAATGTAGGAGGATGAGGGTGGTCCAAGAGGGAGGGGATATACATATGTGTAAGGATGAGTCACTTCATTGTACAACAGAAACTAACACAAAATTGTAAAGCAAATATGTTCTAATTACATATATATATTTTATATATATATATATATATTTAAAAACCTCGATAGGATTTGTTTTCTCTTCAATTGTCACATCTTTCTGATCACTCCTATCCTCTGAAGTCAAATTTCATGAATACAGAATACATGAATATAGAATGGGTTAGCATTTTCAAAAGCAGAGACATTACTTTGCCGACTAAGGTCCGTCTAGTCAAGGCTATGGTTTTTCCTGTGGTCATGTATGGATGTGAGAGTTGGACTGTGAAGAAGGCTGAGCACCGAAGAATTGATGCTTTTGAACTGTGGTGTTGGAGAAGACTCTTGAGAGTCCCCTGGACTGCCAGGAGATCCAGCCAGTCCATTCTGAAGGAGATCAGCCCTGGGATTTCTTTGGAAGGAATGATGCTGAAGCTGAAACTCCAGTACTTTGGCCACCTCATGCGGAGAGTTGATTCATTGGAAAAGACTCTGATGCTGGGAGGGATTGGGGGCAGGAGGACAAGGGGACGACCGAGGATGAGATGGCTGGATGGCATGACGGACTCGATGGACGTGAGTCTGAGTGAACTCCGGGAGATGGTAATGAACAGGGAGGCCTGGCGTGCTGTGATTCATGGGGTCACAAATGGTCGGACACGACTGAGCGACTGAACTGAACTGAACTGAACTGTCCCTAATTTAATTTCTTCAAAAGGCATTTCCTGAACATCTAACCTATTATAGGAGAAGGAAATGGCAACCCACTCCAGTATTCTTGCCTGGAGAATCCTCGGGACAAAGGAGCCTGGTGGGCTTCCGTCTATGGGGTTGTACAGAGTCAGACACAACTGAAGCGACTTAGCAGCAGCAACAATCTATTATAAGCCAGGCAATGACAAAAAATGGATAAAAATCAAAAACAATTTTGTAATTTCAGGGTTTCTAAATATTAAAATATAAATAATTAGAACTGGCATATATATGTATACATATGAAAGCATGTGTGTGCTATACACATGTGTGTTTACAGCATGTGTATGTGTTTTCTCATTAAATAACTGATGATGTACCAAGAAGTACCCAGAGAAGTATATTCGCCTGGAGATTTTTCTGCCTCCCAGAGTGGGAGATTAACCAGCATATTTACTTTTGCAAATTCTTTTAAGTTTTTTTAAAGGTCAGTTATGAGAACACATACTTGTAATTTTAAAAACCAGAACTGAATTTTTGAATAACAAATGTAGATAATGAGAATAGAGAAATTCCTTTCAGTTTAAGGATGAAGCTCAAGTATTGGTTTTTATATTCAACCCTTAACCAGCTGGAATTTATAGATTGATTCCTGGGACAGAAAGTGTAGCTTCTCAGGTGGGCTGTGCACAAGTAAAGGAAGTATCTCCACTCTTATTTCTTAAAGAAGGAGAAGATGAACAATCCCTTGAGCTCAATTAATCATTAGAAACATAAATATGATAGAAATCATTTGAAGTAGTTTCCAAGGTAAATTTCAAAAGTATACATGCCAATTTAAAAGTGTTTTCTATATAAGAGAGAAGAATGAGGAAAACACAAAGCCAAGTAGATTTAATGGGTTTTTTAATTTAAAAAATTTTTATCTTAAATTGGAGTATAGTTGATTTACAATGTTGTGTTAGTTTCAGATGTACAGCAGTGATTCAGCCATACAAATACACATATTAATTCCTTTTCAGATTATTTTCCCATGTAGGTTAATTCAGAATATTAAGTAGAGTTTTATGTACTATACAGTAGTTCCTTGTTGATGATCTATTTTACATATAATTGTGTGTATATCCTAACCCCAGCCTCCTAATTTATCTCTTTCCTCTTAAGTTTCTTTTCTAAGTCTTTGGATCTGATTCTGTTTAATAAATAAGTTCATTTATATACCATTTATATATATTTCTATAAATGATATTTCTGAAACAGATGGGAATACCAGACTACATAACCTGCCTCTTGAGAAGTCTGTATGCAGGCCGGGAAGCAACAGTTAGAACTGGACGTGGAACAACAGACTGGTTCCAAATAGGAAAAGGAGTATGTCAAGGCTGTATATTGTCACCCTGCTTATTTAACTTCTATGCAGAGTACATCATGAGAAACGCTGGACTGAAAGAAACACAGCTGGAATCAAGATTGCCGGGAGAAATATCAGTAACCTCAGATATGCAGATGACACCACCCTTATGGCAGAAAGTGAAGAGGAACTAAAAAGCCTCTTGGTGAAAGTAAAAGAGGAAAGCAAAAAAGTTGGCTTAAAGCTCAACATTCAGAAAATGAAGATCATGGCATCTGGTCCCATCACTTCATGGGAAATAGATGGGGAAACAGTGGAAACAGTGTCAGACTTCATTTTTGGGGGCTCCAAAATCACTGCGGATGGTGATTGCAGCCATGAAATTAGAAGACACTTACTCCTTGGAAGAAAAGTTATGACCAACCTAGATAGTATATTCAAAATCAGAGACTTTACTTTGCCGAGTAAGGTTCGTCTAGTCAAGGCTATGGTTTTTCCTGTGGTCATGTATGGATGTGAGAGTTGGACTGTGAAGAAGGCTGAGCACCGAAGAATTGATGCTTTTGAACTGTGGTGTTGGAGAAGACTCTTGAGAGTCCCTTGGACTGCAGGGAGATCCAACCAGTCCATTCTGAAGGAGATCAACCCTGGGATTTCTTTGGAAGGAATGATGCTAAAGCTGGAACTCCAGTACTTTGGCCACCTCATGGGAAGAGTTGATTCACTGGAAAAAACTCTGATGCTGGGAGGGATTGGGGGCAGGAGGAGAAGGGGACAACAGAGGATGAGATGGCTGGATGGCATCCTGGACTCGGTGAGCCTGAGTGAACTCCAGGAATTGGTGATGGACAGGGAGGCCTGGCGTGCTGCGATTCATGGGGTCGCAAAGAGTCGGACACGACTGAGTAACTGAACTGAACTGAACTGATCTGATATATATTTCTCAGATCCCACATATAAGTGTATCATATATGTCTTTGTCATATTTATTTCAGTTAGTATGATAATATCTAGATCCATCCATGTAACTACAAATGGCATTGCTTCATTCTTTTTATGGCTGCTGCTGCTGCTGCTAAGTCGCTTCAGTCGTGTCCGACTCTGTGCGACCCCACAGATGGCAACCCATTGGGCTCAGCCATCCCTGGGATTCTCCAGGCAAGAATACTGGAGTGGGTTGCCATTTCCTTCTCCATTTTATGGCTGAGTAATATTCATTTTGTATACTTATACCACATCTTCTTTATCCATTCCTCTGTTGATGGACATTTAGGTTGCCTCCTTGTCTTGGCTATTGTAGATAGTGCTTCTGTGAGCATTGGGGTGCATATATCTTTCTGAATTAAGATTTTCTCTGGGTATATATCTAGGAGTGGGATTGCTAGATAACATGGTAGCTCTATTTTTAGTTTTTCAAGGAACTTCCCTACTGTTCTCCATAGTGGATGTACCAATTTACATTGCCACCTACAGTATAGGAGGGTTCACTTTTATCAATATCCACACTAAGACTTATTGTTGGTAGACATTTTGATGACAGCCATTCTGCCAGTATGAAGTGATACCTCATTGCAATTGTGATTTGCATTTCTCTTATAATTAGCAATGGTGAATATATTTTCATATGCCTTTAGGTCGTTTGTATGTCTTCATTTGAGAAATATCTATTTACATCTGCCCATTTTTTGATTAGGCTTTTTTTTTTTTTTTGGTTTTTGTTTGTTTGTTTTTGATGTTGAGCTGCACGAGCTCTTTCAATATTTTAGAGATAAATCCCTTATCCAGTGTATCATTTGCAAATATTCTGTACCATTCTGTGGGGTGTGCTTTTGTTTTATGGTTTTCTTTGCTGTGCAAAAGTTTTTAATTAAGTTCCATTTCTTTATTCTTGTTTTCATTTTAATTGCTCTAAGTTGTTGTTGTTGTTCAGTCACTAAGTCATATATGACATTTTACCACTCCATAGACTGCAGCATACCAGGCTCCTCTGTCCTTCACTATCTCCCAGAGTTTGCTCAAGTTCGAGTCGGTGATATTATCTAATCATCTTATCCTCTGCTCCCCTTCTTTTTTTATCTTTCCCAGTATCAGGATCTTTTCCAATGAGATGAATCTTTGCCTCTGGTTACCAAATATTGGAGCTTCAATGTGAGTCTTTCTAATGCATATTCAGGGTTGATTTCTTTTAGGACTGACTGGATTGATCTCCTTGCCATCCAAGGGACTATCAAGAGTATTCTTCAGCACCACCATTCAAAAACATCAGTTCTTCGACATTTCTTCTGTGTATGCTTGCCACTTCTTAATCTATTCTGCATCTGTTAGATCCTTATTGTTCCTGTCATTTATTGTGACCATTCTTGCATGAAATGTTCGCTTGATAGCTACAATTTTCTTGACACTTCAAGAAAGTGTCAAGAAAAAATTATCCTGCCTTTCCCATTCTATTGTTATCCTGTATTTCTTTGCATTGTTCATTTAAGAAATCCTTCCTAGCTCTCCTTGCTATTCTCTAGAACTCTGCATACAGTTGAGTATATCTTTTACTTTCTCCCTTGATGTTTGCTTGTCATCTTTCCTCAGCTATTTGTAAAGCCTCCTCAGACAACCATTTTGCCTTCTTGAATTTCTTTTTCTTTGAGATAGCTTTGGTCACTTCTTCCTCTACAGTGTTATGAACCTCCATCCATAGTTTTCCAGGAACTCTTTATACAAGATCTAATCCCTTGAATCTATTTGTCACTTCCACTGTATAATTGTAAGGGATTTGATTTAAGTCATACATGAATGGCCTAGTGATGTTCCCTACTTTCTTCAATATAAGCCTGAATTTTGTAACAAGGAGCTCAAGACCTAAGCCACAGTGAGCCTCAGATGTTATTTTTGCTGACTATATAGAGCTACTCCACCATCAGCTGCAAAGAATATAATCAATCTGATTTCAGTATTGACCCTCTGGTTATGTCCATGTGGAGAGTCACCACTTTTGTTGTTGGTAAATGGTGTTTGCTATGATCAACATGTTCTCTTGGCAAGACTCTGTTAGCCTTTGCCCTGCTTCATTTTGTACTCCAAGGCCAAACTTACCTGTTATTCCAGGTATCTCTTGACTTCCTACTTTTGCATTCTAATCTCCTATGTTGAAGTAGACATCTTTTTTTGGTGTTAGTTCTAGAAGGCCTTGTAGGTCTTCATAGAACCAGTCAACTTCAGCTTCTTCAGTATTTTTGGTTGGGGCATAGACTTGGATTACTGTGATGTTGAATGCTTTGCCTTAGAAACCAGTCAAAATTGTTGTGTCATTTTTTTAGGTTGCACCCAAATACTGCATTTCAAACTCTTTTGTTGACTATGAGGACTACCCCACTTCTTCTAAGGGATTATTCCCCCACAGTAGTAAATATAATGGTCATCTGAATGAAATTAAAAGACACTTACTCCTTGGAAGGAAAGTTATGATCAACCTACTGCTGCTGAGTCACTTCAGCTGTGTCCAACTCTATGCGACCCCATGGACTGCAGCCCACCAGGCTCCGCTGTCCTTGAGATTCTGCAGGCAAGAACACTGGAGTGGGTTGCCATTTCCTTCTTCAATGAATGAAAGTGAAAAGTGAAAGTGAGATCACTCAGTCATGTCCGACTCTGTGCGACCCCATGGACTGCAGCCCACCAGGCTCCGCCATCCCTGGGATTTGCCAGGCAAGAGCACTGGAGTGGGGTGCCATTGCCTTCTCCCATGATCAACCTAAACAGCATATTAAAAAGCAAAGATGTTACTTTGCCAACAAAGGTCCGTCTAGTCAAGGCTATGGTTTTTCCAGTATTCATGTATGGATGTGAGAGTTGGACTATAAAGAAAGCTGAGTGCCAAAGAATTGATGCTTTTGAACTGTGGTGTTGGAGAAGACTCTTGAGAATCCCTTGGACTGCAAGGAGATCCAACCGGTCCATCCTAAACTCCAGATTAGTCCTGAGTGTTCATTGGAAGGACTGATGCTGAAGCTGAAACTCCAATACTTTGGCCACCTGATCTGAAGAACTGACTCATTTGAAAAGACCCTGATGCTGGGAAAAATTGAAGGTGGGAGGAGAAGGGGATGACGGAGGATGAGATGGTTGGCTGGCATCAACAACTCAATGGACATGAGTTTGAGTAAACTCCGGGAGTTGGTGATGGACAAGGAGGCCCAGAGTGCTTCAGTCCATGGGGTCTCAAAGAGTCAGACATGACTGAGCAACTAAACTGAACTGAACTGAATTATATTTGCCATTGTCCAATTCACAGGACCTAACATTCCAGATTCTTATGCAATAGTGTTCTTTACAGCCTCAGACTTTACTTTTACCACCAAACACATCCACAACTGAGCACCATTTCTGCTTTGGCCCAGCTGCTCCTTTCTTTCTGGAGCTTTTCATAATTGCCCCTCCACTTTTCCCTAGTAGCATATTTGACATCTTCTGACCAAGGGGCTCATTTTTGATATCATATATTTTTGACTTTTCATACTGTTCATGGATTTTTCATAGTAACAATACTGGAGTGGTTTGCCATTTCCTCCTCTAGTGGACTAAAATTTGGCAGAACTCTTCACTAAGACCCATCTGTCTTGGGTGGCCCTGCATGGCATGGCTTATAGCTTAATTGAGTTATTCATGCCTCTTCACCTCTACAAGGCTATGATCCATAAAGGGAAATTTCTCTAGGAAGTGGATCCAAAAATTATTGCTGTCATTTATGTCAGAATTTCTGTCCATGTTTTCCTCTAAGAATTTTATAGTATCTGGTCTTACACTTAAGTATTTAATCCATTTTGAGTTTATTTTTGTGTTGTGCTGTTCAGTAGCTAAGTCATGTCTGACTATTTGTGACCCCATGGACTGCAGCACACCAAGCTTCCCTGTCCTTCACAGTCTTCCAGAGTTTGCTCAAACTCATGTCAATTGAGTCAATGATGCCATGCAACCATCTCTTCCCCTGCCTATATTTCCCAGCATCATGTTCTTTTCCAATCAGATGGCCAAAGTATTGGGTCTTCAACTTTAGCAACAGTCCTTCCAATGAATATTCAGGGTTGATTTCCTTTGGGATTGACTGATTTGATATCTCCTTGCTGTCCAAGGGACTCTCAGGAATCTCCAGCACAACAGTTCAAAAGCTTCAATTCTTTGGGGCTCAGCATTCTTTATGGTCCAGCTAGCACATCTGTAAATGACTACTGGAAAATCATAGCTTTGATTTTACAGACCTTTGTTGGCAAAGTGATGTCTCTGCTTTTTAATGTACTGTCTAGAGTTGTCATAGTTTTCCTTTCAAGGAGCAAGTGTCTTTAAATTTCATGGCTATAGTCACCATCAGCAGTGATTTTGGAGCTCAAGAAAATAAAATCTGTCATTTACTTCCCCATCTGTTTGCCATGAAGTGATGGGACCAGATGCCATAATCTTAGTTTTTGAATGCTGAGTTTTAAGCCAGCTTTTTCACTCTCCTCTTTTACCCGCATCAAGAGGCCCTTTAGTTCCTTTAGTTTCATGTCTCATGATTAAGTTTTTAAACCATTTTTAACAAATATTTGTATAAGGTTCTGTATATAGAAATATGATTGATTTTTGTATGATAATTTTGCATACAGAAGGGCTTTCCTGGTGACTCAGACAGTAAAGAATCTGCCCACAATGCAGGAAACCCAGGTTTGATAGTTGGGTCTAGAGGATCCCCTGGAGAAGGGAATGGCTACCCACTCCAGTATTCTTGCCTGGAGAATTCCATGGACAGAGGAGCCTGGTGGGCTACAGTCATGGGGTCACAAAGAGTTGGAAAGGGTTTGTATATAGAAATATGACTGATTTTTGTATGATGATTTTGTATGCTGAAACTTTATTAAATTCATTAATAATTTTAATGATGTGTGTGTGTGTGTGTGTGTGTGTGTGTAATCATAAGGGTTCCCTACATACATGATTATGTCATTGACAAACAGATAATTATACTTATTCCATTTGTATTTTGATGCTTTTTATTTCTTTTTATTGCCTAATTGCTCTGGCTAGGACTTCCAACTCTATATTGAATAGAAATAGCAAGAGTTGGCCTCCTTCCCTGTACCAAATCTTAGAAAAAGATTTTAGCTTTTCCTCATTGATTATAATGTAAGCTATGTGCTTTTCATATATAAGCTTTATTTTATTGTGGTAAGTTTTGCCTATACTATTTTGTTGAGATTTTTTATCATTTAAAATTGATAAATTTGTCAAATGGTTTTTCTACATCTATTGCAGTGATAACATTGTGGAGTTTTTTGATTATTCTGCTAATAACAAAAATTATTAAATTGATTAATTTGTGTACATTGAACCAAACTTATATCCCACTGGGTTATTCTATGTAATAATTTAAATGTGCTATTGAATTTTGTTTGATGAAATCAGTCCTGGGTGTTCATTGGAGGGACTGGTGTTGAAGCTGAAACTCCAATACTTTGGCCACTTGATGCGGAGAGCTGAGACTCTGATGCTGGGAAAGATTGAGGGCAGGAGGAGAAGGGGACGACAGAGGATGAGATGGTTGGATGGTATCATTGACACAATAGACATGGGTTTGGGTGGACTCCAGGAGTTGGTGATGGACAGGGAGGCCTGGTGTGCTGTGGTTCATGGGGTCGCAAAGAGTTGGACATGACTGAGCAACTGAACTGAACTGAACTGAATTTTTATTGAGAATTTTTGCATCTATGTTCATCCGAGATATTTACCAGTAATTCCCTTTTTTGTGGTGTCTTTGTCTGGCTTTGGTCTCAGGGTGATACTGCCTCATAAAATAAATTTGCAAGTATTCCCTTTTCTATTGTTTTGAAGAGCTTAAGAAGAATCAGAATTAATTTTTCTTTGAATGTTTGATAGAATTCACCCATGACTCCATCTTGTCCTGGCATTCTGTTTGGTTGGGGGCCTTTGGTTACTGGCTCAATCACATCATTTCAATAGCTTCTTTTCTGTCTGGTATGACAAGATGTTGCAGAATCTTCTTGTACATTTTCTAAAACAGACTTTCAGTCAGTCATTCCCTAAGTTATATATGGAGACCCCATAATTTTTTAAAGGGATATTCATTGAAACTTAAATGGCATTTTCAGGTGATATAGCTAGTCATATGCTTTAACACACAATATAACATAATTAAACTCAGAATCAGAGTGTATTACTTATCATTTTCTATTATAATCTTAATTTCCCTTTTCTCATTCCTTAAACTGACTCAAAGAAAAACTAAGGATAAGAGATACATGAGGTAACAGAGTTTCTGGTTTGTTTTATTGTATATTACATATACAACAATCAGAATAAAAATATTAAAGTTACAACAATATGATTAATGATAAGCAATTTCTTTGCATGTGTATTCAGTTAGAAATATGAGATTAAATAATCCTTGGAATGACTTGTAAATTTTATGTGATATACATATATATGATATGTATGTTATATATATTATATAGATGATATGATATACCTGTCTCTTATACACATCTAGATGTGTATAAGAGACAGGATCCAACCGGTCCATCCTAAACTCCAGATTAGTCCTGAGTGTTCATTGGAAGGACTGATGCTGAAGCTGAAACTCCAATACTTTGGCCACCTGATCTGAAGAACTGACTCATTTGAAAAGACCCTGATGCTGGGAAAAATTGAAGGTGGGAGGAGAAGGGGAAATGTGTATTCAGTTAGAAATATGATATTAAATAATCCTTGGAATGACTTGTAAATTTTATGTGATATACATATATATGATATGTATGTTATATATATTATATAGATGATATGATATACATATATGATATGATATGCATACATATGTATGCATATACTTTTTTTTTACTTAAAATATGTAACTACAGATCTGTATCTGTTAAGAGCAGAGCAAGTTAGTTCATATTTGACTGACTCTCTCAAAAGTGAAAACTATAAATGTTCAATAAATGAAGAAAATTATCTGAAAGAAATAAAAAGTAAATAAATGAAGCCATTCTATAAAGGAAAACTGACTATTGCTAGACAAGAACGGTGAGTTAGCTTTTCTAAGTGTTTTGGCCTTTAGTCTGAGAATGGGTTACACTTGGCACTTTGGCTAGAGACAGATATTATTTCTCATGTGAAGGAAAGAAGGCATATTTACAGATAACCTCAACACTGAACAATAAGAGGGTACTTCTGTAAAGGAATGAGCTAAGATAAATTGTCCCAAATTCTACTTATAAATTATGTCAAAATTTTCCTTTAGGAGAAAAAAGAAAACTGCTATATTGGTGTCATCCCCCAAATGTCAGCAATATTCACAATGTTCAGAAGAAAAACCAGCATTTCTTGACAAACAAATACACAGAAAAACATAACACACTGTGAAAAGAAAAAATAATCAAGGGAGAACACAACTGAGATGAGACAAATTAAGCACTGCTTAACTAGTTATTATAGCACTGCTTAGTGAGAAAAAGGAAAGACTGCTAATAATAAATGAAAATATAAAAAATAAGCATAGAAACATAAACTATAGAAGAAACCAAATGGAAATTACAATATTAAAGAAAAAATATATTCTAAGAATAATGGGATTACTTAACTGTCTAATTGTGATAAAAAGAGGAAAATCAATAACCTTGGAGAGATATATCAATAGATATTATACAATATAAACAGTGAAAAAGGCTTTAAAAGAAATAAATAATGCCATTCTCCCAAATCATCCCACCCTCTCCCTCTCCCACAGAGTCCAAAAGTCTGTTATGTACATCTGTGTCTCTTTTGCTGTCTCGCATACAGGGTTATCATTACCATCTTTCTAAATTCCATATATATGTGATAGTATACTGTATTGGTGTTTTTCTTTCTGGCTTACTTCACTCTGTATAATCAGCTCCAGTTTCATCCACCTCATTAGAATGGATTCAAAACATGTATACTATCATGTAAGAAACGAATCCCCAGTCTAGGTTTGATACAGGATACAGGATGCTTGGGGCTGGTGCACTGGGATGACCCAGAGAGATGATATGGGGAGGGAGGTGGGAGGGGGGTTCAGGATTGGGAACTCATGCAGACCCGTGGTGGATTCATGTCAATGTATGGCAAAACCAATACAGTATTGTAAAGTAAAATAAAAATAAATAAATAAATAAAAATAAAATAAATGTAACAACATGTAACAAAACTAAAAAATAAATAAATAAATAAATAAAAATCAGAAACTGGTGGGAAAATCATAGAACATTTAGTATATACATGATGAGGGTCACAAGAACGAATTCAGAAAAAATATAATGGCATATAATTTTTCAAATTTGTTGACAGGTATAAAAGTACTGATTCAAGAAATACTTGCTTCATGAACAGCAAGAAAGAATATGAAGAAAACCATGCTGAGGCAAATTAGTGTCAAACAGTTGAAAGTCAACGTATAAACATCTTATAAGAAACCACTGAAAAAGCATATTTTGCATACAGCCAAAAACTATTCAAATGATCACTCACCCACTCACCATCCTAACGAGAATTATGAAACTCAAAAATGCAGTGGAACAACATCTTTAAATGTTGGAAGCAAATAGAAAGGCAAGTGAGAATTCTAAATTGAACAAAAATATTCTTCAAAATTGAAGGCAAAATACATTTTCAAATAATAAAATCTAAGATAATTTGGTGACAGAAATGCTGAAGAAAGTTATGATCATTTTACTTGTAGTTAGATTGCTGTGATTTTATTTTCACAGTTGCTGTTTTCTGTGAAAAATTGTTTATCTTTTACTACTTATTTTTATTATTTATTATGTTATTATTCTCTTTATCTGTTATTTATCTTTTATTATTTTAAGATATTTTTCTTGGGTAAAACATTCTATGACTGGTGGAATTCTTAGCAATCTCTGAGCAATATGAATGCTATGGCAGGTAAGGCACTTTGTATACTACATCTAATACCAATGGTGAAGTGCTCAGCCCACTCAGCCCCTGAGTGTTAACTCAATAATCTCACCTAAGGGTATGGATCCCTGAACCACACTTGGTAATCAAATAAGATTAGATTTCTTATAAGCAGTACATTTATTTTGTGAGTGCTCTCAGAAGAGCAGTGAGGGAAATAAAGTAAGGTGAGAGGAGAAAAGCAAGGCAAAAAATGGGATCTCAGTTGGAGACTTGGTTTCCACTTGAAGACTCTGGAGCACAAAATGCACCACTGATTTAGTCTCACCTTGAGGCAAGGGAGTTGGCATGCTATACCATGCCAGTTATTCACTGACTGAGGTTAAAGATGTGGTGTTGCGCCCAGTGTGAATGTGATGGGGAAGAGCCTCTAGGGAGGATTAGTCAACTATGGATGAAGCATCTGGCTCTTGTATAAAAAAATACAAGCACAATTTTTCAGCAATTCGTGAACCGTGAACTTCCTGAGGTTCAAGCTGGTTTTCAAAAAGGCAGAGGAACCAGAGATCAAATTGCCAACATCTGCTGGATCATGGAAAAAGCAAGAGAGTTCCAGAAAAACATCTATTTCTGCTTTATTGACTATGCCAAAGCCTTTGACTGTGTGGATCACAATCAACTGTGGAAAATTCTGAAGGAGATGGGAATACCAGACCACCTGACCTGCCTCTTGAGAAATCTGTATGCAGGTCAGGAAGCAACAGTTAGAACTGGACATGGAACAACAGACTGGTTCCAAATAGGAAAAGGAGTACGTCAAGGCTGTATATTGTCAC
>SJYT01053986.1:86773-232544 GCA_006410635.1 Cephalophus harveyi
CTTATATGCAGAGTACATCATGAGAAACGCTGGACTGGAAGAAACACAAGCTGGAATCAAGATTGCCGGGAGAAATATCAATAACCTCAGATATGCAGATGACACCACCCTTATGGCAGAAAGTGAAGAGGAGCTAAAAGGCCTCTTGATGAAAGTGAAAGAGGAGAGTGAAAAAGTTGGCTTAAAGCTCAACATTCAGAAAACGAAGATCATGGCATCCGGTCCCATCACTCCATGGGAAATAGATGGGAAACAGTGGAAACAGTGCCAGACTTTATTTTGGGGGGGCTCCAAAATCACTGCAGATGGTGATTGCAGCCATGAAATTAAAACACGCTTACTCCTTGGAAGAAAAGTTATGTCCAACCTAGATAGCATTTTCAAAAGCAGAGACATTACTTTGCCGACTAAGGTCCGTCTAGTCAAGGCTATGGTTTTTCCTGTGGTCATGTATGGATGTGAGAGTTGGACTGTGAAGAAGGCTGAGCACTGAAGAATTGATGCTTTTGAACTGTGGTGTTGGAGAAGACTCTTGCGAGTCCCTTGGACTGCAAGGAGATCCAACCAGTCCATTCTGAAGGAGATCAGCCCTGGGATTTCTTTGGAAGGAATGATGCTAAAGCTGAAACTCCAGTCCTCTGGCCACCTCATGCGAAGAGTTGATTCATTGGAAAAGACTCTGATGCTGGGAGGGATTGGGGGCAGGAGGAGAAGGGGACGACCGAGGATGAGACGGCTGGATGGCATCACGGACTCGATGGACGTGAGTCTGAGTGAACTCCGGGAGTTGGTGATGGACAGGGAGGCCTGGCGTGCTGCGATTCATGGAGTCGCAAAGAGTTGGACACGACTGAGCAACTCAACTGCACTGAACTGATAAGAAATTATACAGCCTTTCCCTTACAGGCCTCATGGGAGAAAATTGCCCTCCAAATACCACTTTCATATCATCATGGTAAATGATTAAGTTGACTGTTATTCCATTCTGGTTTATCAGTTTAATGGCTTCTTTTGACAGTTGTCAGCTCAGTGCTTTCTACAGTTCAGCTGAGTTTCTGCCAGTGAGTACATCCACCAGCTAAATGGAATCTGGGTGAGATGTCTAGGAGTGTCTACATAGCCATTTTCTGTTGTGTTTATTCACTCTGGTTAATGCATCACTTTTGAAATGACTGTTTCTTTTGTCTTCTTAAGTTCTACCATCTGAAATTTACCTGTTAAATAAAGCTAACGTATGTGATTTTCTTTTCTGAAATCATTATTTCTGTGCTACTCCAGGTGAATTCTGCTCTCCACTCTTTCTACCCGGCAAGAGTTTCACCCAGGAAAAGACCTTCGATGGTTTGTTACAAAAGGTCATGTGATGAAAGGGCTTCCCAGGTGGCTCAAGCAGATGTGGTTGAACCCCTGGATTGGGAAGATCCTCTGGAGCAGGAAATGGCAACCCATTCCAGTATTCTTGTCTGGGAAATCCCACGGACAGAGGGGACTGGCAGGCTACAGTCCATGGGGTAACAAAGAGTCAGACATGACTTAGCATGTGGTGAAGTCTTCTCAACACTCTTCAAAACAGTATCAGAACCTCCTACCGACCCATGAATTCATGTGTGCAAACTCCTCCCGCTTTTAGAGTCTACAGACAGATTGTCTTCCCACAATTCCAGTGAAAGCTTGTTAGCTATTTTTTAGCTTTACTGTTTTCAGCTTCCCTGTTCCTTATTTCAGCTTCCAAATGAATTTTTACATTATGCAAATCTTGTAGCTCTCAGTAATTTGTCTTCACTTTGGAGGTTCTGTGAAACTATATCACTTATCTTTACTGTACATGTCCATAAAGTTTTAGCTTCACTACCTTAGTAATTCCATCAGCTTTTAAGGAGAGATTTTAAAACATTGCATTTCCCCCCAGAATTTCCCTTGTCTTCTATTTTAGTCCCTGAGGTTTTAAGTTTTTTTTTTTTTTTTTTTAGGAAGCCAATGTTCATAAGTGAATTACCTAAAATTAAAAATCAGTATTTACCACTGACATAATCCTGGGATTGTATGAATATAATAAATGCAAATAATCCTAAATAAGATTAATATATGGACCTGAATTATCTGTACCTATTCAGTGGAATATATTATTTATGAAAATGCAATTATTATCTAGTTTTAATCCCAATTCTAGTCCTTGCCCATACACCTAATTTTTAAGAACTAATAATTTTCTTTCTATTCTCCAAATAGTGAGTAGTGAAGTCGCTCAGTCGTGTCCGACTCTTTGCGACCCCGTGGACTGTAGTCTACCAGGCTCCTCTGTCCATGGGATTTTCCAAGCAATAGTCCTGGAGTGGGTTGCCATTTCCTTCTCCAGGGGATCTTCCCAACCCAGGGCTCAAACCTGGGTCTCCCGCATTGTAGACAGATGCTTTACCATCTGAGCCATCAGGGAAGCCCAAATGTTGCCCCAAAATCTCTTATCTTCAGACCTTAGCTAAAGGAGAATTAGATTCTCCCTCTGTCTGAAAAGTCCTATCCTAGTCTCCCTTTTCCTAAGATTTCCAGATCTTAGTAGGATCTCAGTTATATTTGAATTTCAAACAAATAAATATGTTTTAGTATGAAAATGTTCCATGCAATATTTCACATAAATACATTCTAAAATTTTATTTGTATTTTTTCTGAAATTCTAATTTAACGGGGCATCTGGTATTGTTACTTGCTGAATTTGGCAAGCTTTCCCTTTTTTTTAACCATTGAAAATGCATTCTTAGAAATCACCCACTCAAAAAGACCTGGTCTGAATTTCAAAGTTGAGTTAGAGGTCTCTTTTGTGTGTAACTCTAAATATATATGCAAATATTCAGACAGTGTGTACCGGATGAATCACCAATATATGTTTACACATAATTTTTTTAAACTTAAGATTCTGAATATATGGCCATAAATTTAATAAAAAGATAGTACAGTGAGGTCACATATAATATTTTATAAACATGGGATTTAATCTAAATTGAGTTTTAAAAATAAACATATTTGTTCTTTTATTAAATTAGAAGCATAATATTTTCTTGTCCCACAGCTGAACATACTCAAAAAAAAGGCAATTCTCCTCAGTAAGAAAACCAGGATTTTCCAGCCACTGACACATTTTAATATACCCGATACTGGTATCACCCATACTGTGTTTTCACAAGTATAAATTCTCATTCACAAGCAGAAAATAGTCATAAACTTTATAACAAGTGGTCTAGAAGCTAAAGCAATGAGAACAGAGGAGTACCACAAATAATTGTTATTGGCAATCTAATTCAATTCCATATTTCTTTTAGTCATCACTGATTTAAGTTTGTTTTCATTTGAATTGGACAACATTTTTCTACCACAGGAGAAAATTTTAAAGGTTCAGTGATTCCTCAAAAAGCAAAACATAGCCAGTTTTCCCTGAAACCTGATTTTCCACAAGCATAGTTTCAGTTGTGCACCTTTTATTGTCAATATATTTATACACAGATGAAGACAAATGAAGTCATATGTATTTTATGTAAAAAAAAAAAATCAAGCTCCTTCATATATTGAGAAGAAAAGCAATGATTACTGCAATGTCACTTTTAAATTTTGTTTTCCAATCACCTTTTCTGAGTGAATAAAGCCCTTAGCTGAGTAGTGTTATAAGTTGTTATATTATATTGTCTGTGGGATTGCCATTGTTCAGTCTCTCAGTTGTCTCAGACACTTTGCAACCCTATGGACTGAAGCATGCCAAACTTCCGTGTCCTTCACCATCTCCTGAAACTTGCTCAAACTCATATCCATTGAGTAGGTGATGCCATCCAACCATCTTGACTTACTCTCCTCCTGCCTTCAATCTTTCCCAGCATCAGGGTCTTTTCCAATGAGTCAGTTCTTCTTATCAGGTGGCCAAAGTATTGGAGCTTCAGCTTCAGCATCAGTCCTTACAGTGAATATTCAGGGTTGGTTTCCTTTAGGACTGACTAGTGGGATAAAGTTTCTTAACTGTATTGAAGCTACAATGATATGCTTAGGGAAAAACAGTAGTATAAATTCTACTAAAGTGTTTCTGAGTTTGATTTCCACTTAATCTTGAATACTGAAAAATTATTTCTTGGATTAAGGGGAAGGTGGATCTAAAAGGTAGAGAAGGCAATGGCACCCCACTCCAGTACTCTTGCCTGGAAAATCCCATGGACAGAGGAGCCTGGGAGGCTGCAGTCCATAAGGTCGCTAAGAGCTGGAGATGACTGAGCGACTTCACTTTCTCTTTTCACTTTCATGCATTGGAGAAGGAAATGGCAACGCACTCCAGTGTTCTTGCCTGGAGAATCCCAGGGATGGCAGAGCCTGGTGGGCTGCCATCTATGGGGTCGCACAGAGTCGGACACGACTGAAGCGACTTAGTAGTAGTAGGATCTAAAAGGAATTCCATCCATCCTGCCATGGGAAAAATGATACTGTCAAATGCTGAGGAAACCACCACCAAGAGACAAGTACGATGAACAGGCACATCCTCTCAGAAAAGAAGCTGCTGCCTTTAGGTAGGAATTTTTGGAAGCATGGGAGGTCAAAGATTGATGGTCTTTCAAAAACTTGAGTGACACATTAGGTGTCAAATTCTGATAAGATTGCTGCTGGGCTGGAACTTTGAAGGTGTGTTATGGGAGTGGCCCATTTCTAATTATTCAACTGTTTGAAGTAAAAGGCTGTCACTGATTGGTTTGCTTGTAAACAAACAAACAAAAAAAAAAAACTTGTCATTAATTGGATTAAAATCCAATATGGGTGACTACATGATAAATACTTATAGAATAATTAGCTTTTCCTTAGGGCTGTGATAATATTTTATTCTCAGTTTCTTTTTTCGGTTTTGCACAGCCAAAGTCAAAGGAGAAACCATCAAGGACTGCCAATGACGTCACTACTATTGCTAAAAGGAGGCTTCAACAACTGCTGACAAACATTCTTCAGTTTGAGTACTAGTCAGCATGATTTCATTCCAATTTTTTCTTTAAATCACTTTTTAAATTTTATTTTTATTTTGGAGTATAATTGATTTACAATGTTGTGTTAGTTTTAGGTGTACAACAAAGTGTTTCAGTTATGTATATATTCAGATTCTGTTCCCATATGGGTTACTTTTTGAATTATCTATTGAGAAAATGCCCAGAAGCATTTAAGATTCTGGGCAACAAATTTCAAAGAGCTCTAAGGCAACCATAATAGACTTATAAGAAAATAATAAAAATTTCTGGGACTATGACCCAAGACTTTGCTTGCCTGACAGAAAGCGAGACCCAAAGGTATCCTGTCTAATATAACTGGGTTTCCATTTCTCTAAACTGACATATAGACTATTTCACATTACAGGTTCACATGAATTTCTACCAGTAGAATAGACTCTCCTTTGAACAAAAGAAAGAAAATCCAAGAAGAATTAATTGTTCATAGCAACTTTAATGAATAAATTCAAATGGTTTGTGCTGCCCTAAACCTTGGGCTGTGCTGTTCACTATGTCAGCCAAGAGATGGACACGTTCTAAATGACCACTCTCATTAACAAAATTAATATCATTAAATGTTTGTTCCACTAGTGGCAACTTGTATCCCTAGAAAGAGTGATATTAATTTAGATTCTTAA
This sequence comes from Cephalophus harveyi, assembly GCA_006410635.1. Lineage (NCBI taxonomy): Eukaryota > Metazoa > Chordata > Mammalia > Artiodactyla > Bovidae > Cephalophus > Cephalophus harveyi. The sequence continues at coordinate 92,412 of SJYT01053986.1, forward strand.
TGAAGCATTATCTTCTTAGGGTACTGGAAAGACATTCACTTGAAAGTCTATTTACCAGATCAGTCTATTTACCAGACCCAGATCATGGGTCTAAGTTTGTCACTGAAAAGTCTGATTTCTGTACAGAGAAGACAGTCAAAAAGGTGGAATGGTTATCTTTTCAGCCACAGTGATCTTAATCCTAGTTGTTGACATGACAAGCATTATTATATCTTTCTTCATTAGTGTATCAACTACCACAAATATTATTATCACTAATGTTAGCATAACTTTCTGACAATTTAGAGAAACACCCACAGATTTCAAAAGGCTGTCTTTGGGGGGAATTCATCTACTTTAGCAAAGACATCATACTGCTGCTGCTGCTGCTAAGTCACTTCAGTCGTGTGACTCTGTGCGACCCCATAGACGGCAGCCCACCAGGCTCCCCCGTCCCTGGGATTCTCCAGGCAAGAACACTGGGGTGGGTTGCCATTTCCTTCTCCAACGCATCAAAGTGAAAAGTCAAAGTGAAGTCGCTCAGTCGTGTCTGACTCTTCGTGACCCCATGGACTGCAGCCTACCAGGCTCCTCCATCCATGGGATTTCCAGGCAAGAGTACTGGAGTGGGGTGCCATCACCTTCTCCAAAGACATCATGAACAACATTAATAAAGGTATCTATTTATTATTCATTAGTATACTTATTATTTAAAGTTTCTGGGTTTTATATTACTGAATAAAATCTTGCAACCTCCATTTTCTAAGGAAAAAATGGGAGTTATAAATCAGGATTCAAACAGGTTATACAGCCACTGAGTAGTTTAAACATAGAAAGTTTAATATAAATAATTATTCATCTGTAGAATAGAAGAGTAACTGAAAAGACAGACAGATGTTACAAAATATGGTAGGGCCAAAGGAGATTACCAGAATACTGTAACACAGGCCTGTATTGTAAGGCATCTGAACTGGAACTTTGGCCACCTCATGCAAAAAGTTGACTCACTGGAAAAGACTCTGATGCTGGGAGGGATTGGGGGCAGGATGAGAAGGGAACGAAAGAGGATGAGATGGCTGGATGGCATCACTGACTCGATGGGCGTGAGTCTGAGTGAACTCCGGCAGTTGGTGATGGACAGGGAGGCCTGGCATGCTGCGATTCATGGGGTCGCAAAGAGTCGGACGCGACTGAGCGACTGAACTGAACTGAACTGGAAGTGGTCATTATAGTAATTGTAACTGGCAGGGTTGTTGGAAACATGGTCATTGTAATTATGAAGAAATGTAACATCACCAAGTGCCTGCACACACACCACCGCTGTGTCCCACAGGTGCACTGCTCGTGGACTTGTGCAGCAGGACCAAGGTAAAACAAAACAGGAATTGAGACCAGAAACACTTTCACCTGTAATGTCCTTTCAGCGCCCTCTACTGGACGCAGCCTAACATCAGGCTCACTGTATGGAGGAAACGCCTAGCCAAGTCCATTTTCATAGAGCAGATGATGAAGGGAGAATTGGAGCTGAGAGACAATAAATAGATGGCTACCAGGGAAAAACATATAAAATCTATTCGTGTAAATTAGAGTTAAAGACATTGTCAGTTAATAGAGAAAATTATTTTAGAAATAACCTTTCTAGTGAAATACAATAACTAGTTGATCAAAAAGTTTTAAGAATTTCAAATACATAAAAGAAAACTAAATTTTAAAAATAGAAAAGCTATGCATGGTTTTTATAGTTATAAAAATGGAAAATGCAAGCAAATTATTACAATTACAGAGAGTACAGCAAGTTGTCTAAATTTAAGATCAATATACACAAAATCTATTTTCTTTCAAAATGTCAGCAAAGAGCATCTAGAATTTTACAAAATACAATTTTAAAAAGCAACCAAAAATTTCCCATGTAAACATTGCTCTGAAATAGCTGTGGAATTCTTATATAACAAAAATCATACAACATAAGGAAGTGTCATTAAATGGAAACCTATATCACAGTCATACAGAAACATTCTGTATCACTGGAAAGCAGTATTCCTTTCAAATATTTCATAATTTAAATTCTTTTCCAATAAACATTGCCAAGTGTTTTTCAGAGATCCAGATTCTAAAATATGTGCATATATACATGCACACATTTATGGATGTGCTCTGCTGTGCTGTGCTTAGTCACGGAGTTGTGTCCAACTCTTTGTGACCCCATGGAAACTGTAGCCCACCAGGCTCCTCTCCGCAGGAATGCTCCAGCAAGAATGCTGGAGTGGGTTTCCATGCCCTCCTCCAGAGGATCTTCCCGACCCAGGGATTGAACCCAGGTCTCCTGCATTGCAGGCGGATTCTTGACTGTCTATCATCTGAGCCACCAGGAAAGCCCGTGGATACTGGAGTGGGTAGCCTATCCCTGCTACCAGGGAAGTTCCATGTGTGTGTGTGTATAATTGCTTAGGATAGCCAAGGGAATTATAAAGAGAAACAAGGTAGAAAACTGATGAATCAAATATCAAAACATGAAAATTACTATAACTTAGACACTGTGAGGAATTCACAAAGAGTTATTTGTACAATGATTTAAAAAAATAGGTCATTGAAACATAGCAATTAGCCCAGATCAGAACTCACATGCACATTTGCAGTGTGGTATTTGGCATGTGCAGCATTACTTGTCAATTGGAAAAGTGAATGTCTTTAATGGATGGTCCATATGGGACAAAAAAAATGAAACAATGGTTCATTGCCCTCTACCATGTTATGCTGCTAACAAAAAGTCTGATACTTCTTCACTGATGGCTGCATTCTTCTGTCAATATTGTTTCTTCCTTTAGATACTTTCTAAGGCTTACATTGGTGAAAACTCACAATTATACCTGTAACTGTGATTATTCTAGTTTATCACTGGTTGAGGCTTTTACTGACAAGTTATATTTTCCTTGGCTCTGACAATTTGACAGCACTGTGACTTTGATTCTTTTTCCCATGCCATTTTTTCTGTTGCTCTTTTTGGGACCTTTAGTAAATAATCATTAAACTTTCCTTTAGTTTAAGATTAGTCTTCCACTTTTTTATGTGGAAGACTTTTTCTTGTTCTTTATGTTTTGTAAATCCCTTATAATGTCATATACATCCTTTCCACTGATGGTCTCTTTAAAATTATCTCAATTTCTTTCTTGTTCTCTAGATATTCAATTCTCTATCATTTGGGGCTGAATAATCATCTAAACCTCTGATAAAAATATGGAATTTAATTTCCTATTCTACTGTCTTTATTCATTAAGCAAATATCTATGTAGTGACTGCAATTATCCAGACATTTTTCTGGGACCTCAGGATATGTTAGTACAATATGACATGGTCATTCTCTTCATGAAAGTTAAAAATCTAAACTCCTTAATAATACTGCTACCTCCAGGTTTAATTCCTCAACTTTTCAACTTTGTCTTTCTCTTCTATTCTTTTTGGTTTATTCAGTTTTAAGCTTGTTACCAAACCAAACTTGAGTCATTTGCCAGATGCACAGCAAAGCCAGTCTACTGACAGCAGCCTGCTGTGAAGGGAAGTGCAGCATTTACTGCAGCGTTTATGGACAAGCAAGGAGAATAGGCAGCTCATGCTCAAAAGACCCAAGCTCCAAGATGGCTTTCAGGGAAGGGGTTTCAGTGTGAGGGAGAGTGTGGTGGAGTGCATGATCAGCTACTGCTCAGTTCTCTGGTTGATGTTGAGGGTGATGTTGCAGAAATCTCAATCATCAACATTCTGATTCTCACTAGTCTAGGGTCTACATGCTGGTGGGAAGCATGCAGTTAGCTTCTTCCATCTTGTGGGAGTTGTGCCTTTTTCAAATAACTCAAAGATATGGCTCAGGACATTATCTGTAGCCCTGAAAGAGGGACTCAAAGTTCTTCACTGTTTTATGGCTTAACTATTATTTTGTCTTGCTTGACTGTTTTTCATTGTTTCTGCGGTTCCTCACTTCTCTGATTAAATTTTTTTCTTTGAAACTTAGGGAAGGTCTAGGAGGCTAAAACTTTTCTATTAATACAAACAAGCAGGGGGAGGGGAGGGCAGAAGAGGAGGTTCTGTCTCTGGGAATATCATTCAGGGTCCTGCTCAGTTTCAAACTAAACATTGGATTTTTGTCATATTTGAGATGAAAGAAATTAACTGATTTCCTAGGTGTTAAGTAGATCCATTTCCTGAATCTGACTCATTTTAAAGAAGGAATACAAAATAAGACTCCATGTATGCAGGCAGTGCACATCACCTGGTGGGCTTAAATTTAAGATTCAAAGACAGAAAATTAAAAGGTAGACTATGTACAGTTCGTAATATCAAGTATGGAGGTCTTATTCTGGGTCACAAAAACCAGCACTAAAATCTATCATTTCCCTCCAAACAAGTGGCTTCATGTTTTAGATAGGACATGCAGGAAGATTATGCAACTATAAAATGAAATATTGCCATTTGCATCACTATGGATAGACAGAGAGAATATCATACTAAGTGAAGTAGGACAGAGAATAACAAATATCATGATATTACTTATATGTGAATCTAAACAATAATGCAAATGAATTTATTTACAAAACAGAAACTCAGATATAGAAAACATAGCTGTGAGTTTATCATGAATGACTATTATGTTAAGGTACATTTCCTCTATCACCTCTTTGTTGAGAATTACTATGATGAGTGTATGCTCATCAGATGCTTCTTCTGCATCTATTAAGATGATCCTATGATTTTTATTCTTCATTTTGTTAATGTGGAGTATCACATTGATTTATTTTCTGATTTTGATCCTTGCATTCCTGGAAAAAGTTCTATTGACCAGGGAATATGATCTTTCCACCTCATCATTGGAAAAGACTCTGATGCTGGGAGGGATTGGGGGCAGGAGGAGAAGGGGACGACCGAGGATGAGATGGCTGGATGGCATCACGGACTTGATGGACATGAGTCTGAGTGAACTCCAGGAGTTGGTGATGGACAGGGAGGCCTGGTGTGCTGCGATTTATGGGGTCGCAAAGAATCGGACACGACTGAGTGACTGAACTGAACTGAACTGAATGCATTATTGAGTTCAGTTTGCTAAAATTTTGTTGAGAATTTTGCATCCATGTTCATCAGGAATTTTAACCAGTAAGTTTCTTCTTTGTAGTATCTTTGTCTAGTTTTTGTATTAGGGTGATGGTGGTCTCATAGAATGAGTTTGAATGCTCCCTCTTCATTTTTGGGGGAATCATTTAGGAAGTAAAATGGCAACCCACTCCAGTACCCTTGCCTGGAAAATCCCATGGATGGAGGAGCCTGGTAGGCTACAATGCATGGGGTCACAAAGAGTCAGACATAACTGAGCAACTTCACTTTCAGGAAGTAAAAATGTTAGTCTTCTTTAAATGTTCTGCATACTTCACCTATGAAGCCATCTGGTTGTGAACTTTGATACTGGTCATAGCAAAGACCCTTTTCCAACAAACAGAGATGGCTCTACACATGTATATCAACAGGTAGTCATGACACAGAATAATAATAATAGTAATAATTTTGTTCTTTGCAGCCAGAGCAGGAGAAGCACTATACAGCCAGTAAAAACAAGACCCGGAGTTGCCTGTGGCTCAGATCATGAGCTCCTTTTTGTAAAATTTAGGCTTATATTGAAGAAAGTAGGAGAAACCACTGGGCCATTCAGGTATGACCCAAAAAAAAAAAATCCCTTATGATAATTCAGTGGAGGTGATGAATACATTCAAGGGATTAGATCTGATAGACAGATTGCCTGAAGAGCTATGGATGGATATTCATAACATTGTACAGGAGGCAGTAACCAAAACTGTCTCAAAGAAAAAGAAATACAAGAAGGGGAAGCGGTTATCTGAGGAGGCTTTACCAATAGCTGAGGAAAGAAGATAAGTGAAATGCAAGGGAGATTGCATTTCACTCAAATTGAACCCAGGGATCCAGAGATCAAAAAGTGATAAGAAGCCCTTCTTAAACAATGTAAAGAAATGGAAGAAAACAATAGAATGAGAAAGACTAGGGATCTCTTCAAGAAAATTGGAGATGTCAAGGCAACACTTCATGCAAGAATAAGCATCATCAAGGAAAGAAAAGATAACTAAAAGAAGCATAAAGGATTAAGGTGGCAAGAATATTCAGAAGAACTATACAATAATGATCTGAACAACCAAGATAATCACAATGGTGTGGTCACTCACCAAGAGCTGGACATCCTGGAGGGTGAAGTCAAGCAGATCACAGGAAGCATTAGCATCAACAAAGGTAGTGAAGGTGACAGAATTCTAGCTGAGCTACTTAAAATCCTAAAAGATGATGCTGTTAAAGTGCTGCATTCAATATGCCAGCAAATTTGAGAAACTCAGTAGTGGCCATAAGACTAGAGAAGGTCAGTTTTCATTTCAACCCCAAAGAAGAGCAATGCCAAAGGATGTTCAAACTACCATATGATTGCACTCATTTCACATGTTAGTAAGGTTATGCTCAAAATCCTTCAAGCTAAACTTCAGCAGTATATGAACCAAGAACTTCCAGATGTACATGCTGGGTTTCACAGAGGCAGAGGAACCAAAGTTTAGTTGCCAACATTCGTTGCATCAGGGAGAAAGCACGGGAATTCCAGGAAAACATCTACTTCTACTTCATTGACTATGCGAAAGCTTTTGACTGTGTGGATCACAGCAAACTGTGGGAAAATTTTAAAGGTACCAGACCACCTGACCTGCCTCCTGAGAAACCTGTACGCAGGTCAAGAAGCAACAGTCAGGACCGGACATGGAACAATTGACTGGTCAAAACTGAGAAAAGAGTACAACAAGGCTGTAGATAGTCACCCTGCTTATTTAACTTATATGCAGAGTGACTATATACAGCCCTGTTGTACTCCTTTCTCATGAAAATATCATGAAAAATGCTGGGCTGGATCAATCACAAGCTGGAAACAAGATTGCTGGGAGAAATACCAACAACCTCAGATATGCAGATGATACCACTCTAATGACAGAAAGTGAAGCGGAACTAAAGAGCATCTTGATGAAGGAGAAAGATGAGAGTGGAAAAACTGGCTTGAAACTCAACATTAAAAAAAAAAAAAAAACTGAGATTTTGGGGTCCAGTCCCATCACTTCATGGTAAATAGAAGGGGAAAAAGTGGAGACAGTGACAGATTTATTTTCTTGCGCTCTGAAATCATTGTGGATGATGACTGCAGCCATGAAATTAAAAGAAGCTTGCTCCTTGGAAAGAAAGCTATGACCAACCTATGCAGCATATTAAAAAGCAGAGATATCACTTTGCCGACAAAGGTCTGTATAGTCAAAACTCTGGTTTTTTCTTTAGTCATGTACTACTGATGTGAGAGTCGGTCCATAAAGAAGGCTGAATGCCAAAGAATCAATGCTTCCAAATTCTTGCACTGGAGAAGTCTCTTGAGAGTCCCTGAGACTGCAAGATCAAATCAGTCAACCCTAAAGCAAATAAACTCAGGCTATTCATTGGAAGGACCGTTGCTGAAGCTGAAGCTTTAGTGTTTTGGCCTCCTGATGCAAAGAGCTGATTCACTGGAAAAGATCCTGATCCTGGGAAATATTGAAGGCAAAAGGAGAAAGGGGTGGCAGATGATGGGATGACTAGACAGCATCACTGAATCAATGGGCATGAATCTGAGCAAATTCCAAGAGACAGTGGAGGACAAAGGAGCCTTGTGTTCTACAGTTCATGAGTCACAAATAGTTGGACATGACTTAGCAATGAAACAACAACAAACATTTCAGCTATGAAGCCATCTGGGTTTGAACTTTTATTTGGGGGGAGTTTGTTTTATATTTTTCTGATTCTATTTCATTCCTATTAATTGGTTTGTCAAGATTTTCTATTTCTCACTCATTCAGTCATGGAAGAGTGTATGTTTCTAAGAATTCATCCGTATTTTCCAATTTGTTGGTTTATAACTCTTTATAGCAGTTTTTTATTACACTTATGTGGTTTCAGCTGTAACTTCTATTTTATTTCTAATTTTATTTATTTGGGTCCTCTCTTTTCCTTATGAGTCTTGTCAAAGGTTCATCAATTTTGTTTCCTTTTTGAAAAAAAAAAAGCTCTTATTTTTGTTGATCTTTTTGATTGTGTTTTTAGTCTCTATATCACAAAATCTATGGCACACAGAAAAAGCTATTCTAAAAGAAGCTATTCTAAGGGAAGCTATTCTGTTCTAATTAAGTTTATAGAAATACAGGATTACACCAAGAAATGAGGAACATCTCAAGTGAACAGTCTAACTTTCCATCTAAAGGAGTTAGAAAATAAGAGCAAACTAAGTGGCTTACAAAACAGAAACTTATTTTCCTACAAGATCTCACAGGCTAGGAGTACAAAATCAAGGTTTCAGCAGCGAGCCAGAGCAGCCCTTGGAGGCACGTCTCCTTGGAGCAGCACATGGCGTCTTCCCCATGGCATCACGTAGTCTTCCCTCTGTGTTCTTCTGTGTTCTAATCTCCTCCTCCAATAAGGACACCAGTCATGAAGAATAAAGACTCAACCTAGTGACCTAATTTTAACTTAATTAATTATCTCTTTAAAGGACCTTTCTCCAAAAACAGTCACATTCTGAAGTACTAGGGGTTAGGACTTCAACAGATGGATTTGAAGATAAGGAGGGGGGCGGACACAATTCAGCCCATAACAGAAAGAAATCTGTCTCATCTTAAAAGGAACAGAATGCCCCCCAGCCTGCAGGGGCTGGTCTGTGGGAGTTCAATGGCTGCCTCTCAGAGGACATGTGGGATAGGGGGTGGGAGTGGGAAGCAGGGGCTCTGGTGGTTGGAGGGCAACCACCAGATGTCAAAGAAAAAAAAAATTATAACAACAACAAAAGGAATAGAAGAATGCACAAAGGAGAAAACAGATATGAAAAATAAAGATTAGACATTTCAGCATGTTACAAAATTTTAAAATACAAAAAAAAAGGGATAAATGTGTGAAGCTAGTATCCTTATAAACTATTCATACAAATATTTTAAAAAGAAACACAATATTTCCAGTAAGGAAAACATGGACAATTCACAAAGAAGGTGGCAGCTGAACAACCAGGTAAAAATTTGTTACCTTCACTTGTAATCAATAATATTAAAGATACTTTTTTTTGCCTTTCAAATGAGAAAAACATTTAAATGAGACCACTATATGCTGCAGAGAGAGCATGAGCTCAACTATGATGCTTTAAACTAGTTATAAAACTATTTTCAAAAGCAACTTAGTATGTATCCAAATTTACAAATTATGAAGCTATATTTTTAACTCATAACCCCATTTTGGATATTTAGTCTATGAAAACCACAAAAAATAGGTTAGAAGCCATACTCAAGGCATTATTTAAAACAGAGTCTTAACTATCCGCTAATATGGAAATAGTGCATCTGCTTTGTAGGCCATTATGCAGCCATTGAAAGTGATAACAGGGAAGAAGCAGGGTAGAAAATGGTAACAGGGAAGAAGGTAAACAAAGATTTGGTCTCAGCTGGAATCTGTGCGGTGCTGAGTGCTGTTCTCTTTGTGACTCCATGGACTGGAGCCCGCCAGACATCTCTGCCCATGCGGATTCTCCAGGCAAGAAAAGTGGAGTGGGTTGCCATGCCCTCCTCCAGAGGATCTTCCCAACCCAGGGATCAAACCCAGGTCTCCCACATCGCAGGTGGATTCTTTGCCATCTGAGCCACCAGGGAAGCCCTGCTGGAATCTAGCTGTAGCCTAATGCTTTCCAGAGTTCTGAAGTACAACTCACACCAAAAGAGTTGGCCCCACCTTGACACAAGAAAACAGCTTTTCATGTCTTCACAGAAGTTGGTTGGCTGCTACCAGACCAGGACAAGGCTGCTTTCTTTCAGCTGATGGCAGTTCCCTGGGGAACAGGATAGTTGGGCACTATTAAGGAAGTGACACTCAGGATCTCAGAGACACATGCACTGGTCCATGAAAAGGGACATGGGCAGGGCATCCATGGTACCAATAGCTAGCATCCTCCATGCCTTGGCATCACATCCTTCTCTTGACTCTCACCAAGAAAGTATAAGGAGAGGAAAAATGTGAAATATCAATAACATACTAATTTTACACACAATGCTGGGACCGGAGCCCCTGGGAAGATGACCCAAGAAGAGACCCAAAGATAACAGACCACCAACACGGACACTTTTGCTTCTGTGTAACATAAATGTTTGTTACATATTATTTTCATGTTAGACTGTGATTATAATATAAGCTCCAGGAGGATGGGGATTTTTGTCTGCTATGTACACTTTTTCCCCCTTAAACATTTTTAAACACCTATTAACATTCAATAAATACTGATTGAATAAATTAATTCTTAAACACTGAAAAAAATGCTAGTTTTACAGAAACACAGTAAATAAAGGAAAAACAACCTATGCTGAGAGATCTAGAATTGCAAAAGGCATGTACTAAAATATTAGATGTATGGACCCACGTGGCATAGATGAAATGAGCTTTATCTTCACTCGAGACTCTAAGAATCCTAAACTAGCTGAATTTGACACTTTTACATTCAACATCTTTCCACCCTCAGTAAAAAATATTACTTAATATTCCACTCTATAACTGTAGTCAAAAATATTCACAGTTGGAATTCTAAACAATTCTATACGTAAGACTGAAAGTGTTGCCTACAATGGAAACTTGATATCTTTACTGTTTTCATATATAGTAACATATAGCAATGAAAAAATTCAGTATTTTATTCAGTTGAGGCATAACATAAAATACATAGTTTTAAAAATGTTTAAGACAAAATACTATTATCATAGCACAAAGGTTAATGAAATATCCTGCAATGGTAGCAAAAATGTATAAAGTTCTATTTCTTAATTTAAGTCTCCAAAAGTAGAAATTAAAAAATAATCTTTAAAGAGCTTTATGTAGTTCCATAATAATGTTCATTTTTGTCTTCACATCTAGAAAGCCTTCCTGTGTGATGTAGTGACTGTTAAAATATTATATATTTACTTGGCTTTTAGAACCTATAAAACAATCTTTGAGCTATGACCATAATTTATATTCTGGTATGATTTGATAGGAATAGATGGAAGAGAATCAGGACAGTAATGAGAGATTTAAACCTAGCTGGTTAAAAAAAAAATACTTTGAGTATTTTATTGTCTTTGAAGAGATGAGGGAGCTTACCAGCCTGTATCCCCTTTCCTAGTAGTCAAGAGACCTCAATATTACCAATGTTCAGCCCACTTGTATAGTAAGCCAGATACAGATATATCACAATCTATTCAGTGTTGCTGCTGAGTCGCTTCAGTCGTGTCTGACTCTGTGCGACCCCAGAGACGGCAGCCCATCAGGCTCCCCCATCCCTGGGATTCTCCAGGCAAGAACACTGGAGTGGGTTGCCATTTCCTTCTCCAATGCATCAAAGTGAAAAGTGACAGTGAAGTTGCTCAGTCGTGTCCGACTCTTCGCGATCCCATGGACTGCAGCCTACCAGGCTCCTCCATCCATGGGATTTTCCAGACAAGAGTACTGGAGTGGGGTGCCATTGCCTTCTCCATCTATTCAGTGTAGCAAGTGTAATTGAAATGCCTTGATTAAAACAAAAAAATGTCAATCAGCATAAGCAATGACGGCAAGAGATGCCTCAAAGGGAAATGAAACACACCTCGTGATTCTCGGCCATGCCTTTGCAGGTACATGGCCATTGCTCCATTTCTTCCCGTAGCATATCCTCCAAAACTCAGAGTGGAGCTAACAGGCAAGATATGAAGTCAGTTGTTGGTAACTTATTTAGCATTAAATCATCAGAGCCAGGAGTTAGGAGGTTATAACTAACAGCCCTGGTGTCTACCTCTAATGCGGGAGACCTGGGTTCGATCCCTGGGTCGGGAAGATCCCCTGGAGAAGGAAATGGCAATCCACTCCAGTATTCTTGCCTGGAGAATCCCATGGACAGAGAAGCCTAGTAGGTTACAGTCCACGGGGTCGTAAAGAGTCGGACACGACTGAGCGACTTCACCTTCACCTTCATAACCCCCAACGTTAAAAAAATTCACCACTCTGCTGACTAAATTCACATTACTGAAAAACAACAAATGAAAATCTAAGACAATAAGTAAACAGTATAGTAGATACTTTAGAAAAACCTTTAATGTGTTGCTTTGAACAATTCTATGAAACAAATATTTAATGCAATTATATTTTCTGTTAACCCATTATTTCATTATGAAATTCTTCATTCAGGATTCAAAGGTTCTAGGAGTATCAGTGATGCCAAAAAAATAAGAAAATCTGACCAAGTCATAGCTGTTTGTAAAATTTTTTCAGTTTCTTTTTGAAAAAAAAAATCTCTTCAGCATTTGGACAAGGGAAGGTATGCTACATAGTGATGGCCTTTTAATTTTTATTTGTATTTTATTGGCAGTTCAGTTGGTTTTGACAACATTTATTGAGCACCTACTATGTACCAGGCACAGTACTAGATGCTGGAAACATGAAGATGAATAAGACATGGTCCCTGTCCCCAAGGAACCTACAGTCTCTTGGAGGCAAACCAGTAGTGCAAAGACAGAGTTTATTCTAAAACAGACCAAAAAATTGTCAGTAATGTAGTTAATTCGGGGCCTTTAAATACAAGGGCATATCATTGTAATGTCAAGGCAAACAATCAAAATGAAGACCATTTTCATGTGATAAAACAGTAAAATCATTGAGACCTAACTTTGAAAGATTCACATGATAAAGGTAGTTAATACTAAAAATTTACACCATAGTTTTTCAAGTATTTCATACTAAGAAATATTATTGCCCACAGTTGTGCTATAGTCAAAGCCGTAATTCCAGGTTGCTGACTCATTCACATCTCAGCATGCTGGGGCTCAGTTTCTCACTGAGTTTATGAATTAGAATGGCTAATTCCTCAGTTGCTTGGCTCTTGTCCTCCAAAAGTTCATAACGAAGGCTGGAGATATCTTGCTTAATTTCCTTTAATTCACCTATAGTGTTTGTATTAAAAAATATATGATTGGTCATTTGCTCTTTGGATTTAGGGAAAAAAAAAGAGTGAAATTCATACAACATGAATACATTCGTCTCATAATGTCTCCGACATAGTTATTTTGGATTTTTTTTCCTTTAAAATGTTCAAGAAATGCTTTGCCTTTAAAAATGCACTGACTTTGGAAAAAGCTATAACAGTAGTCCAACTGTGTTTTAAAAGTAAAATTCAACTAAAGTATTGTCCTGGTTCAACCAATTTTTAACACAGGGTGATTTATCTACTGGGGCTTCCCAGGTAGCAGATTTATCTGTTAACTAGTAATCTATAATCAGGATATACTCTATAATCAGGGTATCCCCCTTCTGTCTTCAGGGAGTTCCTCTGGTTCCCCATAAGAGCTGACACCTTTATAGATCATCTCCCATTGCTAGGCTAGAATGGAATCCTATTAAATTGAAACATTACTAAAAATGAATCAACCTATTTATTAGGCAAATACTCACATGGAAGCAGTATATTTGAGGTCAAGTTTGAAGTAAGGGAAAGGAAGGAAAAAGAGTAAGTGTTTTTCTTAGGGAAGCCAACGGTAATGACTGTGGAGTCAAGGACACAGTTTGTGTGGCACAAGCAATGGTAAAATTAAGAAGCTTAGATGTGATACCACTGGCAAGGTTTACATACACAGAAGACTATAGGAAACTTCTGGCTATTAAAACACAACTGTCCCCATAATTTAGCTTGGCAATATTTTGAGAATGTATAGATTACAATTAAAAACTGGATTCTCTTGCAAAGAACTGAAATGTAGATAAGTCATTGACCTTGAAAGGTAATCTTTGGGGCATGAACTTATCTTGAATCCAAGAAATGATTCTTCAAATCACTGGCACTTTAACAGCATTTTATAATAGACTCACATGTAAAATATACCTTTCATGATATTTCCTGGTATCTTTAGGATGTTTTAAAGTATAATCCATATTTTTTGATTATATTTAAAAGACAGAACCTTGTATTTTAAGTAATCCTAACTCTTCTTCAAGAATACACACAGAAGTTATTGATTCTTTTCATGGCAAAAAAAAAAAAGTGGAGGTGCTTTTCCTTTCACATATGGCAACAGAGAGGAAATACAATGATCAAATTTGAAACCAAAAGTCTTCCGTGGAAGAAATGGATTCTCACACCATTTACTATCATATTTGAACCATAAGCCAGTGAGCTTCCTCTTGCCTCCCTGCTACCATATCCTTCTTCCTTGTTTTTGAGTTATGGGAAGCCTACATACCAAGTGCTGTATTTACCAATACGGGAAACATATTTATTAAATGAGGTTACGTTATATGATATACTTTTAGTTAGAACTTCATCCAAAGCTCTAAATTCTCTTTAATTCATTAATTCTCATTAATTCATTTTCCTCTTTTGTGTAAAAGGACTTAGAAGATGAGTGCTCTTTTCTGAAGTTGTCATGGTGTCCCAATTCCCCACTACACTTAATTTTTTTTGTTTTCAGGGAGGTTATGGCACAACTGATAAGGTTTCTGCTTTCCAAACTAAAACTCAATTTCAATTCTGTCTCTGAGACTGTTTCTGGTGACCATGATTTGATTTTTTGCTGATTCCCAAACATACATTCTTAGATTTCTGTGCTACAAACACATATGGTATTGACTCAGATTTGCAAGGGATTTCTTGCATTAATCAAGTAGTGGCTTCAGAGTTCATCAACAGTTTAGTTTAGCCCTTTCTTAAAAGTATAAATAGATCTAATAGCATCTCATTGGTGTTGAAAGCTGTAGCTTTCATTAATTTTTTTTTTAATTTTTGGCTGTGCTGGAAGGCATGCAGGATCTTAGTTCCTCAACTAGGACTGCAACACTTGCCCCCTGCAGGGAAGCAAGAAGTCCCAAACACAGAACCACCAGGGAATTCCCTGTAGTTTCCATTTTTAGGGCAACTTATTTTTCCCTGATTTCTTTCCAACCATGGACCTGTGCTTTGGCTTACATTCCAGCACTTGATGAAAGGTTTTATAGTCCAGACAGATGCAAAGCCTACAATATGCCTGGAAAATAGATATATTTAAGTAAGCTGCCAAGAAGAAAAGTGAAAAGCAAAAGAGAAACACATGACAAAAATGGGTTACAGATTTCTTTCTGGACAACAAGTAAAAACTTTTCTGCAAAAATGTTTGAGCTAACTCTTATTTTACCTGCATCATTGGAAAAATGTTAACCCTCAACTCACTGAAACAGAACTGAAACTACAGATTACTCATGTTACAGGGAATAAAAACTCCCAGCAAGATGACACAGTTTACACTCTAAAATTCAGTTCCAGCACTCTGTAGTGATAAATTGTCTCTGACTGACATTTTAAATAACTATTTTAAAAGACAGAGCTTTAGAAATGAAACATAAGATTTTACTGTCAATCCTGGAAGAACTCAGTTAACCGAGACTGGATTTTTAAAAGTATCCTTCAATATGAAGTTTTCCACTGTTCATTAAATTAGTTGTAAAAGGATATTTTTTAAGTTGAAGATGCTTACCTTCATTAACTTCATCATTTTCTTTGTCTACTTGTGCTTTCAAAACATATCGCTTTATAAGTCTTTTCATTATTTGCTGTTGGGCCAAAAAAATATATATCACCAATAATACATATAAGTAATCTGAATCTTATTTTCCAAAGAGCTTTACATACCAGTAAAGAACTCAGGGAAGAGAAACTGTACTAATGAAAGACTCACCCAGATTTCAGAACTTAATCCCTTTTAACCTGTACTGAGTTTTTCTGCATAATCCACAATACTCCCTTGCCCCACCCTTCACCTCCACCCCCTCACCACCAACCACCCTATTCCAGGAATGCGAGAAGCTTTACAAGAAAAGTTGAGTTGAAAGACTTCAATTCATGATTTTCTTTTATCTAATGATTTCTCAATACAATATTATCATCTATAGACACTACTGTATTTTTTTAAAAAATCTATAAACATATGCTCAATACAGAGAATTTGGAGAGTAAAGAGAACAAAAAATAAACAAAACTCATCAATTATTCCAGCATCCAAAGATAATCACTGTTGTTATTTTAGTGCATGTTTTTCCAACATCTTTTTTTTTTTAATTTTGTATATAAACTAATTACTATATGTATTATGTTTTCTCAATACCACATATTGTTATATTATGTTTTCCTTTCACAGCAATATATACTGTGAATATATTTCAAATTTAATAAATGCTCTTACAAGATAATTGCTTATCCATATGGAAAAAATTAAATTGGAGCCCTACTTCACAGAAGCACACAAAAGTGAATCCCATGTGCATCTTAAATATGAAAAGCAAAGCTTTTAAATCATTTAAAAGAAAGCACAGAAGAACATATTTATAAATTCAGTGCACAACTGGATGTTTCCAAACAAGATTAAAAATTCTAATATAGTAGAAAAGATTGATAAACTCAACTTCATTACAATTAAAACTTCAGTTTATAAAGATACCAGAAAGAAAGCAAGCTACACACTGGGAGAAAATATTGATGATACTTACAACCTGTAAAGAATTTGGATCCAAGATATATGAAGAGCTTTACTAAGAAAAACTCAAATAATCCAACAGGGAAATGAGCAAAAAACAAACAGGCACTTCACTGAAATGGAATTGTGAATGGTCAACAAGCACATGAAACAATCTCAAAATGTCTTCCTTAGGGGAATACAAATTACAATTAAAAGAGATACAGGGGTGTGGGGGAAAAGAGAGTTGGATGAAGGCAGTCAAATGGCACAAACTTCCAGTTATAAGTAAGTACTAAGTATGTGATGCACATCATAATAATTAATCCTGCAGTACATTATATATGAAAGTTGGTAAGGGAGTAAATCTGAAGAGTTCTCATCCCAAGAAAAGAAACTTTTTTTTCTATTTCTTTAATTTTGTATCTATCTGAAGTCACAGATGTTCACTGAACTTACTATGATAATCATTTGATTATGTACATAAGTCAAATCATTATGCTGTACACTTTAACCTTATACAGTGCTGTGTGTCAATTATATCTCAATAAAGCCAAAAAAGGGCTTCCCTGGTGGCTCAGAGGTTAAAGCGTCTGCCTCCAATGCGGGAGACCCGGGTTCGATCCCTGGGTCGGGAAGATCCCCTGGAGAAGGAAATGGCAATCCACTCCAGTGTTCTTGCCTGGAGAATCCCATGGACGGAGGAGCCTAGTAGGTTACAGTCCACGGGGTCGCAAAGAGTCGGACACGACTGAGCGACTTCACCTCACCTCACCTCAAAGCCAAAAAAAGGAAAAATGTGATACAATTTTATATCTAAAAAGGGAAAAATTAATAGATCTTACAATGCCAAGTGTTGGAAAGGATGTGGATCAATGGAACTTTTGTACTTTACTGGCATGAGTATAAGTAGGTCATTTTGAAAAATAATTCAGCATTATCTTTTTTTTTGAAATAGTTGATGTACAATATGCTACTAGCTTCAGGTGTACAATAAAGTGATTTAATATTGGTTATTAAAAAATGGTTCTTTCCCAGTGCCATACAACATATCTTGGCAGCTTATTTTATACATGGTAGTTTGTACCTCTTAATCCCCTATCGATTTGTTATTATCTTTAAAAACTGAACACTTGTATCCTTTTACCCAGAAAGTCCACTTCTTGGTACAGGGCCTAGAGAAACTCTGCACACGTGGACCAAGAGACAGACATAGACAAGGTTTATAGAAACCTTATCTGAGACACAAAAACCTGGAAACAATCCAAACAAATACCAAACAGACAAATCATGGTACATTACACAATGTAATGTCATTGTGCTCACCAATGAAATTAGTTAGTGAAATTAATGAACCAGAGCTACACACAACAGTATAAATGAATCTTAGAAGCATAAATGTTGAATGCAAAATTCAAGTTACAGACTTCATTAAGTATGAAATTATTCTCGTAAAGTTTACTCAATAACAAATCTACATAATGCATTTTTCAGATTGTCTATATATGTAATAGGGCTTCCCTGGTGGCTCAGTGGCAAACAGTTAAAGAATCCACCTGCTAATGCAGAGACTCGAGTTCTATTACTGGGTCACGAAGATCCCCTGGAGAAGGAAATGGCTACCCACTCCAGTATTCTTACCTGGAAAATCCCATGGACAGAGGAGCCTGGCGGGCTACAGTCCATGGGGTCGCAAAGAATCAGACACAACTTAGCAACTAAACAACATATATGCAATAAGCCTATATTTGAAAAGAAAACCAAAGCAAGAGGGTGAGAAACCCAAATTTCAAGATACTGATTACCCCTTAGGTGGAGGCAAGGGTGTGGCCTTGGGAGAAGCAGCGGAGCAGACTCAGTTATCTCTCTCTGGGAGGTGGTGGCTTCCTAGGTAAGCGTATAGTTATATGTCATAACTGATTATGTGTTGCACACATACTTGTGCATATCTCATACATCACATTAAAAAGATAATAAAGGGGAAAAGTCTGAACTGAAATGCAGATATAGTGAGGGTGGCAAATATACCTCAGTTTTAAGACAGTAAAAATTATGAACCGAAGTGACCCACTATATGCCAAGGTCATGTAAAAAGGAGACATGCCGGATAATTCAAAATGTCTGTCTCAAATTGAGAAGGAATCCACGCTATCAAGAAGGAAAAGCCCATTTCATCAGTCATAAAATATACATAAAATGTGTTGAGTTGTGTGGAATCAGAACATCAGGACAGACTCACGGCTGGGTGGATCTTAGCCAGGACTCATTCGTTCACTCACCAAATATTTAGCTCTGTGCCAGGTACCAGGTGGCAAGAATACACAGAACTATACAAAAAAGATCATCATGACCCACATAACTACGATGGTGTGATCACACTCACCGAGAGCCAGACATCTCATCCTGGAGTATGAAGTCAATTGGGCCTTTGTTCATCACTACAAACAAAGCTAGTGGAGGTGATGGAATTCCAGTTGAGACATTTCAGATCCTGAAAGATGATGCTGTGAAAGTATTGCACTCAATATGCCAGCAAATTTGGAAAACTCAGCAGTGGCCACAGGACTGCAAAAGTTCAGTTTTCATTCCAATCCCAAAGAAAGGCAATGCCAAAGAATGTCCAAACTACTGCACAATTGCACTCACCTCACACACTAGCAAAGTAATGCTCAAAATTTTCCAAGTCAGGCTTCAACAGTACGTGAACCATGAACTTCTAGATTTCAAACAGGATTTAGAAAAGGCAGAGGAATCAGAGATTAAATTGCCAACATCCATTGCATCATCAAAAAAGCAAGAGAGTTCCAGAAAAAGCATCTACTTCTGCTTTATTGACTATGCCAAAGCCTTTCACTGTGTATCACAACAAACTGTAGAAAATTCTTAAAGAAATGGGAATACCAGACCACCTGACCTGCCTCCTGAGAAATCTGTACGCAAGTGAAGAAGAAACAATGAGAACTGGACATGGAACAAGAGACTGGTTCCAAATTGGGAAAGGAGTATGTCAAGGCTGTATGTTGTCACCCTACTTATTTAACTTATATGCAGAATACATCATGCAAAATGCCAGGCTGGATGAACCACAAGCTGAAATCAAGTTTGCCAGGAAAAGTATCAATAACCTCAGGTACGCAGATGACACCATCCTTATGGCAGAAAGTGAAGAAGCACTAAAGAGTCTCTTGATGAAAGTGAAAGAGGAGCGTGAAAAAGTTGGCTTAAACTCAACATTCAGAAAACTAAGATCATGGCATCCGGTCCCATCACTTAATGGCAAATAGATGGGGAAACAATAGAAACAGTGAGAGACTTTATTTTGTGGGCTCCAAAACCGCTGCAGATGGTGACTGCAGCCATGAAATGAAAAGACACTTGCTCCTTGGAAGAAAAGCTATGACCAAC
This sequence comes from Cephalophus harveyi, assembly GCA_006410635.1. Classification (NCBI taxonomy): domain Eukaryota; kingdom Metazoa; phylum Chordata; class Mammalia; order Artiodactyla; family Bovidae; genus Cephalophus; species Cephalophus harveyi. The sequence goes on from SJYT01053986.1 coordinate 112,349, forward strand.
CTAGACAGCATATTAATAGAGACATTACTTTGCCAAGAAAGGTCCATCTAATCAAAGATATGGTTTTTGGACTATAAAGAAAGCTGAGTGCTGAAGAATTGATGCTTTTGAACTGTGGTGTTGGAGAAGACTCTTGAGAGTCCCTTGGACTGTAAGGAGACCTAATCAGTTCATCTTAAAGGAGATCAGTCTTGAATATTCATTGGAAGGACTGATGTTGAAGCTGAAACTACAATATTTTGGCCACCTGATGTGAAGAACTGACTCATTTGAAAAGACCCTGATATTGGGAAAGATTGAAGGCAGGAGAAGGGAACAACAGAGGATGAGATGGTTGGATGGCATCACTGAATCAATGGAGGTGAGTTTGAGTAAGCTCTAGGAGTTGGTGATGGCCAGGGAAGCCTGGCGTGTTGCAGTCCATGGGGTCGCAAAGAGTTGGACATGACTGTGCAACTGAACTGAACTGTGTTTGGTGCCATACTAGACACTGCAGATGCAACAGGGAACATGATCACTGCTCCAATGAAACTTCACCAGAATTCACTATGATGCACCAACATATCAGTGGTGTAATTAAGTTTAGGGGACAATGTAGGCATATTCTTATAAAAAGAAAAAACAAATGTTTAATCAGTTCCAAGCAGCTTCAAAGGCAGTAATACAAATCAGTGGGAAAGAAAAGACTACTCAACAAATAGCTCTGGGATAATAGATTATCCTTACAGGGAAGCTAAAAGGATAAGCCATAAGGAAAAGGTTGATAAATCTAACCATATCAATACAGTTTATAATTTTCATACAAGGAAGGATACCAGATAACATGTAATCTTATGTCAAATGGGATTTTTCCTGTTGTCCTAGAATTGCTGATAAACCCAAAACTGATGACAAAGGATTATAAGTACCCCATGGTCTAAGGCCATGTTGCCACCTGCAGTTGGAGCCAGCTACCTCCCCTCAGAGAATCTCTAGACCAGTTCTGAACCTACCAACTTGCCTGGATTTTAATGTGTTTGAATTATTTACAAGCTACGGAATCTTGGTGACAATCTGTGTAGTGGAAACGTTAGAATATATCTTATAAAAGGCAATAAAAGTAAATTACATAGAAGGTGCTCAATTAATATAACTATTATTCCTTATTAGCATTTACACTTCTTTTACAAACTCTTTATTAACCAATAAATAATGCTGGGACTGCAGGCAAGGATCATGAAACTTCTGAGCAATATATAAAAGTATCATTTAAAATATTATCTCTACTAGATTTCCAATGGAGCCTTTAATCAAAGCCAGTATCAAAAATTAAATTGGTCATTAACTGAATCATCTTCTTTCCCTTTTGGTTAAATTGCTAACTAATGCAAGGAAGTCTATAAATTAACTTCCACATTCCACAAGCCTCCTGGAATTACCCATATATCTCTGTATGAGCCTGTGAGTCACTCTTTAAGGGAGACATTGTAACTTTATTCAGTGGACCATGGATATTCTCTGTCCAGGGTATGGAAAGCTTGGTGGTAGTTACCTCAAACATAATCTCCTACAAACAAATTTAAGTTCATTTCTCAGCCCTCCATTAAGACTGGAAGAAGGAATGAGATTTGGATGGTTGGATATTTGCTATGCCTTGCCTTTCCAAAAGGCATCAAAGCTTTTCTTTTTATTTGCTTATTTTTTTACTAATTCAAGTTCAATTAACAATTGGTGGGACTTCCCTGGTGGTCCTGTGGTTAGGAATTCACCTTGCAATACTGGGACATGGGTCTGATCCCTGGTTGGGGAACTAAGATCCCACACACCTTGGAGCAACTAAGTCCACGTGCCGCAACGACTGAGCCTGTGTGTCCCAACTACAGAGTCCATGTGCCACAATGAAAGATCCCGTATGCTGAAACTAAGACCTGATGCAGCCAAATAAATAGATATTTAAAAAGTCAACTAACAATTGTTAGGTACTCTATCAGACATTTTTACATTCATCTTCTCATTTCAGTTCAGTTCAGTTCAGTCGCTCAGTCGTGTCCGACTCTTTGCGACCGAGAAGCCAAAATTGATTGATATCAGCCAAAACCGATTGACATACATGCATGTATGTCTGTATGCATAGATTCAGGCATCTATAAAGTATGAATATAAAGCAACAAGATAGCTTTGGACAGACACAAAGAACTTGGAAGTAGAGAGCAGCATTTAGGGGAGGGAAAGGACCTTGTAAATCATGTGTTTTTCATTTGTCATACCACTTATTGTGACATACCCTGACATACCATTGTGCGGCCTCTGAATAAATCACAGCGTCTGTGATTCAGACCCTGCTACTTTTTCCAGACAGCTGGTTTAGTCTATTTTGGGACAACTGTAGCTGTTAAAAAATTCCTTTGTATCGAGCCAAAAGTCTGCTTCACTGTACTTTCTTCACTACTGGTCCAAGTTTTGTTCTTTGGAGAAACGGAGGGCAGATCTGCTGCTGCTTCTACTTGATCAACTGTCATTTCCTCTGCGTTTCTCTCGGTCCCCATACTACTTTATTTACATCTCACCTATACCATGTGGCCATATCCCAGGGCTGTGTGAAGGTCCATCTACTTTTTTCTTTCCTTCCCTTCCTCTCCGTCTCTGTGCTGCCCTTCCGTTCCAGTGGAGAGATCCCTGAAGCCATGGACCATATATCTCTGTAGTCTTACATCTTAGGACCATGCGTAACAGAGGATATCTTGAATGTGCCATGAAGCTTAAAGTGAGTGCCTCTTTGTGCCATGTGCTTCCAGTAAAAATCAAGCCTTCATGGATCAGACCATGTGGAGTAAAAACAGTCTAACACTCTCTGGGCCAAGGCTGTTCCCCAGCCAAAGAAGGCTGGGAAAGCAGAACTGCCACAGAAGAGTGGAGAAAAGTCACAAGAGCCTACAGCCCAGCTTTTGTGGTGGAGTCTTAAAATATACTCCCATTTCTCAAAGTCAAATTAGAATATCTAAGTACTTTTAACTTGAATAGCACAGGTATTCATGAGAAGAATTTAATCATAGCTATCTCTCTAAGTCTTTATGTTCTGGAGCTGAAGCTGAAGCTCCAAAACTTGGGCCACCTGATGTGAAGAGCCAACTCATTGGAAAAGACCCTGACGCTAGGAAAGATTGAAGGCAGGAGGAGAAGGGGGTAACAGAGGATGAGATGGTTGGATGGTGCCACTGACTCAATGGACACGAGTTTGAGCAAGCTCCAGGAGATGGTGAAGGACAGGGAAGCCTGGCGTGCTGCAGTCCATGGGGGTCGCAAGGAGTTGGACATGACTTAGTGATGGAACAACAACAAGCCCTCCAAGTCTTTATGCTCTCCAGAAAAATCATTCCCAGTTTCACAAAAAATTTCTTTATATACATAAAAAATTCCAGCATTTATTAAAAATTAATGTTAATATAAATAATACTGCCCTTGATCAGGGCATTTTAAAACATTTCCTTTGCTGCCCCTTGAGACACATCTGAATGTGAATGCGTTTTTGAAGTTATTGTCTTGGGGAAGAAACATTCATTTGAATGTAAAACATGTAAGGTGATGACCTGACTGGTAATGGTCACATGTTTTTTTGAGGGTGGCTGTGACTATTTTTATTTATTTTTGGTTACACTCAGCCTTTGCTGCTGCCCGCAGGCTTTCTCTGCTTCTGGTGAGTGGGCGCTAGACTTCGCTGTGGTGCGTGGGCTTCTCATTGCGGTGGCTTCTCGTTATGAAGCACGGCCCTAGGGACGTGGGTCTCAGAAGTTGTGGCAAACAGGCTAAGTTGCTCCGTGGCATGTGGAATCTTCCCAGACCAGGGATTGAACCCATGTCCCCTTCACTGGCAGGCGGATGCTTATATGGCTGTGACTATTTTTGAATAAATGTGAAGTCAGATGGCACTGCTGCTGCTGCTGCTGCTGCTGCTAAGTCGCTTCAGTTGTGTCCAACTCTGTGCCACCCCACAGATGGCAGCCCATTGGGCTCTGCCATCCCTGGGATTCTCCAGGCAAGAACACTGGAGTGGGTTGCCATTTCCTTCTCCAGTGCATGAAAGTGAAAAGTGAAAGTGAAGTCGCTCAGTCGTGTCTGACTCAGCGACCCCATGGACTGCAGCCTACCAGGCTCCTCTATCCCTGGGAGTTTCCAGGCAAGAGTACTGGAGTGGGGTGCATTGCCTTCTCCACAGATGGCACTGAGCCTTGTTAATACGGTGCAATTAGCTGAGTTACGTAATGAGAAAGTAACAAAGCATTTCTGTGTATCTTATAAACTAATTATAAAAGTAAATTTTAGAGGTATTTCAAAAATATTCTGATTTGTGATAGAATGACTAGAATTCAGTTCAGTTCAGTCACTCAGTCGTGTCTGACTCTTTGTGACTCCATGAATCGCAACACACCAGGCCTCCCTGTCCATCACCAACTCCTGGAGTTCATCCAAACCCACATCCATTGAGTCGGTGATGCCATCCAGCCATCTCATCCTCGGTCGTCCCCTTCTCCTCCTGCCCCCAATCTCTCCCAGCATCAGAGTCTTTTCCAATGAGTAAACTCTTCACATGAGGTGGCCAAAGTACTGGAGTTTCAGCTTTAGCATCATTCCTTCCAAAGAACACCCAGGACTGATCTCCTTTAGAATGGACTGGTTGGATCTCCTTGCAGTCCAAGGGACTCTCAAAATCTGCTCCAACACCACAGTTAAAAAGCCTTGAACAATATGACTAGAATTAGTGTATTCTAAAAGTCACCCTTTTGAAGGAAAACTCCCCATTTAGCAGATTAAGATCTGGAATTTCCTTAAGGTAAGTCATATAATCACACTACATGAAACAAAAATTCCTGGTAAAACAAATACACCAGTTATTGTTACTCAAGGAGTTCTTAACAGGTAGACTTTATTCTAAATATAATCAAGACATTTATATGAAGCTTGGTATGTATATAGCTGAGTGAGATCTCTTCCCTCAGTTTCTCTTTTTTCTACTATCACTTTTGGGGAGCTACAGAAGATTATACCACAGGCAGAGGGACTTCATCTCCTTAGAAAATACAAAAGGTACAGGATTCTGGAGTCTCTAGGCATTTAGCAAGTATCATTTCCTGTAAAAGCACAGCAATTTTCAATGTGACAATAATCTCAGACGTTTCTCCACTTCTAAATCACTCAAAAGCTATAAGGAAAACAGGAAACAGAAACACTAACTCCTTCATTAATGAGACTCAGAGGAACCCATTTTTTTTTTTTTTTAGAAAGGTTATGAAAAGGTCAAATGGGGATGTGGAGGCATGCCAAGAGCAGACATTCGTGGCTGAGGACTTCCCCTGACCTTTGATACCAAGTCTTCCAGAAGCTTAGAATATAGGGCTAAAGGAAAACTGTAAAGAAAAGTTGTATTTGTTAGAAGTACTTTGTCAGTGAGGTGGAGAGTCTGCCATGTGAACAATCATTCAGTGCTATTCTCGACAACAGAAAATAAAGAATAAATTGAACTCATACACAACCCTGTGTGTCCATGTGTGCTAAGTCGCATCTGACTCTTTGCAACCACATGGACTGTAGCCCATCAGGCTCCTCTGTCCATGGGATTCTCCAGGCAAGAATACTGGAGTGGGTTGCCATGCTCTCCTCCGAGGATCCTCCCGACCCAGGGATCAAACCCACATCTCTTATGTCTACCTGCATTGGCAGGTGGGTTCTTCATCACCAGCACCACCTGGGAAGCCCCACATGATCATGTACCTAAAGGCAAATTCCTGTTAGCTTGGGATGGGGTCCTGGAATTCTCTGACCCCACTCCAACTTCCTGAAAGCAGCTGGTCTGGGAGGAACTTACTTCATTCAAGATTGAGTAATAGTAAGAAATCTACAGAACATCTGTACTAAGATAGTCCATGAAAAAGGATAAAACAAACAGCAAATAAAGAGCACATACTAGAAAAGTGCAAAAGAAGAGATGAAAACATATAATGTCATTTCTAATATATAATCTTTTAAAAATAGGAGCCAATCCTGTCTTGAACCAAGAGCACAAGGAAAATACAGTCAGCCAAAGGAGGAAATGATATTTTTAAGTTTGAAAATCTCAGGAAGAAGAGAAAGAAAACATTAAAATCATCACAGAAATAAAAGATATATTTGAAGCAGTGCATATGAAGATAGACAGGAATAAAAGACAGGATGAGAAAAAAGGAGCCAAAGGGAGAAATGGATAAAAAAAAAATTTCAAAAGGCATAGAGGAAAAGAGATGCTGCAGACTTCTGATTGGTCTCTTTGAAGAGACTCCAAATAACGGAATGGAAAAAATATTTCAAAATATAGTTCAAGGAAATTATTTAGAAATAAAAGGCATGTACTTGAATGTACAAACTAAAAAGACATACTCCATGCCAGAAAAAATGCATACAGATCCAATCTACAGAACAATCAAGTTGTTGGATTTAAAACGTAAAGAAAATGTGGGCATTCATATCAAAATCTCAGGTCAAAGGAAGAAGCATATAAGAAAAACCATCAGGTTGCCTTCAGATTTTCCATACCAACATTTCATTCTCAGAGCAGCAGAGCAACGTAGATAAATACATCAAGAAAATAAAGTCATTATCAAAGAACTTCACAGCTGGTCAATATGAATATACAGAAAGTAGAAAATAGTTTAGGACATGAAATAACTCAGAGAACATAGTTCCCATGAGCTCTTTTTGAAGAAACTGGTGGAAGACAAATGACCTGACAAACAGATGAATGGAAAATTAAGGCAAAAAGACAAGTGGGGAGTACTGACTCTGTTTAATAAAGGACTAAAACTAAAGCAAATGTGGATTATAATCCTACAAGGTAGTGAAAAGGATCAGAAAATATCCACCTCCCCCCCGCCAGGTATACCACTGGAACATAAGAACTTTTTGAGCTGAAGGCAATTAAGAAGCAAAAACACAGAAAGAGCTCTCTGCCTTCCTCCCATCTGCTCAAGCTGCTGCTGCTGCTAAGTCGCTTCAGTCGTGTCCGACTCTGGGCGACCCCATAGACGGCAGCCCACCAGGCTCCCCCGATCCTGGGATTCTCCAGGCAAGAATACTGGAGTGGGGTGCCAAAGAGCAGGACATAAATTTCCCTTCGTGAAGGTCTTCCCCTCCCGCCTCTTTCCCATACCAAGAGGAAGAGAACCACCATCATCACTAGCAACAGACAGGTAGCTCAGAGATGGGTCAGAACAAACACAAACCTCACTCTTCTGTTACTCCCCACATATTTACCTTCCCATAATTTACCACCCCTGGGAGCACAAATCAGTCTTCGTTTCATTACTTCTCCACAAATTCATTGCCCCTTTCAGGATGGTATCTGAGTCCCAAATTCTAACTACCCCTTTGAGTTATTCATAACTGAGTTCTCCCATGTGTTGGCATTTTGCATACATAAATAAAACTTTTTTTTTTTTCTCCTGTAAACTGCCTTTTGTCAGTTTAATTCACAGGCCCCAGCTACTGAACCTATGGGGAGAGGAAAGATTTTATGCTCTACCCCTGCAATTCTAATATTTAACTAGCAAAAGCTGGGAGGAGGAGGGGGGAGATGGTAAAAGATAAATACACTGATTTTTTTCATATTTTAGCTTGAAATTTATAAATCAAGTAACAGAGACAGGTATGTGCACAGAACCAAGACAAATAATATAATTCATTTCAGCAGAGACTGCCAATTCTCTCCCCTTGATTTTTAGCTCAGTACATGGAGACTAGGAATTAAGACTCATTTCCCAGCTTCTACTGCAGATATGTTGTTTGTGTAACTTTACTGAATCTCCTTAGAGGATCGAGGCATCTTTCTTCTCTATCATTGTCTGACTATATTTTGAAATGCAGAAATAATAGTCAGAGCTCTGGTAGCTTTCTTGGACCATAAGATCAGGTTCAACTGAAAGCCAAGCATGACAGGGTAATATGACAGAAACAGCCTGGGTCTGTGCCAGTGGTAGATAGATAACAGCCCTGGAAAGGCCATCTCCAGAGTTCTTGAAGAGAGAAAAACACTTCTATGTTCTTTTAGCTTATGCAGTGGTTGGTATTTGGTGGTTTTCTGTGATTTGCACCAGTTTATCCTAACTAATATAACACTCTGAGGAGTACTTTAAAATGATACTGGGCACAGGAACGAAAATCTGAACAAATGGAAAGGTAAAAATATTCTTAAAAAGTGAGACACAGCATTACAAAGGAGTCAATTCTTCTTAAGTGAACACCATCCCAATAAAAATATCAACAGAATATTTTGCAAACTAGATAATCTGACTGTAAAGTTTAAATAGAAAAATAAGAAAGAATAATCAGGAAAATTATGCAAAATAAAAATCTTAAAGTAAGGACATATGTATGTGTTTCTCTATATTCTGTTTGATTCTGTTTTAAACTATAATAATTAAAACAATGTGGTCCTATAGAATACTGAAGTCTGAGAAATAAATCTAAGTATATAAAAGAATTTAGTAAATGATTAAAGTGATATTTCAAATCAATAGAAAATATAGATGATTCAACACACCCAGCTGTGTGATCATCTGGAAAAAAAATATATCGGGGTCCCCACCCACACATTGCATAACAATATATTCTATACAGGTTAAATGTTATAATTTAAAAACTGAAACAGGAGAGTACCAAGGAAAATATAGGCAAAAATATTATTAAATATCCCCACATGGGAGAGGAGCATTTGAAACAGGACACAAAATCTGAAGCCATAAAAATTTTGTAAAGTTGACCACACACAATTTTCAAAAGCCGGGGGAAAAAAATATATATATGTACTAAAAAAACACACACACAAAAACTGGGGAGGTTACTTACTACAGTATTGCTTGTAATAGCTTGTAATGGTTACATTATATTCCATTAAGTCGATGTATTTATCAGTCTTCTACTGATAGAGCAAATACTGGCAATATGATAGAAATAGAGCAAACATTTCTATCAAGGCTAATAAATTAAATACATCCATATAATGGAATATATTGGAACCATTACAAAAGGCTTCCCTCGGAGCTCAGTCAGTAAAATCTGCCTGCAATGCAGGAGACCCAGGTTCAGTTCCTGGGTGGGGAAGATCCCCTGGAGAAGGAAATGGCAACTCACTTCAGTGTTCTTGCCTGGAGAATCCCACAGACAGAGGAACCTGGCGGGCTACAGTCCATGGTGTCGCAAGAGTCAGAGACAACTTAGCAACTAAACCACCACCATATCCCCAAGTGAGGCTCTGGCAGTCAGTGAGGTAAGCAATTCTGTAGAATATGCCGCTTCCGAGAAAATCTTATGAAGAGGACCATACCCTTTAACTGATATTATCATTCATTATAAATTCTTTGATCCTCATTCTTGTGATCTTGTACTCAGCAGCAATCTAAAGCTTTGGTAGTCAAAATGTCAACCAGATGAGAAGGACTATACCCACTTCTGAGTTAGAAAACAGTGCTGAAATATCACATTCAATATCACAGTGCAATAAATATTTTATTAAGTAGTACTGATGCAACAGTGTAGCCTAAGATTCCATTTGAAAAACAGATTATGTGCAGAAATCTACCAGGTTTTTGTACTGTGAGAACATTATTTTCCTAATATGCCACATCTCCCACTGCTTTTTCCAGCTCAAGGTACATGAAAGTGACCTTTGGAAAATTGTGGCAACACTTTGCTTTCAATATCACAAATGTACTCTTCTTCTAAAGAAAAGAAAGAAGAAGAACTTGGACTCTGATTTCTAAAGTGCTCTCCAAATAGCATACCATTTTCTCTGTTCCGTTTTGACCTCATAGTACATAGGAAGTGTACATAATTCTACTCACTATTCACACACACACAAGCACATGCAAGCACACACACAGATAACCAGCACAGAGACATGTGTGGAACTATATTCAGATAAAGATAAATGTCTGTGAATGCTTACCTGATAACGTGTTGGCTGATTGAGAATGCTGTTAAAACTGTGTGATTCAAAAACTCTTGAGTTAGACTGAGTGAAGAGGTTTAACTAGGAAAAAATACAATTAACCTAGTAAATTAGAATACATTTATTTGGAAATCATAAATACAATCTACTATATTCTCCTTGATAACATTTCTGGAGTCAACATTTCCAAGGGATTTGTGGAAGCTGAGTTTATTTTCAAAGGCAAAAATTAATGTGAATAACGTGCTCGCATTTATCAAAATGTAAGTTTATTTCCAAAGGCAAAAATTAATGTGAATAACGTGCTCACATTTATCAAAATGTTGGCAGAATGTCCTGTAATAAAACTATTGAAAAAATATATTATTTAAAATTTTTTCTTGAAAAAAAAATTTTTTTAAGTTGGCTGGTGTTAAACAACTGTTCCTGAGGTCCTTGTATACTTTGTCAAAACGCTTTCATGCATTTGGGTAGAAGTTACATGAACCAACTCCATCTGCTTGAGTCTGATTCCTCTTCTACATTTGAACAGAAACACACTACATGTTCAGATGGTATCATTTGGCAAAACAGGACCAAAACAACATGTCTTGCTAAGTGTCTTGGCCTTAGACTGTGTCAGGTTCACCACTTTGAACAGAATTGGACTCAAGTATTTGGTTTTCCTTTCTCTTTTTAAGGTATAACTTTGAGTGGATAGAACAGAAAGCAAGAAGAGAAGCTCCTTACTGTCTACCCTTCATGTACGTGAACAGGGCCTGCATTTTATTTGCAGATATGCTACTACCTATAATGTGTGATTCAAAGGCAGGTCCCTTTATCCAAAAATACATACTCACTCCACCACCTGCCTTTCCACCATCATAACTCAGGAAGAGGCGGGATACTACAGGGGTCGGAAATGGCACTGATAGGCAATGGTTCTCTTGATTTTATTCTCTTTTCAACAGTGGCAGGAAAAAAGCTTCGGGGAACAAAATTAATTATTTTGCCGCTAAAGGTCAGTTTCTGTCGACTAGTAGGGCTTCCCTGGTGTTAATTCTCCTATTTTGCCACTAGAGGGCAGTCTCTGTTGACACGTAGAGCTTCCCTGGTATGTATTCTCCTATTTTGCCACTAGAGGGCAGTCTCTGACTGTTGACTGGGGTTAGCTGTAAAAGATTGATTTCTTGAGTCTCTTCCCTGTCTTCTAAAAAAGAAAAACAGAAACATATAATTTCTCCAATTTTTTTTTAACTAAACTCAGGACACAGAGATTATCTATGACGATTAATAAGATTAAAGAGATAAAGGCAGCTCCATGTACAACTTAAAAAATATAATCAAAATGGCAGTTTTTAACCTGCAATGGGGAAATGAGGAGGCTAAGCAGCATGGCTCCTGAGAAATCTGTGCTCAACCTTCCTTCTGTCTCCAGCAACTGCCCTGAGGAAAGCTATTCTTCCTGCCAGTGGTACCATGCAGGCAGGAGAGGACACTCTGAACAGAGAATATCATCTGTTCCCCTCACATCCCTGCAAGCAAGCTGCTTTAAAGCAAACAAACAAACAGGGGTCTAGGCAGCCACATGCCATCTTAATGTGCTCTCTTCAGCCTCTTCGTGTTTCTCCCCTTCTGCATCATGACAATATTAGGAACGAAGCCAGTGAAAGTCAGAAGTTAGTGAAATCAGTTGCCTACAGAAAGAAAACTTGAAGGTGTGACATGCTAGAGCTGAGTTCCCATGCTCGAACAACTTCCTTCTCAAATAATAAAGCCTCAGAGAATAATAGTCAAATCCCCAGAGTAACAAAGTCCATTTCAGCAGTAGCAAGAGTCACCCAGGATGGCAATTAGAGCCCAACTCCTTTAAGAGACCAGCTAAGCTACAGCCAAAGGCGTGGCCGGTGGGGAGGAAGAGGGGCAGAAACCAAGCCAGAGCCTCAGTTTCTGGGCAGGAGGTAGCCAGGTCCAGCAGAAAGAGCTAGACTTTGATGCTGGAAAACAGGAACTGCACAACTGCCCCACACTGGCGAGCCCCTGTGACCTTGCATCAGTGAGCTATTCTAATGACTTCAGCTGTCTTATCTATAAAATGGGAGTAATAATAATACCTACCTTACAACGTTGCATGAGGTTCAAATGTACGGCAAAGCACTTTGTAAACTGTGAATGAGGAAGGGCACTGATATTTGTTGAGGCTGAAATTCTGTACATCTCATAGCATCCTCACAGTAATGCTATGAAGTTTTCTCTCTTTCAGGTGAGTGAAAGAGTGATGAAATGAATTATGGTTCAGAGTGATGAAATGAATTGTCCATGTTACTTTCTAATATAAGCCAGAATTCAAACCCAGGTCTAGTGCCAAAGCTCGCTTCCTTACATTATGCTGCTTTTCACTGTATATAATGAGGTATTATTTGAAGTCACAGCCAATCACTGTTATGCAACTTAATATCCTTAAGAGCCCATATTCAGGTCAAACAAAGAAGATTTAAAAGGCCACATTCTTAAAGAGTAAGATGAAGGGTATTACAAAACTCGGAAATGCACATCGCTTTTAAAAAGTAAGAAATTTAATTGTGCTAATCCCATCTTTACCCTCAGCATCAACTAAGAAAAAATATGCACTTTATGGAGGTAACACTGCTATCTTGTGGGCTCCCAGGCTATTATAGCTACAGACCATTTTCACAACTTTCAGGCAAAATTGTTCTTTAACCCCATACATTTGCTCCTATCTCTTTCACAACCTATTATTTGAGGTTCTGCCCATATCCTTCTGTTTCTTATGCCAATTCTGTCTCTGAAAATAAAGTTCATGATAATAAAGTGCTAGTGTGAAACTCATCTTTGTTAAAATTAAAGTATGACTCAACCAGGACAACTCAAATACAAGCCATTCTTGATTATTTATAAAAGGGAGTTTTAATGGGTAATATATGAGGGTGTTCTAAGCCTGCATCAATTTAATGATATTAAAGGAAAAAAAGATTATTTAGCTCAATAATGGATTTCTACAAATAAGAAGAATATGGTGGTGTTGAACTATATTTACAACCAACAGAAAAATTTAAGACTAGAAATATGTAACTTAGAATAACAATTGAGAAGCATGGAAAACACACAGAAACAAAGGATTTTCTGACAGTAACTTTTAACAAGTTAAAGAAGTTTTTTGTTTGTTTTTATTTTGGTAGTTTACATGAAATTCTGACTGAAAGCATAGACTAAGTGACTTCTTGGAACGTTATGAATATTTTAAGTATTAGTCTATGAAGGACTATGGAATGGACAGTTACTTTCAACATCTTCTAAGTTCACACACCAAACAAACATCAAAAGACAAGGAGCATTTATCTTCAGGTCTCAGTAAGCTTTTGATACCTACCCTGGACTTTGAGTTACCAATTCCCATTTCTATATCCTTCTGTAGTCTTCTCCTTCTGCATTTGGAAAAGTTAATGATCCGCATGATAAAATAAACAAATGACTTTGGACTGGGAACTAGACTGAAGGGTGGAGGTAATGTTTTTCCATCATCAAAGTAAGATAACCAAAGTTTCGAGCGAGCAAACTTCCATTCTACATCACTGTCATCCTGTGTCACAAAAATAGAAAAAATATGACAACTGATTTTAAAAACTAAAGATTCTAGTAATTTATTCCAATAGGGTCTTACAATGAACCTACATTATGCGTTGAAACAGAAAAAGTGGTATATATACATTTATCTGCATATTGGGCTATATAATATTCCAAGCATCGCTCTCACAATACTTTTTTTTTTTTCTCTTCCATATTCCTCTGTCTGTACCCACTGAAATTTAACCAGAATTTTCTGTCTCCCACCCACCAAAAAAAAGAAATAAAACAAAGCAAAAAGCACAAGAAAAATTCAGGGTCAAGGAAGGATAAAAAGATTAATTTCCCCCCCTCCACCCCGCCCAATTCTGCATATTCAACAATATTTCCCCACTTTCCTTCCTCATCCACACCCATCCAAGCCAGACTGTAGATATATCATACTACACTCCAAGAGCAAAGGAGATAAATGGCAGTATTCAAATGAACTGCACTTTGGAGTTATGTGTCTTCAAAGGTCACACAGGCCCTCAGTGGCCTATTCCTGTCTTACAGGGCCTTTCATTCTCAGTGCTGCCCCCTGGTGGTGGGCATAACCATTCTAACCGGTAGACAGATGGAGAGAAGAAATGAAGAGCTGGTCCATGGGTGGAAGAAGCTGGCTCAGTCATTTCATCCTGCCCAGTCTACCATTACCACACTGAAGCAGGTGTTCAGAGCACCACGGTTTTTTCATCTCTGGAGGATCTAACTTCTTCTTTGAGAACACTGACTTATATATTTCTGAAATACAGAGACTCAGTGGACTTAACAAACAGCAAAGTACTAAAAAGATACAGTGCACTAAGCTGGAGGAGATAAGAAAACATACACAGTGATGAAGAAAGGGACCAAATCAAGCGCAATCCAAAGCAAAAACAGATTTCTAGAATACTGAAAAGTCTGACTGCACCAAGACCATCATTAGCGTTTGACAGACGTCTAGTAAGTCCTCTACCGTGATCTTTCGGATGGTTCTGAGAGAGGGCAGCATAAGTTCATGGGAACCCCGCTGTGCTCCTAGAAGTCACTGGAAGGTGCATTACCACCTATCCAGAAGGAAACCACAGAGAAGGGTCCTGCTTGGGTTAAGCCTCTTTGTAGACAACGGTAGGATGTCCACACAGGACACAAAAGCAGACGCAGTGTGCTAGCAGAATGAAATGGTACGGACAGACACTGTGCGTAGAAAGCAGGCTTACCTCAATCTCTTGATATGAGCTATTAATCATAGCAATGAGCATGTTGAGTAAAACAACGACCATAGTTACATTATATATTCCATATAGCACATATCCTATATTCTCTATGAATTTGTGATCATACTTGAGCACAACAGAAGTGACTTCAGACAATCCAAATATTGACCAAAACAAGGTCTTGAAACTTTCTTCTACACTGTTGAAAGAATAAGGTACACAGTAAATAAATGAACAGTTTTCAGTGTGAAAAAGTCAAAAGTAAAAACGAGTTATGGTCTGAATATTGCACAGATATAAAACGCTATTGTAAAATATCATCATAATACCCCAAGTATAACTATTTTGGGCTTCCCTGGTGGCTCAGTGGTAAAGAATCCGCCTGCCAATGAAGACACGAGTTTGATCCCCGGGTCAGGAAGATCCTCTGGAAGCAGAAATGGCAACCCACTCTGGTATTCTTGCCTGGAAAATCCCATAGAGGAACTTGGTGGGCTACAGTCTATGGGGGTCACAAAAGAGTCGAAAATGACTTAGTGACTGAACAGTAACACAATTATTTTATTATGATACTTATTAGAAATTTTTCTCTCAACTTTTTAGAAACTGGTGATTAAATGATGCTGATGCCTAGTTTTTCCAGGAGTTATCATCAGGAGAAAATTTTCTGAGCTTGGCAGGTAAAAACAGAAGTAATGCCCTAATACCCATTCCTTTCCCCTAAAAGGATGGAAGTTTGGGGGTTGATTTTGCAGGCAGTTTAGAATTTCAAATCAGGTTTTCTGGAACAGAACAAAATAGGGATTAAAATTATATATCCACTTCAAAAAAATTATATACAAACGTATTCCTTGCAGTATGGCAGTAGGGAAGAATGAAAACTACCAAAATATCCATCAACAGGAAAGTGGATAAAGAATTCTGGTACATCCACGAACAGCTATGCAGCCACTGGGGAAAAAACAGATCTAGTTTCATGTGTTTATATAAAATGATATCCAAGGTATATTATTAGTGAAAAAATGACATGCAGCAAGTCTGAAAGAGTTCACCATTTAAATAAAAAGAGGGGTATACAAACACTTATATTCTTGTTTACGTAAAAAATACCTCTGAAAGCATTCGAAAGAAACCATTGCCTCTGGACCTAAAGTGAAGGTGTTCGTTGCTCAGTCGTGTCCGATTCTTTGCAACCCCACGGACTGTGGCCCACCAGGCTCCTCTGTCCATGGATTTCTCCAGGCAAGAATATTGGAGTGGGTTGCCATTTCCTTCTCCAGTGGATCTTCCTGACCCAGGGATGAAACCTGGGTCTCCCGCATTGCAGGAAGATTCTCTACCATCTGAGCCACCAATGACCCCTCTGGACCTAAGGAGAACTAAGAAACTGGGATCCAAGGCTGAGGAAGGGAACAGGCTGTAGATACTGCTCTACATAGATTTTTCACCACAAGTATATATCATCTACCTAAAAACTATACTTCAGTAGAGGTGAAGAGATGGCAACAAAATTAAGGGTTCTGATTCTTTTCTCTTAATTTATATAATCTACTTCCTGATTCTTCCAACACAGCAATTAGCAAGTAAGCCCTCACAGACTAATTTACATGCTTCAGTTCAGTTCAGTTCAGTTCAGTCGCTCAGTTGTGTCTGACTCTTTGCGACCCCATGAATCGCAGCACGCCAGGCCTCCCTGTCCATCACCAACTCCCAGAGTTCACTCAGACTCACGTCCATCGAGTCCGTGATGCCATCCAGCCATCTCATCCTCGGTCGTCCCCTTCTCCTCCTGCCCCCAATCCCTCCCAGCATCAGAGTCTTTTCCAATGAGTCAACTCTTAGCATGAGGTGGCCAAAGTGCTGGAGTTTCAGCTTTAGCATCACTCCCTCCAAAGAAATCCCAGGGCTGATCTCCTTCAGAATGGACTGGTTGGATCTCCTTGCAGTCCAAGGGACTCTCAAGAGTCTTCTCCAACACCACAGTTCAAAAGCATCAATTCTTCAGTGCTCAACCTTCTTCACAGTCCAACTCTCACATCCATACATGACCACAGGAAAAACCATAGCCTTGACTAGACGGACCTTAGTCGGCAAAGTAATGTCTCTGCTTTTGAATATACTATCTAGGTTGGTCATAACTTTTCTTCCAAGGAGTAATTGGATCCCTTAAATGAACCTTGCCTGAATTTGGCTGGTTTTGTCATATACCCAAGCAGTCATCACTGATCTGTGAACTATAAGAATCATCCTTAAACAATTATACATGTAGAATTCCATTAAAAAGGAGAGTTCAAAAGTCAGTCCCCCTTTTTTTTTGAAGAAATATGTATGGAAGTAAATTTTTAAATTTACAAATTTTAAAATTTATTAGATTCTAAACAACAATTTCATAGTTTTGTGGGTTTTAATGATACCTTATCAATTCATTCATTCAACAAACATTGATGGAGCACCTGGTATGTTTCAGTAATCCTATTAGACCCTGGGGGCAGAGGGTTGAGTAGCAAGTTCCTATTCCTGTAGAGTTACTCTCGACTATGAAACATTTGATGGTGAAAACTAAGAAAAGCTATAGTCTCTTTTTCCCTGCCATGAACTTAACAACATCACAAAATGCCCCCACCCCTTCCTCTTGGTCCTTTGCAAACCTTCTCGTCTCTGACGCTGGGAATATAGATTCCCAAGAATCCATACATGTGCGGAGAGGGGGAGCGTGAAAAGGAGAGGACACAGGCAGCTCCTGGCTCCTACTGTGGGCAAGAGCCTTTGTACAAATCATCTTTCATGTCCTCCCAACGGCCTGATTCAAACCTTATTGTGCTCATTTTAAAAACAAGGAAACTAACACTGAGAAATGTGAAGATAATTAATCAAAAGACCACAGCTGGAAAAGAGCAGGCGTTGCATTCGCATCCAGGTCTGCCTGATTTCCAGTCCATGTTCCTTCCACTCCACCACGCGGCCAGGTCCTCACACGGAGCGGTGACGCCAGTGTCGTGTATAGAATGAGTCCTCCCACAGGCCCAAGGGGTGCCATTTGTGCGGGACTTCTCTGGTCCTTTCCCGTCTGGGTTCAAACGGAACTTGTTTTTCATTACAATAAAGTGAGTTTCAGTTCTCTTTCACCCCTATTATCGGCTCTATAATAACTACTTGGAAAAATTAATTCCAAAACCATTTAGATGCCTGGAAGGGCTTGATACTCTCCTTTAGTTTACAGGGAACTCACTGAAGGTCTAGTTCGTTTCCAGCTGCAGCACTCCAGGGGACGGAGGGTACAAAGGCAGGCAGGGGAGATTTCTGGTCTCCTCACCTGGAAGGACCACGGTACAGACGGCCTGCCTTCCTGACCACTGCACAGCAACAGGAGAGACAGGGTCTGGCAATGTGGACGGCTCCACGCTGAGGGAACTTACAGGGACAGTACCTAAGAGGAGTGAGTGCAGGTGACTTCACGGAAAAGGTGAGCCTGCAGTGCGGACCGGGAGGACCAAAGGACGGAGGCGGTGCTGCTCTACAGGGACTGCACGGCACCAGCGGCAATTTCTTCTTCCTCCTCAACTCCCTGCACTGACTGATGACGCGAAAATAAAAGCCAACGCTCCTTGTTTTTGAAATAACAGGAATGGGTACAAAATGATGAAACTAAATTTAATGTCATAAACAATGTAAGAAATATCCAGTATTCTCTTAAAATAGAGAGTTTCATCTAGGATTTTACCAAATTTTGATCTATTCTCTGATCAAACATTTACTCTAAACTCAAAGAAATGTAATCTCACACAAGTACTGTTTCTGGTTTTGTTTTTTTTCTCCATCCTTTTTTTTTTTTTTTTTTGAGGTAGAGGTGATGTACAATATTACATAAGTTTCAGGTGTACAGCACAGTGATTCATGATTTTTAAAGGATCCAGAGAGAGGAAATGGGGTGGGATGTGGGAGGGGGATTCGGGATTGGGATCTCATATACACCCATGGTGGATTCATGTCAATGTATGGCAAAACCAATACGGTATTGTAAAGTAAAATAAAGTAAAAATTAAATAAATAAATAAATAAATAAATAAAGGATATGTTCCATTTATAGTTATGATGGAATATCGGCTATGTTCTCTGTGTTGGTCAGTACATCCTTAAGCCTGTCTTACTCCCAGCAGTTAGGACTTCCTACTCCCGCGCCCCTACACTGCCCCCTAACCGGCAGCCACTAGCTTGTTTTCTATCTCTGAGTGACCTTTGTTGTTGTTGTTATATTCACTAGTTTGGTCTGTTTTTTAGATTCCACATATAAGTGATATCACACAGTTTGTCTTTCTCTGTCTGGCTTATTTTACTTAATGACTCCAAGTCCACCCATATTGTTGCAAATGACAAAATTTCATTCTTTCTTATGCCTGAGTAGTATTTTTTAATATAAATTTATTTATTTTAATTGGAGGTTAATTACTTTATACTGTTGTATTGGTTTTGCCACACATCAACATGAATCCACCACAGGTATACACTGTGTTCCCCATCCTGAACCCCCCTCCCTCCTCCCTCCCCGTACCATCCCTCTGGGTCGTCTCAGGACACCAGCCACACACACACACCCCACTTCTCTATCCATTCATCTGTGGATGGAGACTTAGGTTGCTTCTGTATTCTGGAAATAATAAATAATGATTCTATGAACATTGTGGTGCGTGTATCTTTCTGAATTAGTGTTTTTGTTTTTTTCAGCTATATACCCGGGAGTGGCACTGCTGAGTCATACGGCAATTCCCCTTTTTTACAGAAACCTCTATACTGTTTTCCACAGTGGCTGCACCAATTTACGTTCCCACCAACAGTGCACGAGGGTTCCCTTTATTTCATATACTGGCCAGCATTTGCGATTTGAGGCACTAACTGTTTTTAATGGATTTGTCCTGCTCTTAAAAGCATCTTCATTACAATTATTGAAAACAATTTTTTTTTTACTTCATCTAAACTTGTTAGCATTTCTGTTAATCATACTTTTTTTAGTAAAATGTTTTACTTACGTGGTAAAAGCAGCATTGACTTTAGCCCCAAGGTAGTAAGAATACAATATGAACATGCCAATCATAAAGGCAAGAAACACCATAATAAAGAGGACCATGAACTTGAATATGTCCTTCACAGTCCTTCCCAGAGAGATCTGCAAGGGGCCGAAGCTCTCATTCGCCGGGAGGATATAGGCGATTCGAGAAAAGCTGAGCACAACAGCTATGGCATAGAGGCCTTCAGATATGATCTGAGGGTCAGAAGGGAGCCATTTATCTCTGGCTACAAGAAGAGAGAGAGAGATTAAAAATGGAACTTTCTATTCACGGCTAAACTACACAAAATACCTTAAATAGGATCTGACTTGTAGGTAGGTGGTTATTATCTCAGTTGAAACTACTCCACATTTAATTAACTGTCCAGACACTATTTTTCATATTAAACTAGAAACACATGAATTCTACATTCATGTGGTTTCTTTTAATGGAGGAAACACTATTAGAAAGATACAAAACAGACTTCACATTGAGCAGAAACAGAATGAGTACAAAAGATGAAAAAGAGAGCTGAAAATGCTTCATTAAGTTCACACTGTGTCCATGACGACAAAACAACTGATTTGATTGGTTTGTCCCCCCACTTACCAGGTTTATGGACCAGCCATTTTATCATGCTATAGGCTCAGTTGGCACACATGTTCTTTTCCATATTTCATGGGGAAACTAGTTCGTCTAACAGCTTATGCAAGTAAAATGTCATATTACAAACAGTGAGAATGTCACTGAATCACAGTAGTCCTGTCAGCATGATGTCTGAGCAACATAGCTGGTCCCTGGAAAGTATAAATGCTACTGAAGTGCAAAGATCTTGGAGACAGATTCTAAATGAGGACCTCCAACACACCTTTCAAGGTCACTTCGGTAAGTTCACAGCAGACAACTGGATACTCATTTCTCTGGAAGATCACCTAAACATTGTGTGGTTAATTCTGTACAAACTGGGTCATTCCCAGAAGGAAGGTGCATTGCACAAACTTCTGACAACAACAAAAATGAACATTTTTTGGATGTTTAATACATAGCAGACACTATGCTTTCAATGATCTTATGGATTTGAGGTAGTCACTCTCTTCTTAAAGATACAGAAATCAAGGCTTAGGTTAAAAACTTGATCAAAATCATCATAAGGAGTGAAGTCTAATTCACAGATTCCCTTTCACAGTCATAAACACACATGAGTAAATTTAAATAAAGAGGTACTGAAATAGTCATGATATCTGTGACACACAAATACAATCCAAGCTAATTCCTTAATTATAAATGGTATTCATTTATTCATTTGATCTGGCCTCACTGGTATATAAAAACCTTTGCTTGGTGACAATAAGAGATAATGTGTTTACATTTCACAGTCTGTAAAACATTAATATCTTCATTTATCTATTTATGTATTTAAAAACTTTTAATTTTATACTGGAGTATAAAAATCAACAGTGTTGTGATAGTTCCAGGAGGTCAGCAAAGGGATGCGGTCATACATCTACATGCATCCATTCTCCCCCACACTCCCCTCCCCTCTAGGCTGCCACATAACATTGAACAGAGTTCCCTGTGCTATACAGAATATCCTTGTTGGTCATGCATACACCTTCCTCTTAGAGCAGGCACCCAGTCTTGTTCAACAATGTTAACATGCTGCTGGTATGCATCACGATGTACTTATAAAGAGTCATTCCTCACAGTCAGAATGCATTTAAACTCTGCGCCTAACTTTCCTTATCTGTAAAATGAGGTTTATATACTAGTTGCTAAAGTCTTTTCCAGGTTTAAAATTTTGCAGCTATATGAAAATTAGCTCATCACGGCTCCCCAGTTAGGCCTTAAGGGAAGGGAGGCTAACACTGTTTTACATCGGTGTGCAGTGGGCAGGGATGGCATCAGTGTCTGTGCAAACTGAAGGTCCCTGGGTATCTCCCTGCTCTCATAAGCTAGAGAAGACTGGCAGGAACTCCACCCCATGGTGTCCTGAGAAGCACAAAATCCTCCCCAGCAATTCTGCCGGTTCTGCAAAGCTTACATGCTCATTGTCCCTTTAGCTCCTATTTCCTCTGCTGAATTTTTGCACACTTCTGTTACAGCAGTTTTTAGCACTTTTTATTATTTTATCTCCTCTAACCCAAGCTCTCAGAGACTCATCTTTCACATTAAGCAGTTTATCAAGCTATTTTCTCCCTCTCATTATGACAATTCCATGTCCTAAGAATATTTAAGAGTAACTATGTTCTTTGGCTTAAAGGTGATTTTCTTCCACCTTGAAATACCTCCTTTTTCTAGATGTGAAAACTGAGGCACAGAGAAGTAAGTTAATTTGAATAAGGTCACACAGCAAGGGAGGGTCAGTGTCTTGATATGAATCCAGTTTTATACACCTCTAAAGTTCATGCTGTCTCCACTCTCTCTATACTTTGAACATGCATTTCATTTTAAACATACCCTTCAAGGGCATTTCCTTCCAAAATGTGGTCCCAATACCTTCTCCTGAGACATAAGAGGACTCTGCGCCTGATAACTCACCGTAAGTGAAATACTGTATCTCTGGTGGCAGCGTAACTTCACTGAGGTCACTCTCTTGAACGTAACTGTCCACGTACTGTTGTGCCTTCGTTGCCTGAAGGAAAGCCAGGAATCTGGCCGTGAAAGCAGCGATGAAGATGGAGAGCATGCCAAAGTCTAGGACATTCCACAGCTGCAAAATGTACTCCCTGGGTCCTTCCAGCCAGAGCTCCTTGCACTCAGACCACATCATTCCTGTCACAACACACACACGTTACAGGCAAGACTTTATATCTTGGATTGAGAAGCTAAGAGTCCCCACCTATAAAATGCCCCGTGTGTAAAGCATGCCATTAGGGACGATAAAGCACTGACTTGACTACAGCCCATAGAAGTGCTGGGCAGAGTTGCATGAAAGAAGCCTTGACTAAAGGAATGATTCACTCCACCAAGTTAGATTTTGGTGAAATATAGTTCTAAATGTGGCACCAGAAATGGTGCTATGCTTATGGGGGTAGGGAACGAGGCAGGGAGGGAAATAAGAAAGGCTCTTCAAGTCAAATGATTTTGCCCCATCAAACACATGGAGGAAAGGAGAAAACTCATCTTTATAAAATGACAATGGTTAATTATCAAATAATGGTGATTACTGGAGAAATAAGCCCTTAATTGAGAAACCTACTATACACTTCTAACAAGAACAGTTTTCCAATCATCCAGGAACACTTCCCTCATTCCTCTACCCTCTCGTCTCATCTCAGCTTCATGATGAAAAGGTGAGGAATTCTTGGGAAATTAAGCAGGAGGCCCCAGGGCATTATGAAGAAACTGAAAACAGAAAATTATTCTGGGGAAAGAGGACAAAATATTTCAATTTAACAACTGTTTCCAGATGGCACCAGTGGTGAAGAACCTGCCTATCAATGCAGGAGGCGTAAGAGATGAGGGTTTGATCCGTGGGTCGGGAAGCTCCCCTGGAGAAAGGTATGGCAACCCACTCCAGTATTCTTGCCTGGAGAATCCCATGGACAGAGGAGCCTACCAGTCCATAGGGTGGCACAGAGTCAGACACAACTGAAGCAACTTAGCACACACGCATGCCTGACTAAGTAAGGGGAAAATACTGTAGAGTTTTTAAAAGAAATGTAGTGGCTCAAAATAAAATTCATAAAACAATTACTTGAACCAGGTGAAGACCATAGGAGTTAATGAGAGGAGAAGCAATCCATTAATTCAGGAATTGAGATGATACCCAAGAAACATGCTGGGTGAAATAATACACAAAATTGACTTTGGATTCATGATCACTCAATAATATGGTTTCAATCTCCATTTGTTTTATCATATTGCTTAAAATTGTTTACTTTAACATAGCTGCTGTTCAAAACGGGCTATTGTGGGACTTCTCTGGAGGTACAGTGGTTAAGATTCTGTTCTTTCAATGCTGGGGCCACGGCTTCAATCTCTGGTCAGGAAAGTAAGATCCCACATGCCTCACAGTTCAGCCAACAAAAAAACAAAGAAAAAAAAATCCCCAAATGGGCTATTGTGAGGTGAAGTAACAAACATTCCTAAAATGGTAACTCTCCTTAAAAAACCTCTGAAACTAAAGCAATAAATTTTCTTTAATCACCAGTTAACGGACACTAGGTTATTGCAGAACTACTTCAATTAAATGCTTGATCATCACAGTGAGTCACATTTTTAAAATTGCATTTTATTCAATAATTGAAGTTGGATTTCTGAAACATGATATTAATATTAATGCATTTATAATTAAGCTCATGTTACTCATAAAATTTGTATTTAGTGGTAAGGGATATCCGTCAGCATCATCAAGCTGCCAAATTATTCCATTACTTGCCATTCTCTTTATCTTACAATGGTGATGTTGTCACCATATAACATACCATAGAATTTTAAATAGAAAATGGCAATCATAATATAGACGCTATTTTTGGTAGAAATTAGAATATTCAAAATAAAAAGCTTACCAAGAACCCAGACCATAATGAGCATTTCAGTCCAAGTGAACTGTGTGGTTTTCACCCTGAAGATCTGTTTGGGATAGTCAATAACAGTGATGTTTGGCAATGTGGTGATTCCTTCAAATCTGTCTGAGGCATTGAAAACAAGCAGGCCCAGGAAGATGATGAAAGAAGCAGCGTGTGCTACAAACTTCATAAAAGGACTTCGCAGAACTTTCCCCAGCTGTAATGAGGCAAAAAAACAAAACAATCCAAAACCTTTAACTTCAGAAAATCTGGCTTCCACTTATGAAAACTACTATATACATAGGATTAAAAAAAAAAAAAAAAAGTGAAGTGAGAACACCCAAAATTCTGCTTTTGTTCTAAAGAGCTAGCTACACATTGTAAAAAATTACTCCTTTTAGGGGATGTTTTCTCTAAGAATAATAATTCTTCAGAAGTTTGAAGTAACATAGATTTATAGGTTAAACAGAATCCTACATGAAGTAAGTGTCTACGTAAAGACCTTTAATGTTCCGTATATGAACAATAAGAATAAAAATACACTTTCTGATACGTCACAGTTCCAAAAATCTTAGATCCTTTTATTTGACGTTTAAACATTACACACATAAAAAAATATTGACTTTACAATACTTCTCAGACATCTGAGTAAGTAAATATTAACTTTACAGTACTACACAAACATCGTGTAATGTTTGGGAAACTTCTATTTTTTATGAATAATGGTACTTTCATTTAAAAACAAGAGTGAAGATTTATAAGGTTTTGGTTAAAAATGAGACATGTTATATTTTTCCGTTTTTTATAATATTGGTTGTATTTAGACAATGATAGGTTATTTTGTCTCTCTATGGGTCATTAATTTTGGAGATTCATCCAATTGAATTAATTTTCAGTAGGGACCAAAATCTTTTAGTACATTGGTCACTTTTTCGTAAAAATTTCGAGTGAAATATTACTAAAATTCCATTGAGAAAATTTTAGGGGACACTGTATTACAGGAATTCTCGAGACACAAGATCACCTTTACTTTTTGTTAAGGAGACAAGGTTCCCAAAGACGTCAGATTCCTAATCCATGTAAACCATCTAAGTAGTTTATTCAAGAGACAAGAGTCTGGGATGAAAGGTTGAGTCACACACTGGAATTTTTCGTGGTTCCAAGTGTGAATTTTCCGACATTGAAGTTTGTTTACAAAAACATATAGGTCTTGGAATTAAACTACAGTTGTTTATTGGTTTCTTACAGTTCGTAAAGACCCCAACCTGTACTTACGTGTGTCTGTTTACAGTGTAAAAGGCATAATCTGTGTCTTTTTATTTGGCGTGTAAATGTATAGTGACACGACAAGGTGTCGACGTCTCTCCCGTACAGGCCCATCAAATAGGTGTCGTGTTTCTGATTTGCAGGGAGCTGCCAAGTCTCTTTTCCTCTAAAGGCTGATCTTTGAAAATGTGAAGTAACATGAAAAAAAAAAAAGCAGTCTGCCTATCTTAAAAATGGGATACATGTGGAGAATTCTTACTATACCATCTTTTCACCACAGGATAAGTGGTGTATGGCAGGTATAAATGCGGGCTCCAGGAACAACTCAATTCCCTCCTTTCCTTTCTCTGTTGGGCAGAGTCCACACATCCTCAGCTGCGCTAAGAGAAAAAAAAATGGACTTCAAGATACCTACTTCAAACCCAATACGTTTTAACTGAGTGAGTGGCCCTAAGAGACACATACATATAAACCCGACCTTTCCAATTCATTTCCCCCGGAAAGGGGACATTATTTGAGTGGGATACGATTTTTGCTTTAAATGCACGCTCTCTCCTTATCTATAAAGTTTTTAGCCTTTCATGATTTTGCATTATCAGAATCATGATTCAAAACAAAGGAACTTGGTTGAATGATCAAAACTGATCAAAATGACAACCCTTTCTGCCTTAAACTCCATGGGCAGCTCAGTGATGAAGTGAGATGGATGAATATTCTCACATATATGGGCCTGAAGCAGGACTCTGTGGGGGAAGACAGAGAGATGACGGATTTCCAGGGTCACTCTTGAGTGGCCTTGATTCATTTGGCCTGAAACTGCCTCCATTTAAACAAAACCAGATTTGGGAATATAAAAACAGGATTAAAGGATCTCAGAACTGCTGCCTCTCCCTGGCAGTGCCCTTCATTAACGGAACACGGATTCTGTTAGCGTGATTCCTATTCCTGTCCACATCTGATTTAAGGGCTCTCTTAGGCACAGTTAAATGGACTGTATACTGGCCAAGTTGCGAGGGGGATAAAGGTCGTGAACAAAAATGATTCAAACAAAACTAAGAAAATAAAGCATCTAAAAAAATTCAAAAGCCCCCAGACCCCAATTCTACATTTTTTTTTAATCTCCTAGAGGAACAAAGGGCTTGGGGAACCTGGTATGCGCTCTCTTGAAGACTTTGGATGATACCACTGTTCACAACCATGTTTCACACACTCAGTCTCAGATCTTTTTCACAGGTTCAACCAAGCTGCCTTTTCAGTTTTCAAGTTAACTGTCTCTTGGAACCACCGCAGTAGGGCTGTTCCTCTTCCGTAGGCCAGCCTGGTGGACTATGTATTAAGCCGGCAAATAGGACACAATTGCTCCTTCACGGAAGCAGCTTTTCCTCCTCCCTATCATTGTGGCCGGAGACTTTTATCTTAAAAGCCTAAGTATTATATGCCTGTGAATAGGACCTATCCCACCAGGACCAAATCCTTTTTCATCCCTTATTAGAACTAATCCAGTCATTAAAAAGCAGAATTGATGCTCTTGAGTCAATTAACATTCAGCTGCAAAACTGATAAGAGCCTTAAGCAGGAAGCTTTTTCCTTTTTCATCCTCAGAGGACATGGTACACCAACCACAGAGGAAACAGGGGTGGAAAAGCCGGTACCCTGCTGCAAGGTGCGATCCAGTAGCCGATGGCAAGAAACGGAAGGCCCAAGGCCACGACCAGCACCACCAGACACTTGATAGCTACCGTCTGTTCCCGCAGGCCTGAGAGGTTCTCGTACCAGATTGTCAAGAGCTGCTGCTGGCAGTTGGGGTGAGCCACGAACTGTTGGTCGGGACAGGGAGAGAGGAAGAGAGACAGGTAGGTTACCATGTCATTGTTGACAGTCCAGCTACTCTAAAGCAGGTGCATCCTAGAGATATTAATGCATATCTTTCCAGAATATAGGCATTGGAAGGTTCTGGCAATATTCTTTACCTTCCCTCTATTTTTCAAACTTGCTTCAGAACTATTACATGAACTAAAGTGGAAACACAAATGATATTGTTCTTCATCATAATTCTTTCTGATCGAAACTCTCCATATTTACTGGAATACAGGTGACATATCTTTTTCTTTGTGGAAACATGTCCCATCTTGCTGTCTGCCAGCTTACTTGTATTCAGTTCAAAATGGAAAAGAAAATCGTTATTTGGTTTATTGGACCCTATGACTAAACGAAAAATGTGTTTTTGTTTTGTGCATGCACACGTGCAGGCTCAGTCCCGTCTGACTCTTCGCGACCCCATGGATCATAGCCTGCCAGGCTCCTCTGTCCATGTGATTTTCCAGGCAAGAATACTGAAGTGGGTTGCCATTTCCTCCTGCAGGGGGTCTTCCCACCCAGAGATGGAACTTTTGCCTCCTGCATCCCCTGCATTGGCAGGCAGGTCCTTTACCACTATGCCACCTGGGAAGCTGGATTTATTGTTTCATGAGCAACTCCTAAACTGCTACATCTATGAAAAACGTATACGCGATATGTCCTATGTGTATGTATGTTCTACCATAGCAAATATGCAAAAGATCTGCAAAAAGCCAATGAATTTCCAAATATTATGCTTAATCCACATTTGCTGTGCTTCCAGGAACTGGCATCAAATACCACTTCTTCCTATTTTAGTAATCTGTACTCTTTCTGTGGCTTCCTCTATCAGAGGTCAAAAAAACCCATATCTCCATCCGTTCTTTTGTATCTACAGCTTTAATCAGGAAAAAAAAATGAGTAAATTAAAGCCCTGCTATTTTATTATTTTGTTTTATTATTTTATTTTTGCCATCTGATTTCACTAAGTCATCTGTCTGCAGCTATTTAGAAGGTGGGATTTCATTAAGGCCTTGTCTTTATTCAAGGAGCAGAATGTATCTGTAAAAAGTCCCTATGTCAAAAGGTGCCCATTTGTTGGATATGCCTTTATTTGAAAGGCCAGGTGTACTTTGCCCAAGCTTGAGAATTATTCAGGGTCACTCACAATTCAACTATGAGAGTTGATATATTTTTTAAAAAGAGTGCTTAGCAACACAAAAATCAAGGAATCACTATCTTCAATATAAATGCAATAAACAACAAAGAACCTGTTAGGAAGCACTCGTGAAATGTGAAATGTTTTTGCAAATTCTGAGATGCAAAGAAAGCAGCTGCAGTTCCTCCTAGGCATAGCATTCAACTCTAATCAAGTTCCAGGAAATTATCTGAATGCTTTTTA
Source organism: Cephalophus harveyi (assembly GCA_006410635.1). Classification (NCBI taxonomy): domain Eukaryota; kingdom Metazoa; phylum Chordata; class Mammalia; order Artiodactyla; family Bovidae; genus Cephalophus; species Cephalophus harveyi. Next base: position 141,160 of record SJYT01053986.1, read on the forward strand.
GTAACTCTAAGCAATTCTTCTAGTTACTTGGATATTTATCAATAGCATACCTACAAGAAAATAAACAGATCTTCACTCAGTGGTGTATAGGTTCCAATCAGCTGTTCTAATTTTAAAACAAGAAGAGAAAAAAAATAATAAAACCTCTTCCCCTAGGGTGGGCGGTAAAAGTACGATTTTCCCCAAATCCCCACTCTTTCTCCCAGTGTGTACCCGCCCTCTGGGAGATCCACTGACTTTGGTATGACAGCTGCCAATACTGTACAGAGGTGGTGAGGATGAATTTACAAATATCAGGTTTGACATTCATAACTGAATTTTTTCCCCAATAACACAAATTAGTAGGATTGGGGAGATTGAAACTACTAAGAATAAGGTACAATTATTTTTCTTTATTGCTTGATGAGTTCAATGCAAAGGGGCATATTTTATCTTGTAAGTTCCTTTCAATTCAATTATAGAAATCCCAGATCCAGAGGCTCACAGGTTATTGCCAGCTTCTAAGCATATATTAGATCTTCTTCCCAAATTCAAGATTCAAGAACTCTTTCAAAGTTCTAATTTTTGAAAACAGTATTTCAAGACCAATGCAGCCATTAGTTAAACTCGTGATGAAATATAATCAAAGTTGAAGGCTTCCTGGGGGTCTGTGTAACAATTTCCTAGGATTCTTGCTGAGAATTTCTCCAAATTTCTACTTGTGCTCTGTACTCTACTGGACCGTTATGTTCTTGCTTCACCCCTTCTTCTGTGTTAAAAATCCTCATCTCCTCCATGGTTCCTAAATGCCTGTCTCATTCATTAATTCATTTTATTCTTTACAATGTCATAAATCCTTCATAGGTGCCAGGCGGGTGTTCAGTGTTTGGTACAAGATGATGAAAAGGAGCATCAGTGTTTCAGTAAGTCATAAATGGCCCCTGCTCTAGGGTACACAGTAAGCTCTACACAAATGTGAAAAAGCTATTAGAACAGAGACTTGGAGTCCATGTACTTGCCAAGATAAACAATCAGCATTTAAAACAGTCTTAATTTTGAATGTTGGTCCAAATGTCTTGGGGTCTGGATGATCCCAAGTGGGATAGATGTAAATAAAAGGCAGTCCCGTGATGCCAGCCAGGCAGTTTAAGAATGGGATGGTGCGTTCAGAGAAATCTACAGGTGGAGAATACAATGTCATCAAACCAGATTAACACTTGGGAAGTCAATATGCACTTTTTTTTCTTTTTTTAATAGGTCAAGGTTTCTGCAAAACAGAAAATCCACATGAAGTTAAAAGACACTTGCACATGTGTTTGTATGAAATTGATGGACACATTTCCCTTTTGTGAGTGTCCAGCTTTCCTTTCTTAGGTTTTAAACTCCTGAGTACAGAAATATTAATGTTATAGCATGGCTCCCTCTTCTTGCTCTTCATCCTTGAGCTAATCTTTACATTTAAATCTGTAAATGCTTTATGGCATTAATTATACTGTACAAGGTTTACAAAGCTCTAAAGACTTGGTGCAAATCAATCCTTTACACATGGCCTTATGTACAGATCAATCTTTGACCTGGTGTGAATTGTACAACACAATGCAAACACTTAATATGTTAAATACTAGCGAAAATCATGGTGTTTGTACTTCATTTATTATACTTTAAAATTCAGCTTAAAATTAAGCTTTAAAATTCAGCTTAATTCAGGTGTATCTCATAGTACTAACTCTACCTTTTTATTTTTTTTAAAAAAATTTTATTGGAGTATAGTTGACTTACAATGCTGCATACATTTCAGGTGTACAGCAAAGTTAATCAGTTATACATATACTCATTTTTTCTTTTAGAGTCTTTTAAAAAATAATTTTATTTAGTTATTTATTTTTTGGCTGTGCTGGGTCTTTGTTGCTATGTGGGCTTTTCATTAATTGTGGTGAGTAGGGGTATTCTTTAGTTGCAATGCATGGGTTTCTCATTGCGTGTGGCGTCTCTTGTTGCAGAGCACAGGCTCCAGGACTTCAGGCCCATTGATTGTGGCTCCTGGGCTCCAGAACACAGACTCATTAGTTGTGGCACACAGACTTAGTTGCTCCGCATCATGTGGGATCTTCCAGACCAGGAATCGAACCCATGTCTCCTGCATTGGCAGGCAGATTCTTTACCACTGAGCCACCAGGGAAGTCCTTTCTTAGGTTTGTTTCCCATATAGGCCATTACAGGGTACTGAGTAGAGTTCCTGTGCAGCAGTTTATTAGTTATTAATATCTATTTAATATATAGTAGTGTGTATACGTCAGTCCCAATCTCCCAATTTATCCCTTCCCCCTCTTATCCTGGTAACCATAATCTTGTTTTCTACACCGGAGATTGAGATCATAATACAGCACCATATGGCATGTGTTGTTTCCTTTTAATCCACGGAAAGAAATCACAGTTTCCTTCGATGATTTAAAATCCTAATACAAGCACACAAGGAACAGTTTTTAAAAGAAAATAAAACCAATATAATAGTAGTAAGTGAGGGCAAAGAAGCTAATCCCCTTAGGAGATGAGTTTTGCTGTTTTCAATGACTTCAAAATAGAGCAGTAACCTTTATCTCTTAAAACTGTTTTACCTCCTAAAAAACCTCTTTGTACTGCCACACCAGTCATAGCAAGCTGAATAAAATTTGTATGCAGTTTCCTAACTTCAGTGGACCAATAAATTGAAACCATTACAGAAATAATACCCTTATTTGAGGTTTTCTGATTTAAAGGGAAAATGCTTGACATACAAAAAAAATCTGTCTTTCAGTGGAATAAAACTACTGGAGCATAGAGAACAAATTTTATTCCCTGCCAAATAACTGATAGATTATAAACTGAGCCACCAATAGGGGCAGCTGATAAATTTCAACTTAAATAAAATTCACATTCCACTGTCTTCTTTATCAAATTAGCTTTTCCAAGAACTATATTCACGGGAATACTGTTGTACAGAAACATGGTAGGAACACTCTGTTTTTGTTTTTATTGCTGGAGTCACAGTTTATAATATTTAAAAGCAAATATTCTTGTGAAGAGAAACTAGGTCATTCAGCTTTGTAAAATTCTTTGAATTGTGAAGAACTCTGCTGTACAGTAGAGACTGGCACAACACTGTAAATCAACCATACTTCAAAAATATAAAAGTTTTAAAAATCCTGAAAACTTATACTGTACATGTTTTCTATATTTCAAACCTGCTAAGTGCAAAATGCTGCTACCAGGAGCTAACCCGCTGTTACCTCTCCATGCCTGGGCACACACCTGGCAGGGGTCTTACATGCAGAACCCATTCCCGCTCTGGCCAGCACATTCAGCCCAAAGTCTCTGCAGCAGATTTACCACTCTTTCATTGCTTTGCTCAATTTCTGGACTTTCTTTGCACATTTTCTGCAAATACAGTGGATAATTTTAGGTGTCTATATTGCTGCATATCTCTTTTCTAGATGATCTTTCCATAGTTAAACCTAATCTCACTGTTGGAGGGAATAGAGGAAGGAGGAAGAACTCAGGAAAGTTCTCCTCTTTCTCAAGAGCTTGATTTTCCAGATTCAATGGTCCATCAAGTTCTGGTATCCTTTATCTTTGTCACAGGCTTCCTTACAGTAGACAAGGCTCACTTGAGGTAGGTAGGACTCCTGTTATTTCTATGGGTGGGTATGGATTGATATTAATCCACAAGTCAGAGGACAGAGGTACAGTCATAATTAGAGCTTGGGATTTTGGGGGGGCAAATAATCCATTACTCTAATTGGAAAACAACAAATGCTTTTGCCTAAAAGTTACTTTTCTTGTACTTATTTTCAAAAAAACAAATTTCACCCTCCACTCTGTTCCATTCTCTTTTGTAGAATAATGTGTGTAACTACAAACAGTAACAACATTTACTATCTTTTAGTTGTATGATTTACCTTAGAGACCCCTCAGAAGTAACTCAGAGATGAATAATCTTCAACATCCACTCCCTCATAGAGAATATCTTATTGTTTGTCCCCCATCAGTTCTATATGATTGCTCATTTCACTAAAAGCACTGAGAATTGTAATTTTTTATTATTTTTAATTTTTTAATAATTTGAGTGAGGATAGATGGTATTTATATGATATATGCATCTCATATTACTAGAGGGTTTGAAATTTTTAAATACATTTGTTAGCCATTTCAATTTTCATTTCTGTGAATTACTTAGCTATAGAAGCTTTTGCTTATTTTTCTATAGACCTCTGGAAATTTTCCCTATAAATTTGTTTGTGTACTTTGATTATTAAGAGTACCATTCCTGGGATTTCCCTGCTGGTCCACTTGTTAAGAATCTGCCTGCCAATGCAGGAGACATGAGTTCAGTCCCTGATCTGGGGAGATCCCCCATGCCTCAGAGCAACTAAGCCCACATTCCACAACTACTGAACTCACGCCTTCCAGAGATGATGCTTTGCAAAAAGGGAGGCCCGAGCATTGCAACTAGAGAGTAGCCCCTGCTTGTGGCAACTAGAGAAAGCCTACATGCAGCAATGAAGACCCAGTGTGGCCAAAAATAAATAAGCAATTTTTTTTAAGGGAAAGGAATGACCTGTTTAAAAAAAAAAGAATATCAATCCTGTCTCTCTAAGTTACAGTATAGGAAAAAATTTTCCTAGTTTGCCCTTTACCTTTTTTTATGATCTTTTTGATGTACAGAGGTTTTAAGTTACAAATGGTCAAATAATTTATAATTTTGTTTTCTATTTTTTCTACTGCTTTTATACTGAAAAAATCTTTTCTCACATAAACGTTAAACTCATGTTCAGACTTCAATCCAGATCTTTTGTGTTTTCATTTTCTTGATTAACTGTCATTGAGTCTCTAAGGCCTGGGGTGAAACTCATAGTGATTCCTAGGGAAGACCTAACCCCTGGGAACTCTAAGCTTAGAAAGAACTCAACAGACCTAGAATCGCAACTGGAAGCAGATATTGGAAAGATGGTAGAAGAGACATCTTGAGTTTCTTAGGGGATCTAAATAATTTAGCATTATATAAAACTGGTTTCGTTGGTGGAATTATGGACTGATTTGAATAAATGTGTTTATTAAATTACAAGCGGAAAAATTTCACAACAAAGTATTTTGAAATCCCAATGCCATACATGTAGCTATGCTCAATTTCAGTGCCATAGTCTGTAGGGTTCATGAATATTACAACCCAAGAGGTTATTTCACTAGGGGACTAGAAAGGAGATGATGGGAAAAGGAAGTAGCAGAAGTAGGTGGAAGTATTTTTGTTCCTTGCTAGATGGAGATGGGTGAGTGTTGAGTGAAGAATGAAGGAAGCTTCGGAGAGAAAGAAAGAGGATCTGGGGCTTTGGGGGGCATTCCAGAATAAAGTTCTTATATACATTTATTGGGTGAAGATTCCAATTAAAATATTTTAACTAATACTCATTTTATAGCATAAAATAGACAAAACCAGAAGTACGTGCAAAGTCCTAAATCTCCTTTCAGTTCCAGACATTTTGCTGTTGTTTTCTGGTGGTTAACTGACAGGAAATTTATTATTAACTGACACCTCATACATTGTAACCCTACACATCAATTCATTTAAAATTAACATGCAAGAAGACATTCACTCTGGAAGACAGCTTGGTTAACAGAAGCACATCTGTAGATGAGCTGTCTCTGCTAATATGACACTTTGAAAGCAATGACAAAGAACCAGTGACAACTGAAATCAATTCTCTCCTCTCAGGAGCTAAAGGCAAGAGACGCTTGTTGCAACGTCTGTGAATAAATGTCTAGTTTTCTAAAAACAGTTTAATATCAATCTTATTCAAAGCTATCTTTTCTTTCCAGTACAGCAAAATGTCAACTAGCATGCTTGCTCTGAGAGGGGCCAGTTAAGCCAATTCAATTACCTTGTTACTGACAATTTCTTGAAAAGTTATTTTACACCAACATTTAATGAGACTCTTCACATTTCACTTCTTATTAAGTAGAGGGGAGATCTGCCATTAATTGCTGACTATAATTTTGTGAACACCACAATGTGGAAGTTCTCTACATTGTGGTAGAACTGTGTACACACACACACACACACACATAGATTCCCCCATGCTCACCTGCTGCTAGAGTGCAAACACTGCCCTAGGTTCCCCTGGTCAGAGGCATATGTACATACCTCTGATTTGGAAGGAGCCTTTTACAACAGGCAGGAGTCAGGAAGTCCTTTCTGTTGGTAGGGAGCTGACCCTCTGCAGCAGAGGCAGAATTGTTCTGTTTGGGTCATAGAAACCTCCTTACCAGGTCAGTTCTGGGCCTGGCTCTGGGCAAGGTTTCTGCAAGCACAGCTTAGATAATCTTGCTCTTCCACCTCTCAAAGATTCTGTGAGCTTGCTAATATTTCTTACTCGATTCTTTTCTGTTTAAATTGGCTATAACCTACCACTAAGGACCAAACCAGCACAATAAACATGAAATGGCTTTGGTAACTAAGAACTGAACTTAAGCATCATCATTCTTATTTATTTATTTTGACTGTGACAGGTTTTAGTTGTGGATCTAGTTCCACAACCAGGGATTGAAGTTGGGTCCCCTGATTTGGGAGCACAAAGTTTTAGCCACTGCACCATCAGGGAAGTCTCAAGAGTCATCATTCTGAGAATGAATTTTCAAATGCAGAAATGTGATTAGCTAATAATTACTGAGCAATCACCAGGTATTAACACTATGTCTGTGCTAATTACTTTACTTGCATAAGCTCATGTAATCCTTAAAACAACTGAAATAGTAGTTGTCTCCACTACCAATAAGCAGAACAAGGTTTAGATTGATTAAGAGGTTTGTCCTATCACCCAGAGAAGACAAGTCAGGACTTGGACTCTTGCAAGTTAGCTTCAGGGTCTGCCCTCTTAAACACCACACCACACTGCAGGAACAAGAGAAGATTCCACTATACACAGATTGACCAGTTCATGAAACCAGATCTGCTCCTGACAATAGCTTACTTTTTCATGATTTAAAGTATAAAAGTTCAAGTTATGTAAAATATGCATAAACGATTAGATTCTGAATAGCTGAGATTTTTATTATGTGAAACAACATAACTATAATTGATATGAATTATTTAAAGCCCCACACAAGTACCAAATACATACATGTAACAGTTCTATCTGCAATACCCAGAGTAAAAAAAGTAAGTATAATTTTTATTTTTTTGGCAACTGCGTAAAATTCCATAGCTGTATTATCTTAGACATGTCACTTAAGTCTGGTGAACCTCAGTGTCCTTATAGAATAGAAATCTCATCATCAAACACCTATTTTATAGATGAGATGTATAATTACAAAGGCTTAAGTGTTCCAATTGTGATCTTGTATACATTGTCACGGAATTTTTTTACATATGTTCATTGTCTAAAATAATAGTAATTGGGTGTAACGATATTCGTCAAATGTTTCAAGAAAACGTATAGAATTAGGTGACTTTAGGGTGGTTTTGGGACTTAATCCATTCGTCATAATAAGAGGAAAATATACTCCTTTTACTTTAAATTTCTTCAAAATACTAAATAGGTTCTAGACTGTTACCTATTTTTCACCTTTTCTAACCTCGATCCATGAACTGAGTGTTCAAGTGCTACTATGGTAAATTAGCTAAAGTATTTCCTTTTGTTAGAAAAACAGTTATTGTAGATAAAAATAATAAATGTTTGGAGAGGATCCTAATACCGTATCAACTATAATGTACAAATAAGGTTATAGCTCGACCTACTTTCATCCGGTGAGTGGAAAAACTGAAGTATGAATTACCGTTCAAACTGGGCTGAGTCACTTCGAAATACGGACACGTAGAGGTCTCCTAGACGGCTAAGGTCTAGAGGTAAGTCTTACCGAAGATGGAGAAGACTCAGAGACGTTTCTAGGTCGTGTGGGTGGTGTTTCAGAAACGTAACGTACCTCTCGAAGGCTATCAGTAAGATTCTTGTTCTGTCAATCTCAAATTACGTCTCTTACACGAAATCAAGTCACCTTTCACAAGTCCCCAAAACATTTAATCTTTTTCAGGTGGATTGAGACCCGTCCTTCAAAATCGGGGGTCCATCTACGTTCCAAATAACTCAATCTATGGTCGACCTAAACGAAGGTGGAGGGACGAATCGGTCCTGGATTATGCATATTCTGTCAAGACTTTTACCACACATTCATTCACTCACGAAAAGTAATTCTTTGTCACCGATTTACGAATTACGACTTTCCGGTTTCATAGTTTCTGTCAACACAGAGAGAACATGTCTATTTGTCATCAAAAGAATTTCGGTTTTGTTTCGGTAAAGATACTGCTTTTAAGGAATTCACCGCTAGACTGTATCTTTTGACTGATATGTACTTTTATTGGACAGACCAAATGATAGGTAACGGAATAACCTCTGTCGCGGAAAGTTTGACATCAGGAGTCCGGTCGTCGGAGTCATCGTGGACCTGTACACATGCTGCTGCTGCTAAGTCACTTCAGTCGTGTCCAACTCTGTGCAACCCCATAGACGGCAGCCCACCAGGCTCCCCCGTCCCTGGGATTCTCCAGGCAAGAACACTGGAATGGGTTGCCATTTCCTTTAGAAACATAAATTCTCAGACCCCACCCAAGACATCCTGATTAGAAACTGACGATGAGGGGCAGCAATGTGTTAACACACTCCCCCTGTGTTTCTGACACACATTCGTGTTTGAGAATGACGGTTTACAGTGAAAGCAAAGAGGAGAGTAGGTGCCAACACAGAGGGTATTTTTTTCTTGTTTGTCTGAAGGGCACATTATCATGTCCTGTAGAACTAGAAGGAGAGAAATGTCTGATTATATATAATTGAATTCTCAAGGGTTGCAGAATATCAATACCTGAGAGAAAATTTTTCAGGCCACTGGAACTAACACCTTGCTAAAAATAATCTGTGAATCTTTAATTTCATTAGCATATTTATATAGTGCCATGGACTGGTAGAAGGCATTTGTCAGAATTCCTTGCTACCTTCTGAATGGAGCTCTATTTCCAGCCCACTGGTTCCAATCCAGGTGTTAATGACCATCTCTCAGGAAAATGCCTGACTTCTGCAACCCCCAGCTCCATTTCTACAACTTTCACTAAAATCAGGAAAATGAATCAGATGATAATTTAGTTTGGTACACTTGAGGAAAATAGAATTCCTCATTTCAACATGTCCTGAGATACTGTACATATCTGATAACTGGGTAACATTTAGGACAGCAGAATTTCTAGGTTTCCAAATATCATACTTTAAATATTTAAATCATCTTCATACAACCTGAAAAATTTCCATTTTTCCCCTTAAGTAATTAACTTGATTTGATGCGCAAAAATCACTGCACCAACTAAAATAAACAAGAAGAGGGAAGATTGTTTAAAGGCTATACAGACTAGAATAGTTTCCATTTCAGATATCAGAAATTCAGATAAAGAAGAGTTGCAGTTAATCCTTTTCCCCTCAAAAGGGAACAAATAAAATGAATAAAAACTTCAGTCTTTGGTTTCCATTCAAGTTTGGTACCATGCAACTGATAAAATTAATAAAATGTTCAATCTCTGGTTTCTATGCAGAGTGTCAGTTAAATATCCATCTGCGTTCCATTCCTGGAAGACTAATGAAATATTTTATTATAGCACCCAGAAGAAGTATTAAATCCATGTCTGTTTCCATATAAAGCTCCCCTTTTAGTACATTTTTTAAATGAAATTTCCTCCTGTTACTCGTCAGTTCAGACTGTTCTATAAGATTTGATACGACACAGGATGGCCAATTCTCCATTGATCAGAAGTACAAAAAGACTTTTTTCTCTTCTCGAATAAAACATAGAAACAACTTCTGCAGTAATACCCAAATAATAACTCATTATCTTTAAAATTATAACCTGTAAATTATCTGATATTAAAGAAAGCTTTGTGTTTTTTTCACATCCACTAAAAGATCAGTCAGGAAGCAAAAAAACAAGTAAGCAAGTTACAACGACAACACTTTGTTTTCATAATAATGTAATCATTTCCTCCTGGAAGAAGTCTGCTATCCAAGTACAGAAAATAATCAGGGCTGGAGGTAATGGCGATTTCTTCTATTGGGCTTACAGAATACCATTTTGCCATATGCAGAGCTCCCAGGGAACTCTGGCAGCTGACTCCATCAGTTCTACCATGAGGTCCTGTCTCTCACTACTTCACAACTCAGACCTTTTGTCTGGTCCAAATTTTCTAATGATTTTCTCTAAAATTAGTTTTGCTTGATTATCTTTACTGTGTGACTTTTCCATTACCATGGTCCTCCTCAAATTTACCAGATGGGTCTGCAGCCCACTTTACAGAGCAGAAGGCCTGCTCAAGCCAGAGGAAGAACAATGAAGCCTGGGCCTCGTCACAACCTGTCTACAGGTTTCAGCAGGTTTTTAACGTTCATGGTTTAATCCCTTTTTATTCTTAACAGGAAAGCTGAAATTCAACTCTAAGCAAGTTTGCTCCTGTCAGATCCTTTCCCTAATAATAAAACAGGCAGGACAGTGTAGTGGTTAAAAGGATAAATCTGAAACCAGACTTCCTGGATTTGAATACTGGTTCTACCACTTCCTGACTTCTGGTGGCTCAGACGGTAAAGCGTCTGCCTACGATGCAGGAGACCCATGTTCAATCCCTGGGTCGGAAAGATCTCCTAGAGAAGGAAATGGCAACCCACTCTGGTATTCTTGCCTGGAGAATCCCATGGACGGAGAAGCTTGGTAGACTACAGTCCACGGGGTCGCAAAGAGTCAGACACAGCTGAGCGACTTCACTTTCTTCACTTAACTTCTACCACTTCCTAGCTGTGTGACCTTACAGAAGGTGAGAACTCTCTGATGACAATAAGCCTATCTATTATTGCTGTTGGGCTTCCCTACTGGCTCAGGTAAAGACTGCCTGCAGTGTGGGAGACCTGGGTTCAATCCCTGGGTTGGGAAAATCCACTAGAGCAGGGCATGGCAACCCACTCCAGTATTCTTGCCTAGAAAATCCCATGAACAGAGGAACCTGGCGGGCTACAGTCAATGGGGTCGCAAAGAGTCAGACATGACTGAGCAACTTAGCACAGCACAACAAATTATTGCTGCTATGAGGATTAAATGCTTTGAGTGTGCTTGGTACACATCAACTACAGTATTGCTTCCATGTACAGCATGTTACACAGAAGAGCTAGAACTGGGACTCAAGGCACCCAAATCTAGGCTTAGCAGATGGTATGTTGGCTATTGTCTTTGTCTTTTCTCACTTGTAAAAATGAAAGGTCTGTGTAGGCGGATGATTCCTAGAGTATTTTCCTCCTATCAAATGCTACCTTGCTTTTGGACTACATTCATTTTCCTCTTCCTTACTGTCCTACTGTGATATAACTTGAAATTGTTTTTCTACTTTACAAAAGGAAAATCTGAGGCACAGGGAAAGCACAATGCCTTTTTTTTTTTTTTAAGTGCATCATTGATTCAGAATTAGGAAATTTCAGCTTAATAAATGGCTAGCTTCCTAGCCACTGACATTTGGAAGATGAGACATGGAGCTCAGCCTCTCCAATACTCTGTTTCTCAGAATAGCTTCAGACAGCATTTGCACATTGAAAATACTTCTTTAATAACCTGTCACCAAGCTGTCCTCCATTCATCCATCTAAATCTATATCCTAGAATGTCCAAACTTGGGATAATGACCTTCATGTTTTTGGCACCATGCTGCCTGTACTCTTCAAGGACCTTTGAAGACTGCACGATGGCTGAGAACCTTCTCTGAAGCACCTAAGTGACGGCAGTCTGAGGCATGAGATACTGGGTCTTAGAGGCCACTGATAAAATGAATACGCATATGCATTTGAAATGGAAAAAATCATGTCTTTCTCACTAGGGAATGTATTTTTTTTTTCAGGGCTAGTACTTTAAGCTCAAAGTCTTTACAGAAAGAATATAATGAACACCATGGAATAGGGCAGATTAAGTGACCCTGACTTAGAAAAAGCTTCAATTTCTGTACTTTCAAGGGAGGCAGTCTCTGGGTCAGTGCTGTGAAAGCACTATTTTCTCTGTCTAAAGTCCTGACAGATGGACATGAGTGTGGGATGAGACGGCAAAGTGGTGAAAAGCAGACAGATAAGAAAAGTAAAGCATAAAAAATAAGAAAAGGATAACAAGGACAAGTGAATGTGTGAATGAAAAGGAACATTTAGTCAGGAGAGAGAGACCTGTAGTCCTTTGAGAGAATAACTTACAAAGATCTGTCTGTATTTGGCCTCTGAACTACACAAACACCTTCCAAATAATTCAGGAAAAGGGAACCATGAGATTTTGATGAGTTTTGCATATCCTTAGATAGCTGGCAGCTTTATGGATGCTTTCTTAAACTCAGTTGTGCTTTCTCCTCTTTTTGCCTCTTCAGTTGTAATCATTTCCCACCTTTGAAAGGTTATCAGAGGTGACTAAAGGGTAAAGGAGATTTCATGTATTATCAATATGGGTTTAGTTGCCATCAAGGGGAGAACAATGAATAACAAATTTTCTTAACATTACTTCACTGAGGCTACTTCTCCGGGTAGAATTACATATGTCACCATCTTCTGTTAATTATTAAAACATAATCTAGGAAAATATTTGCAGAATTTCTTATACAGACTTTCAATACATACCAAGCAAAATACATAAAAACAAGGTTTGAGTGACCCTTGGAATAGTAAAATAATAAATTTAGAATTATACTTTTTGTGATGAGTGAAAGTGTTAGTCACTTAGTCCTGTCTGACTGTTTGCAACCCCATGGGTTATAGCCCACCAGCCTCCTCTAATCATGGGATTCTCCAGGCAAGAATACTGGAGTGGGTAGCCATTCCCTTCTCCAAGGGATCTTCCCCACCCAGGGATCAAAGTCGGGTCTTCTTCATTTCAAGCAAATTCTTTACCATCTGAGCCACCAGGGAAGCCCATACTTTTTATTACTATGATGAAATAAAGTGACATTTAGACTTATATCTGAACGTGCATCTATTCTTTTCAAACAGAACTGGAAGTTAGGAATTTGCTCTACCTGAGTTCTGTGAAAAAAAATAAAAATTCATTTTAGGTATAAGGAAATAAATCTTTTCAAATACCACATAAGGAATCTTTTCAAAGGGAGTAGATAGATATAGGTGATACTTATTTTCTTCTTTGTATTTTCCCACATTTTCCAAATTTTTACAATAAATATGCACAGCCTTCATATTAGAAAGAATTTAATGGAATAACAAATAAAATTATACTAAGGCCAGATCTCCACCAGCACAAGATGAGTGTTAATGGATGTCAAGGAAATCTGGTATATATGGAAGGGAAAAAATCCTACGAAACTTTCCTACCATTTTCTTTCAACTAGTTAACTTGAATTATATTGCTAGTTGCAGTTGTGTGACTCTCAATAAGTATGAAAAACTGCAGTAAAACTTAAAAAACAGAATAATCACTTTTTCTGTGATCTGACACCACAATATTAAAAAAAAAGATTAACTCAGCGTCCAAAAAATAATAATTCAAGGAAGTGAGGCCTAGAATCATCCTCTTTGGTGGATAACAGAAATCAAGAGCCTGCTAGAAAACAGTCTTACTTTCACCAGATCTACAAAGTCTCCTCCTGCCCTAGATTTAATAAGCAGAACCATCTGAAATGCATAGGAAAATGTAACAGTTAAAAAACGTCCCACTATTAATGTATAGTTTTCAATAAAAATAAATAACACCGTTGACTGGAGATGATGTCCAGGAAAAAGTTCACTCATAAAAAAAATCTCCTAAAGCAAACCACTTTTCTGTCTTTACATTTCTGGGTTGACCTAATGGCCACAGCTCACCATTCTGAATATTGTGGATTTCATTTGTGGATTTCAGTTGTAGCCACTTTTGTCATAAATAAAATTACTTTAGTCATTCATTTAAAATTTTATATTAGCCATTTGACTTTTAACTAAAGGGATATACAAATGTTTTGGCCAATAAACAGTGCATACAAAACTATTTCTATATTGGGTGCCACCATACAACTAACTACAAAAGAGGAAGAACTGGGAAGGAAGATCATAACCAAATCCCTCCTTCAACAAAAGAGAAGTCTTGTGTACTATTTAACACCTATCCAGAACGCAGAGCAGCACAATCATTACAGCTCTCTTATCCAGTATATACCCACTCCTAAAACAAATTTACTACAGCACCGGGCTGAGAAGAGAAAAATCATCAGATCATTTCTGAACGACGCTCCCAATCCCTTGAGATTTTAGATCCACTGGACAAAACTGATTTGGGAGCAGACTGCAGAAGGCGCCTCGCCGGGAAGTGGAAGAGCGCGCGCGGAGCAGCCGCGGTGGAGCGCACAGCTTACCTTGAACTCCTTCTCTATGTTGGCCAGCTTGGCCAGCTCGTTGCTGAGCTCCAGGGCAGTGAGCACAGGGTCCTCGCTAGACAAGGACAGATAAGCTGGACTGGCCAGCCCCTTGTAGGCATTGATCCTTGAGCGAGAGTGGCTGAAAGAGTCGTGCCTCTGCTTCTCCGTGCAGTCCCCGCACTTGCAGAAATAGTCATGCGGCCGCTCGATCCTGGCGCCCTTCATCAGCAGCATATGCACCACCTCGTACTTCTGGCAGTGCGCCGCCAGGATGATGGGGGTGATGTCCGGGGAGAAGCGTGTGCCGTCCTCGTCGTAAGCGTAAAAGTCGTCGTCCTGCAGCTCCTGCTCGCAGGGGCTCAGGGTTAGGCGCTTACTGGCCGCGAACCCGGGGTGGTTGAGGATGGCCTCCACGATGCGCACGTAGCCCTTGCTGATGGCGAGCAGCAGGGCGTCGCCGATGCGTGCCAAGTTCTCCTTCTTGAGCAGCAGCTCGGTCACCTCCAGGTGCTCATTGCCCACCGCCAGCTGCAGCGCGTTCTGGCCCATGTAGTCCACGCAGTTGACGTTCAGCGTCTTGGACTCCTCCAGCATCTTGCGCACCACCGGGATGTTGCCATACTCGGCGGCGTCGAGGAAGCGCTCCTCCTCCGCAGTGAGGCTGGTACCCCGGTCGTTGAACATGAAGGCCGGTCCCCGGACGGCTTGGCGCCGGCCCTTCTCCCGCATCACCGTCTTGCGCCTCAGGGATGGGCTTTCCTCCATTGACCTAATCAGCAGCAGCAACAACAAAACCCCAGATGTTGAATATTAGGTCATATTGCTTCTTCCTACATATCGCGCCATTTGCTGTGTGTGTATAGGTCACACACACAGCAGATCTGTGGCCTGAGGACAGCCAGATCAGATGCTAAGACTCGCCTGAAGTTTACACCTGCACCTAATAAGGGCTGCTAGAACCCAGAAAGCAGAAACCCTTCATAACAATAGTTCTTGTTCCGCAGAGCAGCCATTACCAACCTTTTTGGCACCAGGGACCCGTTTTGTGGGAGGCAATTTTTCCACCAAGGTGGAGGGGATGGTTTCTGGATGATTCAAGCACATTACATCTATTGTGCACTTTACTGTTCACTTAATGCCCTGGCTGATCTGACCCGAGGTTGGGGACCCCTGCCATAGAGAATGACATTCATAAGGATTAATAACCTAAACGATTTCCAGGTCTCCCTTTGTGACCCTGGTAAAGACAGGACTCATCATACCTGTGGGAATAAAGTTAACTGCTGCTTTAAAAAGTCTTGAAAATAGGGGCAAACAGGTACCTGGCACCAAAGCACTAGGCTTGAAGGCAAAAGATATTAAATTTTTCAAGAATTAGGCCAGAACAATCCTCTCAAGTCATTGCATATTTTTAACTAAATAAGATCATTGACACACGTGCACAAAGTCCAGTATTTAGGCCAAGTACTATCTTTCAGGATCTTAATATTTTCTATCTTTTCTATTACGGGTATCCCAACCTACTCCCCCACCCTCCAAAAAACTTAACAAAATTCTTTTTTTTTTTTTTCAATGACACAGACAAGATTTAGCAATTATAAAATGAAAATTCAGTCTAGATTTATTTTTTGAAAATTATTGTGCCTTTGTAACAGGAGTTGTTTAATGACCTATATTATGTAGGTCTCTTTGAACTAAAAGGATATATAGTATGATTTATGGTTTAAAAAATCACAAGTAGTACTTCATGAACAAGGCAGTATTAGTCACTCAGTTGTATCCAACTCTTCGCTACCCCATGGATGTAGCCCACCAGGCTCCTCTGTCCATGAAATTCTCCAGGCAAGAATACTGGAGTGGGTAGCCATCCCTTTCTCCAGGGGATCTTCCCCAATCCAGGGACTGAACCCAGGTCTTCTGCATTGCAGGCAGATTCTTTACCATCTGAGCCACCAGGAATAAAGCAACAGGGCACCAATTGTGTATCCAGAACAACGTGCACTTAGATCCTAACACCCACCATGTTAGTTAAGATTTAGCTGCATTATAAAAGTCATGTCATTAATTGATGTGTACAGTAATTTGAGTTCATGTTTTAATTTCTGTGATGCTGGGTAAATAATTTCATTTCCTTGTGCTCCCTTACCTCAGATGTAAAATGGAAATTTATAAAAGGCTCCCGATTTTCATCAAGAGCTCATTAATTAAAAGTATATGGGGAAGTTCTGAGTTCTAAAAATGATGCTAAACAAGCAATATAATTTTTAACATTGTGATTATTTTTAATATTTCAATGGCTATTGTTATAAGTACACACCTGCACCTTAACCCAATTCTAACATTCTTACTGTTTGAAATGATTAAGGTAACTTCATTTTAAAAAATCTGTGATTTTTGTCTTTTGTATGAATTAAAGGTACCAGTTAAACTGTTTTCACATCACTGACCTTTGAATAAGAACAAATAAGAGTTACAAGTTAAAAGTGAACAGCTGGGGGAAAAATGCTCTCCTTGTGTAATACATATTCCAGAAATACCTTCTACCCATTAGCATTCACATAGTCAGGGGTTGAAAACTAACTTGAGAAGACATTGGCCTCTCTCGGGGTCTGGAAATGGACGTTAAGGAGCATCTCTAGCGGGTGAATTCAGAGGTGGGTACCAGCGTTCACTCAGTTCTTAGCTCTGTGGGCCTCAAACTAAGAAAGGAGCACTGGAGCTGCTGACAGAGACCTCCCAGATAGAGACCAAGGAAATGTGGCCAGGCAAGCCTACAGAAGTAAGGAAACCAAGGATGTTCCTGGATAAGCTTGTAGACTTGTCCAAGGGCAGGGGGTGCTGTGACTGACCCCTCGTTCTAACCGCTCAACTAGTGTCAGGTGGTTAACTTTAGAAAACTAAATACATACACAATCATATATATACACATACACATGTACCCATACACACACCTGTTTGTGGGAGTTTCTAGAAAGCAATACAAGAAGCCTTTCATTGTGTTTATACCTGGGGCTCTGGGGAGTAGAACTAAAGAGGCACAGGAGAAGGGAGAGTTTACTTTTAACTTATACCCTTTTACACATTTTGAACAGTTTTAACCATAGTTGAATATTTTTATTAAAAATAAAATTTATGCTTAAATTTTAAAATATCTTCATCCCTTAGTTGACAAAATTTTAAAAAATATAAGTACATGCCAGCAATCATTATATTATAATGCTTCGGAAGCTAAATAAATGCCATAAGTTTTTGTTGTTCAGTCCCTAAGTCGACAGTGTCTGACTCTTTGTGACCCCATGGGCTGCAGCACACCAGGCTCCCCTGTCCATGGGATTTCCCAGGCAAGAATACTGGAGTGGGTTGACATTTCCTTCTCCAGGAGATCTTCCTGACCTAGGGATCGAACCCTCATCTCCTGCATTGGCAGGTGGGCTTTTTACCACTGAGCCACGAGGGTAGCCCAAATGCCATATGTTTGACCACTATTAGTAGGTGTGATGTGTAAGAATAGAGGAGTGAGGTGTGTAAACTATGTGGTGTTTATGGGAAATCAATATTTTACTATTAAACTGGCACTCTTCAAATGGCTAGAATTTCCATCTTGTATAAATGATGAATTTTGTGCTTACTACTGATAATATATTGACATTATTCATGACTACAGAATATATATGCAGAATATGTTGTCTGTGGAATTCCAATCTATCCCAGATAGGTTATCTTTGGGGAAATAAACTCATTATTAAAGTGTCACATCTGACTAGAATGGGGTTTTTTACCTAATGATTGCTACCCACAAAAAGAATCACTCATAAAACCCTACCTTTTCTCCCCAAAGACAGTGATCTGAAAATACCAGAAAATGCTCTTTCAAAATTTTTATCTTTGCATGTCTTAGTGAAGTTTTTTTCTTAGTATCTCTTCTTCTTTTGGAACCTATACCTCCATTTTGTGCATTTAAGCCAAAATGTGGGGTTTTAATAGTATACAACACAAGTCACATGAGTCATTTTGATTTTGTCTTTAAAAGATTCTAACACTGAGTTAAGTGTGAAGTAAAATTTTTCAGCTGGAACAAATTATACTGCTATTTCAAAATAAAAGTACTGACAATGCTACTTGCTTTCATTTGTGAATCCACATAAGAAGTGTCTTTTTTTAAACCTTTCCTTACAGTATTAAGATATGCTTCATTAATCCAGACTAATAAAATGGTATGAGTCACAATCAATTCCCCCACAATGTATAAACGTGGCCCAAATCTCACATGGTCTTGACAAAGCATCTCCTCCAGGATGAGAAGTAAAGAAGGGGTAAGGGTGAATGGGAGAGGATGTCTAACTTTAGTAATGCTAACAATAAAATCATTTTGCCAGACATGTTTTTACCTTTAAATCCCCATGCAATGGATCGACTCATCTAGCACTGCAAGGGTACATCGGATAGGGTCTTCCTTCTGGTAAGAGCTTTGGAAAACCACTGACAAAATCAATTGCCCTACAAGTACCAGGTGCAATTTCCTTCATAGCTGACACAGATGGCTGGTAACATTAGATTGCTATGGACTGAACTGTGTGCCCCTACACATCCACATGTTGAAGATGTAACCCCCAATGCAGGCTTCCCTGGTGGCTCAGTGTCTGAACCTTCCTGCCAATGCAGGAGATGATTCCTGAGTTGAGAAGATCCCCTGAAGAAGGAAATGTCAACTCACGCCAGTATTCTTGCCTGGGAAATCCCACAGACAGAGGAGCCTGGCAAGCTACAGTCCATGGGGTTGCAAAGAGTTGGACACAACTTAGCAACTGCTGATGCTAAGTCGCTTCAGCCGTTTCCGAGTCTGTGCGACCCCATAGACGGCAGTCTACCATGCCCCGCCGTCCCTGGGATTCTCCAGCCAAGAACACTGGAATGGGTTGCCATTTCCTTCTCCAGTGCATGAAAGTGAAAAGTGAAAGTGAAGGCGCTCAGTGGTGTCCGACTCTTAGCGACCCCATGGACTGCAGCCTACCAGGCTCCTCCATCCATGGGATTTTCCAGGCAAGAGTACTCGAGTGGGTTGCCATTGCCTTCTCCGCAACTTAGCAACTAAACAACAACAAAACTCCCAGTATGGTATCTGGAGATTAGGCCTTTGGGAGGTAATCTGGGTTAGATAAGGCTATGAACACAGAACCCTCATGGTGGAATTAGTGCCCTCAGGAAATAGAGAGTTTGCTTTCGGCTTCACCCTCTCCTTGTGAGGACACATGAGATGGCAGCCATCTGCAAAAACCTGACCATACTGGTACCGTGATCTCAGACTTCTGGCTTCTGGAACTGTGAGAAAATACGTTTGTGTTAAGCCACCCACTCTGCGGTACTTAGTTATGACAGCCTACGCTGAGTAAGACACTGACCATGTATCTTAAGGCAAAAAGATTTTTTTTCATGGTTTATGAAACAAACTTTGGGTTCTTAGTAATTGTCCAATCGCTCAAGCAGATAAAAAGTTCTTCCTAAGAAGTACTTTTCCACACCCAAAGACAATCTTTTGCTCCATTCTATTCAGCGGCAAAAATACAAGCAACACTCAGTTTTCACAACTTTGTCATCCACTCCTCTGATTTATAATGGCGGGACGTGAAGCCCACCTGCCTACGATTCCTTGGAGAACCAATTAAAATTCAGATTTCTGGATCCCATTCAAGATGAACTAAATCAGAATCTCTCAGGGGTGGGGCCCTGCAATATGGCCCTGCAATATGGGTGGAGGCTGGAATATGTACATTAAATGAGCATCCTTTGAAATTCCTATACACACTGAATGTTGGAAACTTGCAGTATGAAAACAACATAGCTATCCTGGATCAGTGATCCCAGACGAGGAAGCCTGTAAACACTTGTCACACTAGTCCTGCCAAAAGCCAAGTTGGAATAACATGTTTGAGCAGTGCCAGGTAAGGGACAACAGCCTTACGTTCATTTAGATTCTCTGTCCTTTATTACCACTTAAAACCTGATATTCCTGTACCAGATCCTTCCTTCCAGCTCTCATTGACAACACTAGCCTCTAGATCTTAAATGCATCATGGCTGGATAATTACAACAGCTTTCCAGCAGAGATGGCATGAGAGAAGGCGACTAAACTTGACTGAGTACCTGGTGTATGTGCATGTCTTTCATGCATTATCATCTTTACTTCTCCTAACATTGCTATGAAGCAGCTATTATTTTTCCCCGTTTCATAAATAAGAAAACTTATTAAAGAGTTCAAAAGAAATTGGGCTCAAAAGAAATTGGCCAAGGTAATACAGAGAGTAACATCCAAGACTGGGATCCAACCTAGGGCCCATCTGACTCCTGTTCTCTCTCTCCTGCTGCCTCTGATTTCCTCTTTGTACCCCACAGCCAGGCCCAGTAGCTGGTGCTGCTTCAATTCTGCTTCTACCATCACACTTCTCTTAAAAACAAAACATAAAAACAAACGAGGTCCTCCACCTGGTTTTCCAGGATGTTGACAGCCTGCCCCACTCTCCCTAACCGACCTTCTTTTCCTTGCTCCTCAAATTCATTCTTCACTGTTCTACAAACATATTATATTGCTTATTTCTGTACTATCAAGGGTAGTAAGCATATTATTCTGCTTATTTTGGTTCTATCAATGGTATTTCTATACCATCAAGGATATTCTTTGAAAAATTAGCAGTGTTTTTCTCTTTTGTAAGATCTTTTTACGAGATCTTGGCCCTGGTTAACTCGGGACATCTTGCTTCAGCCTTGGAGGTAAAATGTGGAGCATAGAGTTGGGTGGGTTTAGGGGAAAATAAGATAAACTTGAGAGGAGAAGTGCACACAGAAAGAGTAAGATTATTTTATTTTATTTTATTTTATTTGCAGGAAAAATGGGATTTTGCAAGCAGAATCTGGGAAAAAGGAAATTGTCTTGAGGAATGATTTGCTTAGTTCCTTTATGTCTCTAATTAATTCTGACAGAACCTGATCCCTGACTGCTCTCATCACGTAGACCCACTGAGGTGGTGGGGCGGGGGGTGATTCTTGACCCACTTGTTTGATCTGGAGATCAGAACAGTCCTGCCTGGTTACGTAGGGCATGGTTTGGGCTTTCTCAAGCCACCCTCAGCTCCCATGTAGTTTGGACCCTGCACTGAGGGCCAGGGAGCCTGCACCAAGACTAGAGATGACCGCTGGTGCTGTAAGACAATGTTGCAGCTGTTATGAGAGCTCTGTACCCCCAGGAGCTGAGCTGAAACCACATACGCCAGAGAGCACATCCAAATGGCAAAGGTGAGTCAGCCAAGATCAAGTCACTGCCACTGATAAAGCAGCACCCAAACAGATAATGAACATTGTCTAGAGACCAAGAGTCAGAGAATCCTACCCTTTCGCCCCTCCAAGGGACACATAAACTCCCCTCCCCCAAAGGCCAGATGCTCCTGAGAAGAGCAGGGGAAGGAGCAGCTTTCCAAGAACATGAGCAATCTTACTCAAGTAAACAAACTTACAGAATCAAACTAAGATGAATGAAACTGGCCTCATAGCATCTCTCCTGAGTGCCCTGAACCAGGGATGGTCATGCGGACCAGAAAGAGACTGCAAGGAGACTGCAGGGAGGAATCCATAGGCAAAGGTCCCTTAGACACCAGCTCACAGCCCAGGAAGACACTGTCCTAGCTGACTACAGCCCTGTGATAATGTAGGGCAAGCCCTCCCTTCTTATTAACTTACATAATTGCTTAATTAACTGCTTAATTTATTGATTGCTTAATTCACTTGTTGAATGAGAATACGTGTCTGTTTGGCAAGCAAAAAACGAAACAGAATTTGAAAAACTAATTTAACCCATAGAGTGAACATTTGGTCACCTTCTTTCTCCCCTCGTCAGCAGGTGGGACGCTCGGGAAAGGCCTGTTCTGCGAGCTACATGTCGCTGCCCATCCAAGTTGTTCTGCTGTCTTGTTCCTGCTACACTTGCCTCTGGGATGTGGCAAGTGTTCCTTTTCTTTCCATCCTGGGCATACTCTTATTTTGGCCCTTCACCAATTCAAATCCCTCCTATCTTCTGTGATCCAGCTTGCATCACACCTCTGAAAACAGAGGGTAAAACTTCACAGGATAAATAACTAGAAGACCTGCAAGGTTCTGTCCACTTTGGAACCTTCCTGAAACTATTCTGGACCATTTCAGCCTGACCATTTGTACTACGGCTAATCTGCCCAGAAACCTATACATTTTTTCCCCCTCTCCTTGATTTTGTGTCCTGTGATATTCATGTCCCCTAAGTTTGAGAATAAATGCCCTATACTTCCTACCTAATTTTTCACACTTCTTAGCCACCTCTATAGTGCCTGATATAGCACATTATATGTTCAAAAATACTTGTCAGCTGATGCTAATTCTACAGATAAAGTGAGTCACTCAGAACGTTAGCTTCCTTAAGGTCACTGAAAGAAAGAGAAATGAGAGTTCAGAGGTTCTCTCAGTAGTGTTTCTCTACTTTACCATGCTGTCTCTAGGCAACAAGAAAAATGAATAACAAGTTGCAAATCAAAATAGCACTATTAAAACACATGCTTAGGAACTTCCCTGGTGGGCCAGTGGTTAAGACTTTGCCTTCCAAAGCATGGGGTGTGGGTTTGATCCCTGGTTATGGAGTTAAGATCCCATGTGCCTTGTGGCCTAACCCTCTGCACCCCACAAACCCATAAAAACCAGAAACAATATTGTAACAAATTCAATCTAGGTTTAAAAAATGGTCTACCTCCCCCAAAAAAAATTCTTAGAAAAGTATGTGCTCAGCTTATGTGTTGGAAAACTTTGGTTCTATGAAAACAGTTTCTAAAATGGCTCTTCGGATTTAATCACAAATTCTTTGAGCGAGCGAGCGAGCGAAGTCGCTCAGTCGTGTCCGACTCTTTGCGACCCCATGGACTGTAGCCCACCAGCCTCCTACATCCATGGGATTCTCCAGGCAAGAATACTGGAGTGGGTTGCCATTTCCTTCTCCAACAAATTCTTTAGCACTCAGCAACAAATGACCACTAGTAGAGAAGTCACCTCAAACCTTTTATTTAAATGATGTTAAGAATTAACCAGCTACTCAATCCATCTAGCAAAGTAAACACCATCACCAATGTGAGCTAAAGCAGTAAGAGTAACAGTCAAATTGCTTTAACTATTTAGTTCACCACAATGACAAATGACCACTAGTAGAGAAGTCACCTCAAACCTTTTATTTAAATGATGTTAAGAATTAACCAGCTACTCAATCCATCTAGCAAAGTAAACACCATCACCAATGTGAGCTAAAGCAGTAAGAGTAACAGTCAAATTGCTTTAACTATTTAGTTCACCACAATGACAAATGACCACTAGTAGAGAAGTCACCTCAAACCTTTTATTTAAATGATGTTAAGAATTAACCAGCTACTCAATCCATCTAGCAAAGTAAACACCATCACCAATGTGAGCTAAAGCAGTAAGAGTAACAGTCAAATTGCTTTAACTATTTAGTTCACCACAATGACAAATGACCACTAGTAGAGAAGTCACCTCAAACCTTTTATTTAAATGATGTTAAGAATTAACCAGCTACTCAATCCATCTAGCAAAGTAAACACCATCACCAATGTGAGCTAAAGCAGTAAGAGTAACAGTCAAATTGCTTTAACTATTTAGTTCACCACAATGACAAATGACCACTAGTAGAGAAGTCACCTCAAACCTTTTATTTAAATGATGTTAAGAATTAACCAGCTACTCAATCCATCTAGCAAAGTAAACACCATCACCAATGTGAGCTAAAGCAGTAAGAGTAACAGTCAAATTGCTTTAACTATTTAGTTCACCACAATGAAGAAGCAGAAGGTGCCCACTGGCTAGGTTCCAGTCTGTCCTTCTGTGAAGGGCAAAAAAAAAAAAGGCAGAAGGAGCCTTGGAAGATAAGTAGTGAGAAAAGCACAGAGGAGGGGGGACAAGTGTTAGAGAGCAAGCACCATGTTAGTTCTCGTATTGGGGATGGTGATAATTGCAAGTAGTAAGGAAGGTGGGAAGCAGCAGGCACTGACAAAGGACAAGACAGTCAGAGATGAAAAGTCAAAAAATAGACAAACCCCACAGTCCCCCTGGCGCACGGCACCTGTCAGTCAAGGCAGCTGCCCCTGGAGACACCTGACAGCTACACTCTATGCCTACATGTGAGTGTGTCTGGAAAAAGGAAAGGGCATCTGACAGCCTCGATAATGTCATCAAAAACAAAGCGTTTTGAAAATCTCTTACTCTGTGTATTGAGGAGGCGAAGTAGAGTGGGGGACGCTCTGAACTTGAGTAGCCCCAAGGGCACCAGTGTGCAAGGCTGGAGGAAAGGGGCGCAGTCAGCTCGGCTGTCTCGTGTAGGGGGACAGCGCCGTGGGTGCTGCCACGCCCGCACCACCGCCTGCTCAGCCTGCATCTACCGACACCAAGTGCGGCGCAACAGCTCGTTGTCCCGGAAGCAACCAAACCAGCCAAGATGAGGCACTCCATTTCAGAAACAGGAAAGCATCACTTCCATGTCTATGGGTTCCCACCCCAGAGAACAGTTAACATGTGGAGATTCCAGCACTTACAAGTCGGGAGAGATATTTGAGTCTCCACAGTAATTAATCCCTGAGAGTTTCTGTTGGCCAGTGTTATCTTCAGAATTCTCCATGTATCATTTAAATAAATCTATTAGACATCTGACTAATTTTGGTACATGTCCTAGGGACTAAGTTGGAGACAAGTAGCTTTGTTGCAGGGAAGCTCCCATCTCTGCTCTTTATCACTTTCCCTGTCCTCTCAGGAAAGCTCCCTGTCCTCTCAAGGGCCACTGACCCTTGAGCAGTTGAGACCAGAAAAGAGAAAAACCATTTAAGAGTGTGCTCCTCCCTCTAATGGTCCACTGGGAGCAGGGGTAAGGACCCCTAACCACGGCCTGCAGGAGTTCTTGGTGATTCTTCTTAAACATATGTGCCCCCCAAAACATTCAAGTAAATGCCTTCTAGAACTTAGATGTTTCTGTTTCCAGGAACCACATTTTGTGTGTAACTCCACGGACTATTGAGTTGCTTTATGACTGTCTGCTTTCACGCCAGTCTCCTCAACAATAACTGTAACATATTAATGATTCAGGAGAAAAACCGTCTCTGTATTTCTGTAGGCCTGGCTGTTAGTACATGACTGATGAATATCTATCTGTTGGAGACATAGATAGATGTGTGCTTAAATCGGTATTTAAGACTGAAGGCTTTGAAAGCAGACATTCTTCAGATTAAAGGATACCCTTGGTCACATGAAATAATGTGTGGAAGCAGTGGTGGAAGGGAATTTGGAGTAATTCTTCTATAAAAAAGAACACTGTGAAAACTTTAACATAAATTAATTATCAGGAATTAAAGTAATATAAACAATCATTCTTCTTTAAAAGCAGATTTCTGCTTAATCACACTTAATTCTTAATTACACTGCAAAAAGTAACTGATGAATCTTATAGCTCTTGATTTCAATCTTACATAAAGTTATGTTTTGTCAGGATAATCTGAGGGCAAACAGAGGATGCATCTTAGAATTAATGAGCTCTTATAGTTAATAATTAAGCTTATCGTCAAAACCAAACTCATTAATTAAACTCAATATTTTCTAAGACAAATTATTATTATTTCAGGAAGATTAGTGACAATGAAATTAGACGTGAAATACAAATTCAGTCTATAACTGAACAAGAATTGAGACAATAATGAACTCAATAATAAAATAAAAAACCTCTACTGACCCAAGAGAAGTTCATATTTGTCTATTTATATTAGTCACTATCAGTTATATATATATAAACCTCTAATGTTATTAAAAACAAAAAGATCTTGTTGTCTACCATTATCATCCATATCCGAAGTCAAAAGTCTGAGGTTTTTAGATTTTGCTCCCATCTCATCACCCTGAGATCTAGTTTTCAACAGAGAATCCATATACATCACTCCTATTTGACAAAATGTATACAGAAATGCAAAACTGGTGTAAAATATTTAGTACTGTCATGCACTTTCAACAGGTCATGTACCTGTGGACATTTAATTCTCATTTTTTAAAAAAGGTTTATTCTAGGGCTAAATTCATACTGTCATCTATTATTTGAATAGTGCAAAGAAAAGGGAGTTTTCTTTTGAACAGGGACATTTTTTTTACTAGAAAAATGTAGACAAATATCCCCAACATAGATGTTAAATTAAAAAAAAAAATGCTATAACAATCCTAGTTAATCTCATAAAGTCACTTCTGAGCCCTTATGCATAAGTGTGAAGTTGGCAGCCATAGTTCCCAACTCCGAACCTTTTGTCTGGGGCCAGATTCCTCTGTGTATACCCTCTACAGGCCACTCATCTGCCTCCCCTGCCAGACTGACTCTGTAGTGTTGACCGCCTGATGAGGGCAATCTCAACCCTGAGCCAGGAAGTTGAAAGCATACCTTCCTATCTAGAGCAGAGAGCTCTGCAAAAACAAGTGTTTTCCTCCCATTACATTTCCTGTGAAGTTTTATAAGGAGAAAACATGAACAGACAGACATTTGCTACCCTAGCACAGTAATGAAAAATTCCTAAAGTTCTAACCTAGTGTTCAGATGATGTCCAGGATCCTTTCACCTCCTTGATATTAAGAAAAGAGAACACTATCAATGATATTTGGCAGGGGGTCAACTGTTCCTCGAGATATTCTTATCTCCTCTCTCCCTGCCCCTGCCCCATTCTAAATTCTCCTACTTAGCTTACAAGCTTTCTCCAGTTGATCTGCCATCAGTAGTCAAATTGAAATGATGAATTAATTGAATCTCATAAATGAGTTAGTACTTAATTTCCTGTGTTGCTCCTCCTAGGAGTAAAGGCATCTCAAATTTCTCTGAGGAAGAGAGAAATGCTTAACCCAAACAAGGCCACAGTGTAAACAATACAGTAAAGGGAACTGGAGATTTCAAAAGGCCGGGGACTGCTGTGAACTCAATGTTAACCTTCAGTTTCAGTTTTTTAACTTGTTTAAGAAGATGCCGGACTAGATGAAATCCTTTTTGACTCAGACATTCTTTCCTTCTTCAAAACACTGTACATCAGTTAAATTTCAGAAGTGTGGTTCTAAGATGATTTCAGGTGGAGCACTTCAGATGATTGACAAATCACACTATAAAGGTTACTGTCTACTCCATTTGTCTAACAAGATCAGTCATAATTAGTCTTAAAAATTAATCAATCTTCCTTCTTCCATCTTGGTCCTGTTAATAATTTTGTCTTCCCTTAAGCTTAAAATGAACACCTAAAACACAATTGTAGGGATATTTGCTTTCAAGATGATGGAATAAAGGCCTTTCTCACCCCTTCACCTCTTGAAAATTACCCCCCTAAACAACACAAATTTCCTTCCATGAAATCAGAAGTACTACAATACATGAAAAAGACATAAGTCAGAAGAAAGGTGAGTGATTTGACAGAGAGAAGGAAGGTCCAACTAGAGTGCTTGTAACAAAAAGCAAGCTGGTCCACCCAATACCAGAAAAGACTTGGAAATTAAAGGCAAAAGAAATCCCACAAGAGACAAGGCAGGAGCCTAAAATGGAGGAATGAGCTAAAATTTTGTATAAGCAGTACATGGTAACCCTGCCCCTAGACTGCTGACCTCCAACTGATATGATTAAGTGACAATCCTCCCACATCCCCATAAGAAATATAAGATATCAAATCTCTGGAGAAATAGTAACAGAGATTCTCTAAATGTGGAGATACCAGACCCAGGGGAGGCTAGGACCCAAGAATAGGGGGATCCCTGGCCAGTTCTAGAATATTAACAGCCAGGTTTATTATCTCCTAATCCTTTTTCCCTTGAGAAATTTTTTAAAAAACAAATATTTCATCTCTGAAATAAGACAGAATGCTATAACAAAGAAATACTCATTAGACAAAAAGAGCTCTTAGAGATTAAAAATATAATAGATAAAATTGAAAAAAAAAAACAGTGAAAGTTGGGAAATATAGTCAAGGAAATATCTCACAAAGAACAGAAAAGACAATCACTGGAAAATATGGTAGAAGAAATACAAAAACTAGGGGATCAGTCCAGGAGATCCAAAATCCAAATAACAGAAATTCCAAAAAGAAAGAAGAAATATGAAAATAGTGCATAGGAATAATAAAAGGAATAATACAAGAAAAACCTCTCCAAACCAAAGGGCATAATATCCAAATACTGAAAGAGTTCATCAATGAAGCGTTAACTGAATAAAAAAGACTCGTATCAAGGCATCATTTAGACATTTCAGAACAACACTAATGAAGAGCTCAATCTAAAAGCTTCCTGATGGAAAAAAAAAGGCGGGGGGGTGGGGGGGAGGCAGGGGGGGGGGAGGGATTAAAAACGACAAACCAAGTCAGAGGGTTTTAGAAGGGATGTCTCCAGAAAAACACACAGAGACTAAAGGATTTAGCTGAAGAGGAAAGAACAAGATAGAAAAAATATGCCAAGAAAAACAACTAATTATAAAAGAAAAGAAATGTAATTAATTATACTACTTGACTCTGCAGTGAATAATAATTACATGATCATAATAATGAATTATTAACCACAGATTGTGATAAATCATGTGATGGAGGATGGGGGAGAATAAAAGTTATAAGTGAGTGAAATTTCACCTGAGAATACTGATGCTATCTAAAACACATAAATAACAAGAATGCGATACTTGAAGGAGTTGTAAGTGTAATGAAACGGAGGGGACAGGAAGAAAAAATGAAAAAAACCAGGGAACTGTCATGGGCTTGCTGTTGATCTTATAAGCCATTTTTTTTTTTTTTAGCATTAAGTTTAAAACTGTATTCATGCATTAATTTGATATTATACAAAAATAATTTTGGACTTCCCAGGTGGCGTTAGTGGAGATACAAGAGAGGGGAGTTTGATCCCTGGGTCAAGAAGATACCCTGGAGAAGGAAATGGCAACCACTCCAGTTTTTTTGCCTACAGAATCCCATGGACAGATGAGCCTGGCTGGCAGTCCATAGGGTCACAAAGAGTCTGACACGTCTGAAGTGAAGTAAGCAAGCAAGCAAAAATAATTTACAAAAAAACCCAGCAAAATGACTCTATATTGTACATAGTGAAATTACTATCCTATGGGATAAACTAAAAATACAACTCAAAATTTCAGATTATTAAAGGTCTCAAGTCTAATATTCATTGGAAGGACTGATGCTTGAAGCTGAAGCTCCAATACTTTGGCTACCTGATGCAAAGAGCCAACTCACTGGAAAAGATGCTGATGTTGGGAGAGATTAAAGGCAGGAGATGGGGACCACAGAGAATCTGAGATGGCTGGATGGCATCACTGACTCAATGGACATTAGTCTGAGCAAGCTCCAGGAGATGGTGAAGGACAGGGAAGCCTGGCATGCTACAACCCATGGGGTCACAAAGAGTCGGACATGACTGATCGACTGAACAACAACAAATCTAATGTCGTGCTGTGCTGTTCTTGAATATTATAACTGAAGAGAAACCTGCCTCTTCCTTAACAATGCTAGTCCAACTTTGGTCCTTAAAGTCCAAATTTCTCTCTCTGGAGATCCTCCAGTGACTTGGCACATCTCTGATTTCCACTGCAGTGGTGGGAAGGACATTCTACTTCCAGTCAGGAACCCAAGCCAACAGGTACAACCTTGTCCTCAATCCCATAGCCAAGCTAAGCGTAGGTTTAAAGATTGTCACAGGCCAGCACCACAGAAACTAACATTCAAGTAGATAATCTGAGTTACAAGGCCTTGTGTGATCATCTTCAGATCTCCTATCAGACAGACAAAGTTGAACATCAGACACTCTGCTGCTGCTAAGTCACTTCAGTCGTGTCCGACTCTGTGCGACCCCAGAGATGGCAGCCCACCAGGCTACCCCATCCCTGGGATTCTCCAGGCAAGATCACTGGAGTGGGTTGCCATTTCTTTCTCCAATGCATGAAAGTGAAAAGTGAAAGTGAAGTCGCTCAGTCGTGTCCGACTCAGCAATCCCATGGACCGCAGCCTATCAGGCTCCCCCGTCAACGGGATTTTCCAAGCAAGAGTACTGGAGTGGGGTGCCATTGCCCTCTCTGTCAGACACTCTGGTACCTTCTAAGTCTTCTACTCACTCTGTGGCTTTATTTTATATAATTTTCAAAATAAAAATTGCATATATTTATGGTGTATAATAATAGAATTTGACATATATATACAGTGGGCCCTTGAACAACATGGGTTTGAACTGCACAGGCCCATTTGTACACATTTTTTTTTAAGTATATTGGAAAACGATTTGGAGATTTGTGACAATTTGAAAAAAAAAAAAACTCTGCTGAACTCTGTAGCTTGGAAATACTGAAAAAAATAAGAAAAAGTTAGGTATGTCATGAAAGCATAAGATGTATATAAATACTAGTCTATCCCTCAAGTAGGCATAAGATGAGTGACATTTAATTATGATATGCTTAAATAATTAAATACTATACTTTAAATATATTTAATAAAAATAATTTTAGTTTTGTTACTGCTTTATAACTCTGCTTTCAAAGAATTATATTATCATATAGTATGCCCCTGTCTCTCTCCCTTCCTCTCTTCCAGTTGGAGAAACTGCAACAGCCTATCAAAACAGGTAAGTGGCTTTAAAAAAAACAAATCATGTTTCCAATACTGTATTATGAAGATGGCACAGTAATATTGTATGCCATAAAAATTTTGCAATGGTTCATTCTTTAGCCGATAGGCTGAGCTACTGTGAAGCAGCCGTATCAATTATATTAGGCTACCCTAAAAGCAATCACATTGCTGCTTCTTTGTTATCAATGCAGGAATCACTACACCTGCAAATAAATATGAATTTTTTTCACATTATTTTTTCATTTTTGATATCCAATGTTAGTAATACATAGAATGTCTACAGTATTTTGTATCACATAAGACAACACTGTTGTAGGTACTGACAGATGATTAATTTTGTAGACGACATAAGCATGGTGTCAATATATATAATGCAATGTAAATTTTCCTTATTATTTAAAAAAAGAATTTATTTTTAATGAAGTAGAATTACTTTATAATTTTGTGTTTGTTTCTGCCATATAACAACATGAATCAGCCACAGATACACATAAGTCCCCTTCCTCTTGAAACTCCTTCCCACCTCCAGCCCCATCTCAACTCTCTAGGTTACCATAAAGTGTAACCCTGGATCATACAGTAAATTTTCACTGGCTATCTAATTTTACACATGGTAATGTATATATTTCAATGCTACTCTCTCAATTCGTCCCACCCGTTCCTTTCCTACCTGTGTCCACAAGTCTGTTCCCTATGTCTGTGGCTCCATTGCTGCCCTGCAAGTAGGTTTATCAGTACCACCTTTCTATTAATATATTCCATATATTTGCATTAATATACAATATTAGTCTTTCTCTGATTTATTTCACTCTGCATAATAGGCTCTTTCTTGATAACATCTTCTTGCTCTAACTCACTCTACTGAAGAATGCCTGCGTGTGTGTGCTCAGTGACTCAGTCATGTCCAACTTTGGTGACCCCAGGGACTGTAGCCCTCCAGACTCCTCTGTCCATCGAATTTTTCAGGCAGGAAATCTAGAGTGGGTTACCCATTTCCTTCTCCAGGGGATCTTCCTGACCCAGGGACTGAACTCGTATCTGCCTGCATTGTCAGGCAAATTCTTTACCACTGCAACATCTATTGAAGAATACAATTATATAACAAAAAACATACAAAATATGTCTATTTTGTACACATAAACAATGTCTATGTTATCTGCAAGACTCTGGTCAACAGTAGACTATACTAAGTTTCAGAGGGAGTCAAAAGTTATACGTGGATTTTAGACTGGGCAGGGCAGGAGGCTGTTGCTCCTAACCTCTGTGTTATTCAAGAGTCAACTGTAAAATAGAGAAATAATTACTACAGGCAAGATAATTAACATATCTAGCTCCTCACATAGTTATCTTTGGGGTGTGTATTAATGAGAAACCCTGAAATCTACCCTCTTAGCAAATAGCCAAAATACAGAAACAAAGTATCATAGACTATGAATGGAAAAAGAAACAATGGTATGTATGTATGCAATGCAGTATTATTTCGCCTCAACAAAGGAGATACTGCAATTTATGACATGGGTGAACCTGGAAGACATTAGGCTAAGTGAAATAAGCCAGGCACAGAAAAAAAAAAAGAAAACTGCATGACTTCATTTATATGTGAAATCTTAAAAGTCAAATACATAGAAGCAGAGAGTAGAACCATAGTTACCAGGGGCTGGAAGGTGGGAAAATTGGGGAGATGTTGGTCAAAGGGTACAAAGTTGCAGTTATGTAGGATCAATAAGCCTGGAGATCTTATGCAGAGTGTGGGGACAATAGTTAATAATACTCTATAGAATACAGATGCTCTGTAATTGATTTACTAATCAATCTTTAGAAACTGACTTGACTTCACTATGTATCAATTTCCTCATTTGCCAAATGATAAAACCTGCTTTAAAGAGGTGTGATTCAAGTCAATTCATATAAATGACAGCATGAGGTATTACATAAATACAAATTACGGCTTTCATTATGACAAATTTTTGGCAGCATGTCTTCAAGAAAAACTAAACAGAATCTTTTCTTCTTTTTTTTTTAAGTATGTTAATTTTTTTTTTTTTTTTTTTGGCCTAGCTGCTTGCAAGTCTTAGTTCTCAGACCAGGAATTTAACTAGGGCCACAGCAGCGAAAGCACTGAATCCTAACCACTGGACCACCAAGGAATTGCCCAAAATCCTCTCTTGCAGAAGTCTTTTCTCTTAAAGGTCATAGTGCTGAGAAATCTAATGGTTTTGTGCATGTACAAAAAAGTGTAAAGTGTAAGGGATGAGTCTTCTTACTAAATGTAGACTCACAAAGTTTCTCTTTTTTTTTAATTGGCCAAGCTGTTCAGCTTGTTCTCCAACTAGGTGCCGAACACTGGCCCTTGACAGTAAATCCTAACCACTGGGCTGCTAGGTAATTCCTACAAAGTTTCTCTCTTGATTTACCAAGTGTTCACCAACTGTGGGTCAATTCTTCCCTTCTCATTTTATTTTTAAACTTTTTATTTTATATTGGAGTATAGCTGATTAACAATAGCTGTGATAGTTTCAGGTGGACAACAAACCTCTAAACAAAAAAAAATTCCCTCAGAAAACTAACTCAGGCTTCCTTTGTTTTTCTCTTCGCACTCCTTCCTTGGGCAATATCATGAATTTACAGAACTTGAAAACAATTCCCATCAGACAGCAGACTCTCAAATTCTCTCAAGCTTTAAACTTGCATTCCTTTCTTCCTGTTTGACATGTATTTGAAAATTATCTGAAAAGTCAGATCATTTAGTTTCTTTTTTTTCAACAATTACATCATGATCTTATTCATCCACATCAAAATCACAAAGTCACCTCTGACCCTGCTTTCTCTTTAAACGCCTCATGGATAGGCAAATTCCCATAGATTCTTCCTGGGTATCCCCCCTTCCTATCTCTCCCCATTCCATCCCACCAGTCCTACACTATCACAGATCCTAATCTCAGCCTAGAAAGCTACAGTAGTTTTTTAAGGTATTTACTCACATTCTGCCAATTGCCACTTCAATCCATCCCCTTCTCAGTGACTTGGATCAAACCTTTGCTGCTCTGAAACAATCAATGACTCCCTATTGCCTCTCCTTGACATACAAGATCCTATACATGAATGCCCCAAACTAACACATCCAGCTAAATCTCACTGCTCTCTTACACATAATCTATGTTTCAATAAAACTTATTATTCCCTTAAAATTAATATTCCCTGGACATGCCGGGCACTTTGGAGTAGGGGTGGAGTGGGGTTGGGTGCTTGAATTAACTGCCTACTCTCTTTCTGCCTCTGATCTTATTTACCTTTTCAGGCTCATAAAACGTTTTCTTGATTTCTCCATAATCTTATGTTGTCCATTTCCTCTTGGCACTTGACTCTGCAGAGCTCTTTCCTTGTATGTATGCATTTACGCACTCATTCTACTCTAATAGCATAATTATTTATCCCCGGCTTCATTTCCACCTCTCCCTTACGAGATTTTAAACTCCCTGAGTGCAGTAAAGTTGTCATACTCATCTTTGTGGCTTGCTGTACCTAGTCTGAACTTTGCACATGTAAATGTTTAAGGAATGTCTTCAGATTAAAACTCACAAGAACTGACTTCAAATGCTTTTGGAGTTCATCAAATATTTTTTAAAACTTTGAGACTGAATTAATCATGCAAACAGTATACTCCTTGGTCCTAGGTTTGCAAACAATTGGGAAAAGGGAAGTCTTGGCTTGAATCAATGGCTCCATCAAGAATTTTATCAAAGGATAATTAAAAAAAAAAAAAAAAAACTCTTGCTAGTCATATAGCAGATGACACTATTCCCCCTGATTCAGTCTATTTAAAATTCCCAAATGGAATACTGGAGCATGGAGCAGTGAAATGAGCAAAAGGGTTATGTCAAGGAATCTTTTTAGTAAAAGTGGGATTCTACCCTCAGCATTCCTCTGACTGTTAAATTCGGCTGTTCTATTCTGCCTACTGAAAATGACGCTGGGGCTTTGACAGACTGGATATCCTTCTCTAATTCCGACCTGGGGCTGTGTTCACTGTCTGAGCTATTAAACTGTTGCCATATTCCACTCAAAGTTGGAATAAACAGATTATCTCTGCTACAAATATCAAGTTAGTCTCTGCTATTACCAAGTTACAGGCCTGGAAAAAACATGAAGAGCTTGCGGGCTCTACCTTCAGAAGGAACGTTTATTAATGCGTATCTCCGTCACATGACAGTCTTTTCAGCCGCTTTACAAAGTAAATATACAACAACATTTACCTGTTGAGTTATGTAAAGTCAGCAGATAGCTAAGAAAGATGTTCTATTATCAGTTAGACAGCAAGTCTACATTAGAATTTGTCCTAGCGCTTTGTGTGATTAACCTCAAGCTTCAAAAAGCAAAGTGTGTAATCTTTGCTTCGCCCTCCTTTCTCAGATAAGCGCGCTCTGGTTCCCATTTAGTGTGGATTTAAGACAAAAGAAAAATAATTAAAGAATCAAGAAATTGAGTTGGGTTCTAAAAACCAGACTGGCAAAAGGGAATATGGAAAATGTCTTAAAACCTTAGGGAAGCGGGGAAGTGAGCTGGCCGGGGCTTTAATCTCAAAGGACCTACCTTCCCTCCATTTCCTGGGTCATTTTCACTCCAGGCTAATCTTCAGCAATAACTGAACCACATTAGGATGCGTCGCTCATTTAAAATCAGAAACCTTTCCCAGCCACTGAGTTCTCCTTTTAATTAGGCCGGTCCAGCCGAGTTAGGAGCGGACACTGACCAGCTCAGCCTTGCACTATCCTGCCAGGTCGTGGTCGCCCCACAGGCTTCACACAGTAGCTGTGTGCAGCTCGCGGGCAGCAGGGGGCGCTGCGGAACCTTCGTCCCTTCCCGGGAGAACCCCTTCCCCGGCCCAAGCGGTTAGTGCCGCCGGCAAAGGCTGGCCCAAGGTCTCTACCTATCTGTGCGCTCTTCCTAAAAAGAGTAAACCCTGCTACACGTCCAAGGTACGTGACAAAAGAAACAGAGAGCATGCACCCTATAAAACTAACCACTCTCTTCTTCATCCTCTCTGCGTCTCAGAGAGGCTGTTTCCAAGATTTGGAAATTAAGAAAAGTTGT
Source organism: Cephalophus harveyi (assembly GCA_006410635.1). Classification (NCBI taxonomy): domain Eukaryota; kingdom Metazoa; phylum Chordata; class Mammalia; order Artiodactyla; family Bovidae; genus Cephalophus; species Cephalophus harveyi. The sequence continues at coordinate 177,330 of SJYT01053986.1, forward strand.
TCTTGCTCACGGATCAAAGCGCGGATCTCTACCTTCCTTTAAAAAAGGAACAGCTACTGACCCTGAGCCGCCTGGGAACTCCAACCAAGTAGCTCTAAGGCGGTTCCCGCGGCGCCCCGCACTCACTCTCCCCCCGGAGACCCGCCGGGCTTCGGCTCCAGGTTAGCCCCAACTGTGAATGGACGGTCGGGAAAAAAGGCGTCCGGGCAGACCTTCCACCCACACACTCTATACCACACACCGTCCGCTCCCTTCTCCCCACGGCCGGAAGCGTCGGAAGAGACTCAGGTTCCCGGGGTGGCTCCACGCTGAACGCCGGGGCCTAAGCACACCGTCCCCTTCTCTGACCTCCCGGGGGCAGTTCGCGGAACATTTTCCGCGAGGCCCCCAGACCACTGGCGGCTGTGCGCGCATCCTCGGTTGCAGGAGAGCGGGCGTCTGCTTACTGGACAGCGTGTCTGGCGTCCGTTTCCATCCGCGGGGCTGGTCCGTGCGCTGGAGCCGGGACGGAGACCCCAGCCACGCCTTCGGGCGTCCCCGGAGTCCCTCCACAGAGCAGGACCAAGAGGGGCGAGACCCCGGCCTAGGTCTACCGCCCACCCGAGTTGCCCCGAATAGGACTGCCACGGAGGGTGGACTTTGGAGGTCCGGGGCACATCGCGGGGCGGCCAGGGGCGCGCCTGCCCGCCCCCCGCCCGAGGCACGGGCCGCGGGCCAGCCGGGTACTCACATGTCGGGCCCCGGCGAGAAGGGCGGCGGGCAGTAGGCGCGCGGTCCCCGCTGCGGGGGCGCCGAGCGCGGCTCTAGCCCCCCGTTGACGCCCCTCCAGCCCCGCCGGCGGCGCTGCGGCTCCGCGCCTTCGTCCTCGCCCTCCTCCTCCTCCTCCTCCGGCGCGGGGAAGGTCACCCTCGCTTGCTCCTTGCACTTCCTGACCTTGCTGGACATCGCGCCGGCCGCGGTCCGAGCGCGGGGATGCCGGCCGCCGGCCTCGGTCTCCACCGCCGCCGAGGCGCGTTCTCCCCGCGGCGCCCTTTCCCCACCTCCAGCGGGCCCCGGGCGGCCCCGGGCGGGGAGGCAGGAAGAGAGACCCGCGCAGCCGGAGACCGAGCAGTTAGAGGCGGGAACCAAAGCCCGGTCGCCGGCGCCCACCTTCAAGCCGCGGGGGCAGCAGCCGCGCCCGTGGCCGCGAGGAGGAAGCTCTGGGCCGAGCGGGGCGCGAGTGCTGGGAAACGCTCTCCTGCCCCGCGGCGGCTGCGGCGGCGGTGCCTCCTCCGCGCCCGTCTCCTGTCTCCGACAGCATCACTTGCTAGGACAGTACCGTGACTGAGGGCGAAGGAAGAGAGGGGGAGGGAGGAAGGGAGGGAGGGAGAGGAGGGAAGAATCAATTCCTTATCAGACAGCGAGAACTGGAGAGGAAAGCAGACAGATCAGCAGGCAGGGCATAAAGAAATCAGAGAAACTTCCCTCCCCAATCTCTCCTTTCTCTTCCAAAAGAGCCCAGTTCCTTTTAGACACACAGGTTTCCCAAGGAAGGGGAAAAGGAAATCGTTTGGCTTGTTAATTTTCCTGCAGTTGTATTTACCCTATTCAGCTTTATATTTCTTCGGAGAGGCACATTTGTTCCTTGTGTTATTCACTCTAAAACTTAGTTGAACCTACTGAGGTTTAAGTACATTCCCCTGAGTACTAAGAATGGTAATGTTTTAATCATGCAGAATGCTTCGGGTAAGTTTTTGTTTTAATGAATCTCCAAACATCTAACAAGATTTATATACTTTCCAGGAAATATTTTCTGAAAAAATTTAAAGTATCCTTTTTAAAACGCAAAAATTGCCTTTAAAGATTCAAAAGCAGTATTTCTTCTGGGAGAAAAAGCCTCGTGGGATTTTAGGCAGAAGGAATTTTAAGGATCAAGAAATTTATCCCTTTAGAAATAAGAAATATTATTTTAGAATATTATTAGAATTATATTAAATTAATATTACTAGATAATAATTATTATATAGAATTAATATTATTAAATAATATAGAAGAGTATTATTTTAGAAATAAGAAAACTGAGCCCTAGTGAGACTGAGTAAACTACTCAAGATAGGTAATAGAAAACTCAGAGCTAGGCAAGTGTATTTTCCAAAACTTTCTAGTGCCTCAAATAAACACTTTCCAGCAAGTCCAACTTAGAAGAATCACAAATGTACCAGATATGCTATGATGAAATAAGATACTCATTTTTACCTGTATCCAATTACACTATATTTTTTAAAGAAAGATTATTCTCAAATTTAAACAAAATAGAAGGAAATTTAGCTCTTTTGAATTATAGCCTTAAAAAGTAAATAATATATTGTGTGTTTTATTAAGATGATAACATCTGTATGTTTAAGGAAGCAATGGTATTTATATTTATTTATACATCTGGTACAGAAAAAATAAATACTGTCTAGTGTCTTACAGTTGGAAGCACCTTTCCCATACTAGCACATATATAAGTAGAAGTGTTAAAATCATCATAGTGCAAGTTTCCAGACCCCTGCAGTATTTCTAAAGCAGGACTGCTTTCTGCACCTCCAAACCACTGCTTCAGTTAAGGCTTTATCATCCTCCCTGCCATCCAGTATTTCTGCAGCCCAGCTTTTCCCAAAACCATTTCATTCTCCAGGCTACTAGAGAGATCATGCTCAAAGCAAGTCTGATCATGACTTTTCACTGTAAAAATCTCTGGTGGCTTCCCACTGCTTTCAGGTTAAAATCCAAATTTGGCATACCCAACTCTTTGTTCAGTTGAGTTCAGTTCAGTCGCTCAGTCATGTCTGACTCTTTGCAACCCCATGAATTGCAGCACGCCAGACCTCCCTGTCCATCACCAACTCCCAGAGTTCACTCAGACTCACTTCCATCGAGTCCGTGATGCCATCCAGCCATCTCATCCTCTGTCGTCCCCTTCTCCTCCTGCCCCCAATCCCTCCCAGCATCAGAGTCTTTTCCAATGAGTCAACTCTTCGCATGAGGTGGCCAAAGTAATGGAGTTTCAGCTTTAGCATCATTCCTTCCAAAGAAATCCCAGGGCTGATCTCCTTCAGAATGGACTGGTTGGATCTCCTTGCAGTCCAAGGGACTATCAAGAGTCTTCTCCAACACCACAGTTCAAAAGCATCAATTCTTCGGTGCTCAGCTTTCTTCACAGTCCAACTCTCACATCCATACATGACCACAGGAAAAACCATAGCCTTGACTAGACGAACTTTTGTTGGCAAAGTAATGTCTCTGCTTTTGAATATGCTATCTAGGTTGGTCCTAACTTTTCTTCCAAGGAGTAAGCATCTTTTAGTTTCATGGCTGCAATCACCATCTGCAGTGATTTTGGAGCCCCCAGAAATAAAGTCTGACACTGTTTCCACTGTTTCCCCATCTATTTCCCATGAAGTGATGGGACCAGATGCCATGATCTTCGTTTTCTGAATGTTGAGCTTTAAGCCAATTTTTTCACTCTCTACTTTCACTTTCATCAAGAGGCTTTTTAGTTCCTCTTCACTTTCTGCCATAAGGGTGGTGTCATCTGCATATCTGAGGTTATTGATATTTCTCCCTGGTCTGACCCTAATCTTTCAGTCTCTCCTCCCAGCCTCCCTCATATCATCCTAACTTCAGTTATCCTGACCTTCTCACTCATCACCTGACATTCTAGCCATTTTCCCATTTCCTACCTTTGTCTGTGGTATTCCTGTCATTGAAATGTTTCTCTCCCCTCATCTACTTGGCACACTTTTACTTTTTACTAAAGACTTAGACTAGGTATGGCATCCTGTTTATACCCCTCCTGCCTTCCAGCGAAGTTCCCATAGCTCTTGGCGAGTTGTGCATACTACAGTCTTACCAACAGTGACAGCACATTGAAATTAACTCCTTATATGCCTGTCTACTTTTAAAACTGTGAATTCTGGAGGATGGTTTGGGGTCTTATTTACCCTTGAGCTTCTTGAGAGTTCCTCTTTTTTTCCTTGCATTTAGCTCAGTACCTGATGCACAGAACAAGCTCAATAAATGTTTGTTGAATGAATTCAGAAAGTCTATAGGCTCTTTATGTTAGCAAGTGTCTGAACTGCTTTTAAGAGGCTCTGGATTGAAGCACTGTGGGAGTGCTCGAGTCACAAGGGTTTACTCTTAGTGTGGTATTAGTTTGCCAGGGCTGTCACAGACTGTAGTAGTGGCTTAAACAACAGAAATGTGTTTTTTGACAGTTCTGCAACCTGGAAGTCTGAGATCAAGATGTTGACAGTGTTGGTTTCTTCTGAGACCTCCCTCCTTCACTGTCTTCTTCCCGAGTGTTCGCTTGGCCTTACTCTGTCTATGTCCTGATCTCCTCTTCTTAAATGTACACAAGTCAGACTGCATTAGGCCCCATTGTAATGACCTCATTTTTAGCTTAGTTACCTCTTTAAAGATTTGTAATCAATTATAGTCAAACTCTGAGGTATGGTAGTTAGGATTTCAACATATAAATGAGGGATGGGGACACAATTCAGCATATAAGACAAACCATCTCTCCTGGGCTGAGGGAATTGTTCCATCCAGAGTCTGCCAACATTTTTATTCTTAAGAAGTACATTCATGAGATTAATGAAAACCCAGGGGAGAGGAAATCTAAAAGAAAGTAGGTTCTTAGAAGAGAGAGAAAATGTGGACCTCCTTGGCATAAACCAGCTTTGTCTTTTTCATTCTCTTCTTCTGTAAAAGAGGATCTGCCACTGTATATAAGTTGTTGGTTGTCTGTGTACTCATGAAATCAGTGTTTACCTAACATACATTCGAAATCCATTACTCCTTTGGAAAACAACAATGACAAAATCAGTATTCAATATTCAGGAAATCAACTGTTGAGGCATCTTCTTTAGTGAGGTATCTGTTAAGATCTTTGGCCCATTTTTAGACTTGTTTGTTTGTTTTCTTATCATTGAATTTTAAGAGTTCTTTGTATATTATGGATAACAGTCTGTTATCAGATATGTCTTTTGCAAATAGAGTAGCCTTCTCTTATTTGCAGTTTAACTTTCCATGATTTGAAAATATTAAATGGAAAATTCCAGAGAACAAAGTTTTAAATCGCAGGCTTTTCCGAGTAGCATGATGAACTCTTGCCCGACCCCACTCAGGACGTGGTCTATTCCTTCATCCCGCTGATTCTGTTAGTCTATTAAGAGCCATCTCAGTTATCAGATCCACAGTTGTGGTCTCGCAGTGCCTGAGCTCAAGTAATCCTTATTTTACTTGATAAACACCTCAAAACACAAGAGTAGTGGTTCTGGCGATTCGAATATGCCAAAGAGAAGCCATAAAGTGCTTCCTTGAGGTGAAAAAATGAAAGTTTTCAACGTGAGAAAAAAAATCGAATGCCGTGTTTGCTAAGATATATGGTAAGACTGAATCTTCTCTTCATGAAATTTTGAGGAAGGAAAATGAAATCTAGTTTTGCTGTCACATTTCAAACTGCAAAAGTTATGGCCACAGTGCATAAGTGCTCAGTTAGAATGGAAAAAGCATTGCATTTGTACAATAAGCTATTTTGAGAAAGCTTCAACAATAATAAAATAGAATGATTATAACAATATTCTGTGATAAAAGTTATGTAAATATTTACAATAAGCTCCACATTTACATAACTTTTATCACAGAATATTGTTATAATCATTCTATTTTATTAGTTATAGTTGGTAATCTCTTACTGTGCCTCATTTATAAATTAAACTTTACTGTAGGTACGCATGTGTAAGAAAAGACTTAGGGTTGGGTACTATCCGTGATTTCAGACATCCATATCCCTCAAGGATAAAGAGGAACTACTGTATTTTCTCCCAGTCTGTAGCTTGTCTTTTCAGGCTCTTGATTCTTTGCTTTTTACAGGAAATATAAGTCATTAATTTTTCTTAGCAGCATAAACTTGTAATATGGGAATGCTACATATGAGGATAATTGAACCTGAAAAAAGAGTATCACTGAACGTATGACGTGGTAGCTGGTACTCTCATGACTTTTACGCAGAATCAGCAGTGTTCTATTAACAGGGTTTCACTAATGCTTGCAGCCTAACAGGTCTCAGGGAGTTTCCTACCTTAAAACATTTGTCTTGAAAATTTGTTCATGGGTCACAAGTTTGGAACTCCAAATTTACTTTATCATAGATATAAGGTTTAAGTGATGGTTATATAGTTTAAACAGTTCACAAATGCTTACTTAACTTAAACTGGTTTCAATGACAGTATAGAGAGATATCTAATATATACTCTGGCCCAGAGGCCTGGAGTGCAATCCTATGTCTGCTATTCTGTGACTTTAGAAAAGCTACCTAACCTCTCTGAGCTTCAGTTTCTCCCTCTGTAAAACGAAGATAGATTCATAGTACCTATTTTATAAGAATGCTATAAAGATGCTAATGTTAATTGCATGGAAAACTTACACAAAAGATATTGTGTGAGAATCATATACTATTAATTCACTATTGGATTGAAGTCTGAAGTCTGGATCCTAAGGCAAGGAGCTCCCATGTCTGATTTAGATACCTCACTATATAAAAGCATTTACTAAATCGTGTAATTGTACTTAGTAAATAGCATTTACTAAATTGCATAACTGTTGACTTGCTTGTCTGTCTCCCCCACTGCTAAGCTCTATTGAAGGCAGGGACAGTGTCTTATCTGACACTGTTACACTGTGTAATCATAAACCTGGAAACAGCAAGTGTTCAATAAGTGGTATGGTAATAGCAGCAGAGTGACAGTTGCGGCAGCAGATATTCAGAAAATATTTATGGAATGAAAATCCAGGTATGAGGAGGAGAAGGGAGAGAATGTCTTCTGCTTTGGGCACAGTGCCAACTTCAAATAAAAACTGGTAATGGGCAAAATTCCTATTTGGTATCTTCCTCGTCTTTTTTTCCTCCAACCTTATGGTGCCTGCCTTCTCTGGCACCTATGGGCTCAGTGATTTTATATGGTTTGAATTATCCTACAATGTTATCTCTCTGGCCTGCTATACCCCAAAAGTGCTCCAACCTTTACAATCATCCTTCTATCCCCTGCCAGTCAAAATTATTCTTGCTTCAGGGCAACCAATCTCAACTAGCTGTTAAAGGGAAAGTGTCTTATACGAATTCATGCTAATGTCTGTGAACAGTTGAGAATCTTTAATCTTCCAAGAAATTTAAGTTTTTCAAAAATTGCAATGAATATCCATTTAGTGAAATTATTAGCTGTGTATTAAAGCAAAGTGAAAGGAATATACTTTTTTAGAGGGATGGGAAGGGGTGAGAAACTGCCAAGGAGTAGGCTGGTGGAGGGGGAAGTTCCCGACAGGGTTTCTGACTTTTATCTTTCCTGTTACTAAAGTTACCATTCCCAAATGTTTCACATTTGCACCCCTGCCAAAGCCTTTTCATCAGAATCTTCCCATTGCACTCTCAAGAAAGGGTGAAGTTTGAGGGAAGTGAAAGTGTTAATCGCTCAGTCATGTCCAACTCTCTGTGATCCCATGGACTGTTAGCCTGCCAGGCTCCTCTGTCCGTGGAATTTTCCAGGCAAGAATACTGGAGTGGGTTTCTATTCCCTTCTCCAGGGGATCTTCCTGACCCAGGAATCAAACCCAGCTCTCCTGCACTGCAGGTAGATTCTTTACCGTCTGGTTCACTAGGGAGCAATTTGAGGAGGGAGTGGAAAATGGACTGAGAGGCACAGCTAGAGACTTTATAGTAGTGGTGGTGGTGAAGTTGCTAAGTCATATCTGACTCTCTGTGATCCCATGGACTGTATCCTGCCAGGCTCCTCTGTCCATTGTCTTCTCCAGGCAAGAATATTGGATTAGGCTGCCAATTCTTTCTCCAGGGGATCTTCCCGACCCAAGAATCGAAGCTGCTTTGGCAGGAGGGTTCTTTACCACTGATCTGCCTGGGAAGCCTCCTAGACTTTATGTATGTATAGCCTCAATCTTGAGACAATAGGGACAGAAATGTGTTATTGTTGGAAGACAATTCTCCATGAATGCCTCCTATTTCTATGCATCTTGCAAGCAGACACAGAGTCTGCCTTTGTTCTGGAATATCTTTGCAAGAGTGTTTGTAAAAGGCCAACAGCTTTGGAAGGCAGAGATAGTGTCCCTTTATGGACAAAGAGTAGATTTGTTTACTGTCCAGTATAATAAAGATGATGCTCCCACTGGGTAAAGGGCAAACAGGCTTACTGATCAGTATAAAAGATTTGGTTACCCAGATATGGGGTTCTTCTCAAGTAATGCAACCCATTGCATGTACAGGAATCATCTGGCCCCCTTCCTGTCACTTTGTGGAGGTTGACTCTGGAAACTGGCACAAATCCTGATGCTCCAGCTACTGTTATTGCTGTGAGTAAAAACTGTCCTTTGTTTCTGGTCCAGGAGTTTTGTGCCTTCTGCCAGCATCCATGAAACTGTGATTGACCAAATGGTTAGCTTGCAAATAGTATAATATCTCAGAGTTCTTGACAATTATTATATTTTACAGATAAAAAAAACCCACAGTCCTCCCCAGAGCAGTAATCTCCAAGAGTAAATTAGGTTCTGAAAGAGGTTGGAATAACTTTCCCATAGGAATAAATGCATTAGCTTATTAATTAATTTTTCAATGTTTGCTAACGATTTTTTATGTGAAATCAGTACTGAAGGAAAGCAATATCCTCTACTTAGTAAGATACAGACTTGATGAGTGCTTACAGTTTTGTGTTGACAGTCTGAGGAGTGCCTTGACACTGCTACTCAGCCAACACTGCTACTCAAGGCTTAGAATGCTGTTGTGTTTGAGACTTGAGGAGAGGTGAAGGTGAATACTTAGCTTTCACTTCCTTGACCTCTGTCTGCATGTATATGCAGAAATTAAATCTGTCCAACCTCTATTTTTGGCATGGGCAAGAACAACTCTGCTTCATCCTAATCCTTATGATTCCTACCCACCCCCTTCCAAAGCCTATTTAAAGACATGTTCCTCAAAGTTATGTTTGTCCTTCCTTGAGGGAAGAAAAAAGTACTGATCACTTACAAATGGGAAACTGGCAGTACTGTGTCTAAGTCACCTGTCAGATAGGGAGGTTGAGAACATAGGGTAGTTCAAGTTTTCCAATCATAGTATTTTCACCATTAGTGAAATGAGCTAACTAGTCATTTCTTATTCATATTATTCTTTGCAGGGTGAGTCCTTAGAACACAGTAAAAATGGTGATTAAAACTAACGTGCAATTCTCTTTCCTTTTCTTACTCATATACTTTTTCATGTCTAATTTATTCTGTGCGACATGCATATCACTTTCAGGCTGCAAATGCAATCCCATTCTAAGGTCTAAATTATTCAGTAATAGAATTAAGATTAAGTTGTCAGTCTCCTTATTACCAGTTAGCTTCCTTTGTTTGGTTTAAAAGCATAAGTATCTACTCACCACCAGTGGAAGACAAGAGACTTGACTTTTGGACACTTAATCAGGTCTAACTAGGTATGGATTTAGGGAAGGGGAAGTGGGTCTCACTTAAACATTCTGCCTGTGTAAAGGACACGTTTCCCCTTTGCTTTAAACCAGGCCCTTACTCCTCTACCCCATTTAGCTGTCCCTAATCTTCAGATGTAATTCCTTTATCTTGTAACTCAACTTAGGCAAAGTTTGCATGCCTGCACTTGTGCCAGATCACTTCAGTCATGTTTGACTCTTTGCGGCCCCATGAACTGTGGCCTGCCAGTCTCTTCTACCCATGGGATTCTCCAAGCAAGAAAACTGGAGTGGGTTGCCCTCCTCCAGCGGATCTTCCCAACCCAGGGTCTCTTAGGTCTCCTGAATTGGCAAGTGGGTTCTTTACCATTATTGCCACCTGGGAAGCCAAGGCAAAGAGTTAAGAGAATACAAAAAGAAAGAGAAACAGAAGAGAAGACTTATAAACGGTTCTACTTCTTTCTCTTTATATTCACCTGGAATAATTTATCTTGAAAATATGTGAAATATCCACATTCATGGGATGCTCAGTGGACTCATTTTAATGCAAATTTTGATTTAAAAAGTTACAAGATAGTCACATAGCAACATAACTAGCTAAATTATTAATACTTAAAATATTATACTCAATAGAATATCTTTAAGTACTTTAGAGATAGAGGAAATGGAGGATATTATACTGTCTAAAAAATCATGAACTATGGATTTGAAATATATCTGAACATCTAGTCTGATCACCTTATAGTACTTGAATCCCTCTGTGCTATCCTGACTAAATGTTTGAACATATATATTCATGTCTTTATAATGTCAACAGTTTTATCCACTTGCCTCTGTACAGTAATAGATCCTTTTTTTTTTTTTTTTTTAGTGCAATAAATCCTTTCTTAGAGTTTCAGATTTTCAGATGCTGGGGAAAATTGTGTAGCATACGTCATTTTTAAAAAATTAATATATTCTTAATTGGAAGATAATTGCTTTACGATATTGCATTGGTTTCTGCTGTACAACAATGTGAATCAGTCATGGCTTTATATATATATATATTCCCTCCCTCCAGAGCCTTCCTCCCAACTCCCTATCCCACCCCTCTATATCATCACAGATCACCAGGCTGGGCTTCCTGTGTTATATAGCAACTTCCCACTGTTTGTCTATTTTACACATAATAGTGTATATATGTCAATGCTACTTTCTCAATTTGTCCCACCCTAGCTTCCCCTGCTGTGTGCACAAGTCCATTCTCTACATCTGCGTCTCCGTTCCTTCCATGCAATAGGTTGTGTGGTTTACATCTTAATCAATGAGTCAAGGCAGTCCCAGGTGGTGCTAGAGGTAAAGAACCCAGCTACCAATGCAGGAGACTTATAAGAGAGGCGGGTTTGATCCCTGGGTCAGGAAGATCCCCTGGAGAAGGAAATGGCAACCCACTCCAGTGTCTTGCCTGGAGAATCCCGTGGACAGAGGAGCCTTGTGGGCTATAGTCCATGGGATTGCAAAGAGTCGGACATGACAGAATCGACTTAGCACATGTGCACGCAATGAGTCAAATCTGTGAGTAACTGCCCTTATAAGGAAGGTTGTTGAATCTCTTTGCAACAGAATGTGTTCAAAGGGAGAGTTTTAAGTGGTGCCTATGAGGGTTCCTCGGAGAAGGCAATGGCACCCCACTCCAGTACTCTTGCCTGGAAACTCCCATGGACGGAGGAGCCTGGTAGGCTGCAATTGCGATCCCCTAGACTTTGTGATCCCCTAAGCCCACCAGGTTCCTCTGTCCGTGGAATTTTCCAGGGAAGAATGCTGGAGTGGGTTGCCATTTCCTACTCCAGGGGATCTTCCAGATTCAGGGATCAATCCCTGTAAGGATCTACATTATCGTAAACCAAAGAGAAGACAGTTTATAGTTTTTGCATACACTAGATTTCGGTTTGACTATAGATCAGGAGAAATATAATTGAAAGTGAAAATCAATTGAAAATATAATTGAAAATGAAAGCTTTGAAGCTTGGCTTAAATTTGATTTCTCCTGGAAAGAGAGCTTTGTTGGCAATCCTGTGAAGGTGCCACTTGCTGCAGAGTCCAAGTACAATAACAAAAGAACTGTTATCTGTATCAAACAATTCCTGCACACTAAAGTGTTCCTCATAAATGTTAGACATTAGTCTCAGCTACTGAACTGCAAAAAGGAGTCATTTCTTTGGGATGTTTTGTTTGTTTCATGTGGACTCTTTTCTCTGCTCAACTGTTTAGCTAGCAACTTCAAATTCTGAAATCCCAGGGGAGAGAGAGGCTTCTCACACATCCAAAAGAACATGGCAGGCTCCCAGACTGTAAATGGCTTCAATTTTCATGTAAAGCCAGCTTAGTGAATCATAGGTGGATTCTTACCAAAAATGCATTGATGGGCCTATGCCATCAATAACACCTTATTTAAAAATAATCAGCTTATCCTTGGCTAGATATATTATGCACAGTGTAGCCAAAAACATTAGAACATCAACAAAGACACCTTTGGAGGTAATTCAGGAAAAACCCAATATCCACAAATGGACTGATTTCAGGAAGAATAATAAAAGCTTGTAATGTGGAGTGTTTAATGTGGGGTGAACCTCAATAGAATGATGAGCTTAAATTAAACCCTCAAGCAAAGAATAGTGAGATGTCCACCACTTAAAACCCTTCAAAGTTTCCTCTTTGATTCCAGATAATGTCCTTTACCTAACACTTAAGACTCTTGATGATCTGGCCCTTGCCTATCTTTCTGACCTTCTTTTCTACTCTCCTCCCTTTGAGACTTTGTGTATGTGTTCCCTCTGCCTAGATTATATCCATTAAAAAGGTTAATTAGCATTATTGTCCCCCCAATTATATGTTCCCCCTTGAATGTCTGCCTGGCAAACTCTTCAGCTTTCAGAACTCAAAAGTCCCCTCCTCCTTGAAGTTTCGTTCCTCAAGGCAAGTTAATAACCATATTCTTACCCTTTTAAATCGTGCCACCACTGTACTTTGCACACAATCTGGTGCAGACTTGTACACAACCCTGGTAGAACCATACAGCGACTTTTTTTTGAGAGAGTAAAAAATATTACAGAAGTGAACCTATTCTAATTGTTGGAAGTTTTTGCCTTTTCAGAAATAACTATAGTTGACAGTTAGGGACATATTTTTTTCAAATTTTTTCCTGTATACTTATATACCCAATAGGCAATTTGGTGTACTTAAAAACACAGACCTTGGAGCCAAGGTATTCAGGAGAAAATTCAAGCTCTACTCCATAACATTTTGGGGTTCTTGTGCAAATTACTTACACTGTCTGTGTCTCAGTTTCCTTATCTACAGAATAATAATAATGATAATTCATAGCTAATTGAGTTAATACATAAAGCACATAGAACAGTGCCCTGCACGTAGTATACTCTTTAAAGTGTTTGCTGTAAATGTTATACAAGTATTGGTTTTTATGATTTTTTAAAATTATATAGAGGAAGTTATACTATGCTTACTGTTCTGCAGCTTTTAACTTTGCTTAACTATCTACTCTATATTTTAATATGAATTTACTATATACTGATGCTAGGAAAGACATAGGGCAGAAGGAGAAGGGGGCAACAGAGGATGAGATGGTTGGATGGCAACACTGACTCAATGGACATGAATTTGAGCAAACTCCAGGAGATGGTGAAAAATAGGGAAGCCTGGCTTGCTGCAATCAATGAGGTCACAGAGTCGGACATGACTGAGTGACTGAACAAAAACAAATTTAACCATTGATTCTATTATTTATTTATTTATTGCTTCTCTGGATCTTGGTTACAGTATGTCAGATCTAGTTCCCCTGACCAGGGTTGGAACCTGGGCTCCCTGCATTTTGAGCGTGGAGTCCTAGCCACCGAACCACCAGGGAAGTCCCTAAGATAGGGTTTTACCCACACATAAGTCTGCCTGGAGTATTCCATCTCAATTATGTCCTAAACTTACTATTGATTATTTAATTTGCTTCTAAGTCAATTGCTACATGACCATATTTTGCAGGAAAATTCCTAAAATTTTTGAGTCAAAGTATATATTCACTTTTTGTTTACTTAGGTATTATGGAATTCCCGTATAAAGAGTCTGTAGTCAGTTTTTAAATTCCCATTTGCTGTCCTGACAAGCAGGGGTCAAAGGTGAGTCTAGTACACATTAAGTAAGACACATCTCCCAGGTCACACAGCTTCGTCAGTAGGTGTCAAGAAGGCTTGGAAATAGGGTTTCTCTGGTCTCTTATTTCTAACACTTGAAGTCATAAATGAGCCCCGAATATACCACAGATCTTCCCTGCCCCTCACATACACAGCCTTCCCATGACCCCACTATCTGCCTAGAGTCTACTAGGACTGTCTCCTTTGTCTAAGTGTTTATGTCACTCACCATAAGAAACTCCATATTCCAGGTCACCCCTTCTTTCTCACCAACTCTGCTCATGTCTAACACCCTGTCTCTCACACACCCTTCACAAAAGTATTGAATCACATTAAATCAAGACCATGAATATCAAATGGGCTCTTTGGCTGTCTGACCATCGCAGTGTGGAAGACAGTGGGGGATGGAGGCAAGTAGAAATATGTGAAGAGTAATGTCTTATGTTGGGGAAGGGTAACTGTATGGATTAACTCTATAAGGTGATGAAAAATAGACATTTAAACATGCATTATTGGGACTTCCCTGGTGGCTCAGTGGTTAACAACCCACCTGCCAACATAGGAGACACCAGTCCAAACCCTGGTCTTGGAGGATCCTACATGCCGTGAACAGCTGGGCCAGTTGGCCACAACTATCTATCGAGCCTGTGCTCTGGAGCCTGGCAGCTGCAGCAACTGAAGCCCATGTGCCCAAGAGCACTGCTCGGCAACAAGACAAGTCTCTGCAATGAGAAGCCTGTGCATCACACTAGAGTGTAGCCCCACTCACTGCAACTAGAGAAAGCCCACGTGCAGCAACAAAGACCCAGCACAGCCAAAATAAATAAATAAAGCTTAAATATGCATTATTTATGAGCGACCCTGAATGTTCAGTGGTAAAGAATTTACCTGCAGTGCAGAAGAAGCAGGTTTGATCCCTGGGTTGGGAAGATCCCCTGGAGAAGGAAATGGCATGCACTCCAGTATTCTAATCTGGGAAATCCTATGGAAAGAGTGTCCCGGTGGGCCACAGTTCTTGGGATTGCAAAAGAGTTGGACACAGCTTAGTGAATAAGAACAACAACAAAAAAACCTGCTGTTTTTACAAATCGTTCTCCCTTCCAGGTGTTAACTCTTGAGGACTGTATTTATTCATTCTTGAGTTCTAGCAACCTATTGCTCAATAAATGCTTAGGAAATCATTTCTGACCAGAACATTCTTTTGTTATAAGTAATGACATAAATTAATAAAGATGGTGGTAGGGATGGGAGTGATGGTGATGATGTGGGTCTAGACACTTTGTAAATGTATTTTATCTAAACATATTCCTCTCAGAAAACTTTCCTAAATTAGCTAGAATTCTTCTCATATTTTTTAGTAACTCACTAAGATACAGAAAATTGTGCAGAAAATAAATGCAGGGCCTTTTGTTTGCTCCATTGTTAAATGATTTAAAGCTTTGATTATCTAAAGTCACTTTATACCCTAAAAATAGAAATTAGTCACTTTATCAAGGCTTTCTTTTTTCTTGAAAAATCTTAGTATTTTATTTCTTAGCCACACTTCAAAATTCAAGAGGTTAGTAATTTTCCTACATGAAAATGTAATGTATGTAATACATGATTATACAAGCCCATTTTATTTCTTAATTCCATTCTTTGTCTCTTTTAAATTAAATGTCCTGCCTTATCAGAGCTTATCAACCAGTCACTTGATTAATTATTAATTGCTGTGTGTATTTGATATGATATGAACATGGATAATCACAGTAGAATAATTTATAATGGGAAAAATGAGAGACAATAAGATTTTGGCAAAGTAATTGAGGTGCTCCCATAAAATGGAATACTATATTGGCACAAAAGTCATATAGAAGAATGTTTACTGATGGGAAAAAGTTCTATACTATTAAGTAAAAACTGTGGGCCATTGAATTTTATGTGTAGCTTTATACAGTATTTTTTTTCTCTTACAAACCAATGTAGCAAAAAGACTAGGAATTTTCAGTTATTTCTAAGGGCAGAAGAGGAGTAGAGAAAAGACTGTGAAGATCAGTAAAGTGAAATCGCATTTAAAATGGAGTTGGGAAACCCTGAACGAGGAGCTCTCAGGATCCTCTCACAGCTCACTCACTCTGGGCAGGAAGAAGCTTATTTTACTACCCTAGCAGGAAAAAAACGGAGAAGGCAATGGCAACCCACTCCAGTACTCTTGCTTGGAAAATCCCAGGGATGAAGGAGCCTGGTAGGTTGCAGTCCATGAGGTCACTAAGAGTCGGACACGACTGAGCGACTTCACTTTCGCTTTTCACTTTCATGCATTGGAGAAGGAAATGGCAACCCACTCCAGTGTTCTTGCCTGGAGAATCCCAGGGACGGCGAGAAAATCCCAGGGATGAAGGAGCCTGGTAGGTTGCAGTCCATGAGGTCACTAAGAGTCGGACACGACTGAGCGACTTCACTTTCGCTTTTCACTTTCATGCATTGGAGAAGGAAATGGCAACCCACTCCAGTGTTCTTGCCTGGAGAATCCCAGGGACGGCGGAGCCTAGTGGGCTGCCGTCTATGGGGTCGCACAGAGTCGGACACGACTGAAGCGACTTAGCACCAGCAGCAGCAAGGAAAAGGAAGATTTTTTTTTCCTGCCCAGCAACAGCCCAGCCAATGAGAACTGCAATTACTCAGCCAATGGGCAACTGCTACCACCTGACCTGTCCACCGTTGAATTTCCACCAATGGGCTTTCAGGTCAAAGCAGCCTCCCCAACTCTCCCCCAACTCTTTTTTTTCCTTTCCTCTATAAAGTAACATTCCTCTCCTTTGTTGTCTGAACTGGCCTACATTTTGCCATAGTTTGCATGTCCTGAATTATAATTTCTCTGTCATTTCCAAACTTATTTTGCTAGTAAAATAACTGGTTGTTTTATTTTTTAAATTGACAGGGTGTCTAGGATTTGTGATGACTCTTAAATTTTCCCTTAGCTTTTCTGTGTTTTTCAAAATTTCTCCAATGACCATGTGTTACTTCTAAGTAGAAAAAAAAAAGTTAATCGAATTGCTCAAATTAAAATCAATTTTCGTTTAATTTCCATGTTGTTGTTCAGTCACTCAGTCGTGTCCAACTCTTTGTGACCTCATGGACTGCAGCATGCCAGCCTTCCCTGTCCTTCACTATCTCCTGGAGTTTGCTCAAACTCATGTTCCATCGAGTCAGTGATGGCATCCAACCATCTCATCCTCTGTTGTCCCCTTCTCCTGCCTTCAGTCTTTCCCAGCATCAGGATATTTTCTAATGAGTCAGCTCTTCACATCAGGTGGGCAAAGTATTGTAGCTTCAGCGTCACCATCAGTCCTTCCAATGAATATTCAGGGTTGATTTCCTTTACAATTGACTGGTTTGATCTCCTTGCAGTCCAGAGGGGAGCCTTATCCAACACCACAATCCAAAAGCATCAATTCTTCAGTGCTCAGCCTTATCCAAACCAGTACTTATTGAATACCCAACCTAGTGCCAGACATTGTAGGAAGATATTTTTTAAAGATATTTTTCCTGGCCATCAAGTATTTCCCAGCTATGTTTTAGAAGGATTGGATATAAAAAATTTTAATGTTAAAAAATCAATATGGTTTAAATAACAAGTCATGCCAGGAATAGAAGGAGAATAAGCACATTTGATTAATTGTATTGACAGTTATTGCTACAGGAAGAATCATGTCTCTGCTTAACATCTCTGTGTTTAATCTGATACATCATGAATCTAACCAATTCATGCTTTTCTCTTTCCTATTTGTATATAAACCTAGTTGTGCTTCACAGGTGACCTCATCATTTGTGAATTACCTCTTCTTGAATTCAATTCCAGGGATGTTTAGCAAAGCACAATTCTGAAACCTCCTAGTTCTTTGACTGCAAGTCACTCAGTGACACGTGAGAACTTTACAAGGTAGAGTTGTCATTTCAATCTCTACCCTTTAGTCTGAGATTTCAATTTGGATATAGCACTTAAAACTTTCTTCCTTCTCTATTGTCTGAGTGTATTAAAAGATGATGAGGAAAATAGTCATTTTTTTTTTCAGATGAGATCAGGTTGCAATTTTACTTTATTTAAAATTTTTTTTAAATTTTATTGGATTTTAGTTAATTTACAATGTTGTGTTAGTTTCAGGTGTACAGCAAAGTGAATCAGTATACCCTGGTAACCATTAATTTGATTTCTATATCTGTGAAAATTCATATATATTACTCTGGAGCTCTTGACATATTTTCTGGGCTATAGAAGGGAGAGTACAGTAAGTTAATTCATCATTTAGTCAAAGGCTAGTTCGTGAGAAGGGTGTAGAAATGAACTAGTGCCAGAGCACAATGCTGCATGTTAGTCATGAAGTGGGAAATAAAGTGAGTTGAACTGAGGACTCTAAATGTATTTCCAATAAGGACCCTAACCTTGTTTGTTTATCTCCCTCAGTATTTAACCATGTTTGTTAACTCTTCCAGTAGGAAAGATTGGGAATGAATTATTGTCATTCAGATAAGCTAATTCCACTGTAAGGAAATATATTAGTACCAAAAGAAAATTAGTGTTCTTACCTATAATAATGGAAAATATTGGTTTAAATTTCCCTAAATGTTACCTATGGGGTAGGTAAGACAAGTAATTATTGAGTCACATTTTTTCTGTTACATTTTATATATGTATATATGTATTTTTTTTTTCCACAGAATCCCTTCCAGAGTGATTCTCAAAACCCTGCATGAGGGTGTGTATTTTCCCCCAGAGGGGACTTAAGCATAGGATAAATTTAAAAAGTGATACAATAAAAATGATAGCAGGGTCTTAATGATATTTCTTCATGCCTGGTAAGTGAGAAAAATGCAGGGATAAGTAGTTCCCAATAGCACTTGTGAATTATATTTACCTAGTGAAAATTTATTTTTTTCCTCCTTATTATGGATTTCTCGTTTCTTCTTTCCATCTTATTTTCTTACAATAATTTACATACACGTTTGAAGTTAGATTTCCATAGCTACCACTGAAGAGTCACTGAGTCTTTTCTCACTGATTTAACAAATACAAAAGTTTAAAAATCCTGTTGTCTAGGAACAAAGCAAATATGGTAGCCCAAAGAAAAAGAACAGTCACCTCCTTCTTGAAAGATAATTTTTCAACAGCTCCTTAAAAACCTAAAAATAATTTATTTGAATTTACATAACCATAACCAAATGAATGCTTTTTTTTTTCAAGTAATGTATTTTGTGTAAAATTTTTTGCATAACTACTTCCCCAAAATACTGGAACATTGTTTCTCTGAAATAGAAATCATTTCTAAAGGGTGATTTCTGAACATTGCACTCACTCTTGCACAACTATAAGCCTGTTAAAACACACAAATTGCTCATTCAAGTGATTGCATTATCATTTTCCTAAGATAATATTCACTGAGTATTTTTATATACCTGAAGCTAGAAATTCTGCTTATACTGATGTATAATTCCATACTGATGGAACAGAGAATTTCTTCTGAGTAAGCCATTTATTACCCTCCCCCCCAGAAGCTACAGTTTACATTATTAACTTTATACGAAGTAAATTTAGGATTTTTAAAAAAGGAAATGAGAGTTGCTTTTTTTCTGCTGCTTTTGGCCAAGCCCAATATTCTTAATGTTCTATTTCACCTGAAAATTTTGGAGTTCTGAATAATTTATTAGGCTTTAAATTCCCAAAGGACAAAAAAAACTAGAAATGGGAGACTATGACACTTCCAAGGGTCCACTCTGCCTCACAGAGGTCAGAGCAGTAAACACAATAGTGAAAATTGAAGGGCTTGGGAGGAAAAGCACCCTGCCTCCATACAGGGGAAGCACTAGAGCTGGGGTCTTCATCTCCTTGCTCAACACCCTCATTTTGCACGTGAAGAGAATGTGATTTAAAGGGGCCTGCTGACTTCCTGAAGGTCACTCAGCCTGCCAGCTCCCTTAGAAACCTGCACTTCCCTTCATCACCCTCCCAGTCACTTGAATAAGTTAGCCCTAAGTTATTTGTCTTGATTTCTTGTGAGTTGAGCATTTCTCTTAAAAGTATGCTTTTGAAAAATGTATTAAGAAATTAGCAGTGTGATAGTGGAGAGCCATTCAGAGTATCTAGTCTGCCATGGTTTGCCATTCCCTTCTCTAGAAATATATTTCCTCCAGAAATAAAGGAAAACAATAGAATGGGAAAGACTAGAGATCTCTTGAAGAAGATTAGAGATACCAAGGGAACATTTCATCCAAAAATGGGCACAGTAAAGGACAGAAATGGTATGGACATAACAGAAGCAGAAGATGTTAAGAAGAGGTGGCAAGAATATACAGAAGAACTGTACAAAAAAAGATCTTCATGACCCAGATAACCATGATAGTGTGATCACTCACCTAGAGCCAGACATCCTGGAATGTGAAGTCAAGTGGGCCTTAGAAAGCATCACTATGAACAAAGCTAGTGGAGGTGATGGAATTCCCATTGAGCCATTTGAAATCCTGGAAGATGATGCTGTGAAAGTGCTGCACTCAATATGCCAACAAATTTGGAAAACTCAGCAGTGGCCACAGGACTGGAAAAGGTCAGTTTTCATTCTAATCCCAAAGAAAGTCAATGCCAAAGAATGCTCAAACTACTGCACAGTTGCACTCATCTCACATGCTAGTAAAGTAATGCTCAAAATCCTCCAAGCCAGGCTTCAGCAATACGTGAACCGTTAAATTCCAGATGTTCAAGCTGGTTTTAGAAAAGGCAGAGGAACCAGAGATCAAATTGCCAACATCTGCAGACCCAGATAACCATGATAGTGTGATCACTCACCTAGAGCCAGACATCCTGGAACGTGAAGTCAAGTGGGCCTTAGAAAGCATCACTATGAACAAAGCTAGTGGAGGTGATGGAATTCCCATTGAGCCATTTGAAATCCTGGAAGATGATGCTGTGAAAGTGCTGCACTCAATATGCCAACAAATTTGGAAAACTCAGCAGTGGCCACAGGACTGGAAAAGGTCAGTTTTCATTCTAATCCCAAAGAAAGTCAATGCCAAAGAATGCTCAAACTACTGCACAATTGCACTCATCTCACATGCTAGTAAAGTAATGCTCAAAATCCTCCAAGCCAGGCTTCAGCAATACGTGAACCATTAAATTCCAGATGTTCAAGCTGGTTTTAGAAAAGGCAGAGGAACCAGAGATCAAATTGCCGTAGAAAAAGCAAGAAAGTTCCAGAAAAACATCTCTTTCTGCTTTATTGACTAAACCAAAGCCTTTGACTGTGTGGATCACAAGAAACTGTGGAAAATCCTGAAAGAGATGGGAATACCAGACCACCTGACCTGCCTCTTGAAAAACCTGTATGCAGATCAGGAAGCAACAGTTAGAACTGGACATGGAACAACAGACTGGTTCCAAATAGGAAAAGGAGTATGTCAAGGCTGTATATTGTCACCATGCTTATTTAACTTATATGCAGAGTACATCATGAGAAACGCTGGGCTGGAAGAAGCACAGGCTGGAATCAAGATTGCTGGGAGAAATATCAATAACCTCAGATATGCAGAAGATACCACCCTGATGGCAGAAAGTCAAGAAGAACTAAAGAGCCTGTTGATGAAGAAAGAGGAAAGAGGAGAGTGAAAAAGTTGGCTTAAAACTCAACATTCAGAAAACTAAGAGCATGGCATCCAGCTCCATCACTTCATGGCAAATAGATGGGGAAACAATGGAAACAGTGACAGACTTTATTTTGGGGGGCTCCAAAATCACTGCAGATGGTGACTGCAGCCATAAAATTAAAAGACACTTACTTCTTGGAAGGAAAGTTATGACCAACCTAGACAGCATATTAAAAAGCAGAGACATTACTTTGTCAACAAAGGTCCGTCTCGTCAAGGCTATGGTTTTTTCCAGTAGTCATGTATGGATGTGAGAGTTGGACTATAAAGAAAGCTGAGCGCCGAAGAATTGATGCTTTTGAACTGTGGTGTTGAAGAAGACTCTTGAGAGTCCCTTGAACTGCAAGGAGATCCAACCAATCCATTCTGAAGGAGATCAGCCCTGGGATTTCTTTGGAAGGACTGATGCTAAAGCTGAAACTCCAGTACTTTGGCCACCTCATGCGAAGAGTTGACTCATTGGAAAAGACTGTGATGCTGGGAGGAATTGGGGGCAGGAGGAGAAGGGGACGACCAAGGATGAGATGGCTGGACGGTATCACTGACTCGATGGACGTGAGTCTGAGTGAACTCCGGGAGTTGGTGATGAACAGGGAGGCCTGGCGTGCTGCGATTCATGGGGTCACAAAGAGTCGGACACGACTGAGTGACTGAACTGAACTGAATGGATCTAGTCAGTAAGTGCTCTTTCCCTTTCCTATTTCTCCTTGATTAAAGGTACAGATCAAGCTTGTAAGAAAACTGGGATAAGAATTTAGATTATCTGACTTGCAGGCCATTTAGCTTCCCGCTCATTCCTTCCAGCCAAGCTCTAAGGCCTGTCAGCTTCTTCATGGAGGTTACCTCCAGTCTCTTAGTCACAGGAGTAGAATTCCCTTCACGATGGGTGCTGAGTATGCTCTTGCCTGCTGACAGATCAGGGAAGTTCCCCTCTACGGTGTTCCTTTGCCCTCAGGATAACAATACCAGAAAGGCTTCCATTGGCCTCTCCAGCCTTTATGTGTGCTCTTCCCTTAAACGCCCAGATCCAGTCATGCTGACTTAATCTCAGGTGGTCTGATATCTCTGCATTCACAGCAATCTTTCATCCCTCACCAGGCAAATTCATACCCACAAGCACACTGTGTTTGTTTCAGCTAACATATCATCCTTTTTGGAAAGCCTTTCCCAACCTTGGATTTGATGCCTCATATCATAGAAACTATCCTAACACTGTATAATGATGGGCTATGGACTTATGACCCTGGAGAAGGAAATGGCAACCCACTCCAGCATTCTTGCCTGGAGAATTCCATGGACAGAGGAGCCTGGTGGGCTACAGTCCATGGGGTCACAAAGAGTCAGACACGACTGAGTGACTACCACACACACACACACACACACACACGGACTTATGAATCCTCCACTCAGCTATGAAGCCCTTGAATCTGGAGTAGGCTTTGTTTGCCTCAATATCTGTAATACTTGCACAGTACTTCATGCTGTAATTTCATTTTTTAATGTTTACCTTTTTAATTGAAGTAAAACAGGCATCTTAAAAAGCACATAAATCATATATTCACAGCTGGATGGATTTTCACAAATTAAAGTCATGCTGTGTAACTAGCAGAAATCAAGAAACAGAACATTATCCCTCGGATTCCTCTTCATGCCCCTTTCCAGTCTTTGCCCCTCTGATTTCTAACACAAAAGAATGTTGCCTGAACTTTATATAAATGGAATCATACAGTACATATCCTTTTGTGTCTTCTTTCTCTCAATATTATGTTTGTAAGATTCTAAAAGCTTTTTTTAAAGAAATAAGTAATATTGCCGTATCTAAGATTTTAATCAATGTGTATGAGATGTTTTCTGTATCACCAGTTCAGAAAGAAAGCAGCTATTAAGAGGCATGCATGAAATTTCTCTCTAGAGGATGCCTGCTCAGCATTCTTTACTGTCATTCCTAACAGAACCCACTTTTATTCCTGTGCCCCATGCAACCAATATGCATATGGAGGGGTGAGACTGATTGGTTATCTTGTCTGTCCTTGTCCGTTATTGGCTGAGGAATGAGAGTCCCCATTTTGATCAATAAGACCTGAAGGGTAGTTTTCTGGGGCTCCTGGGAAACTTTTTGCCCACTTCTCCAGGAATGTTTGCAGAAGTGACCCAGGAACTCTTTCTGGATGTTGTGTGTAGGTGTGAGACTCAGACTTCTAAGGATACCCATCACCAGGCTTGAGGATAAAGTCAGTATGAAGAGAAAGATAGTACCAAGAATCACTAGGAAACAGGGCTATCTACAGGATTAAGTCATCCTTCACCCTATCCCACCTCTTAAGTTTGCAGATCTGTCAATCAGCAAATCTCATGATAGTTCAATCCAGTAGAGGTTTTTCTTGTTTGTTCATTTTGGGTTTTTTTGATACTTAAAACTAAGGACATTTTAACCAATATATCTCCTAAAGGCTTGGATGCTTACTGCAAGGCACATTTACCTGAATGGAGAGTGATGTGAAGCTTTGTTCATGATAATGAGATGCAGGTCAGGCAGCAGGAGGAGGCTGTCTGACTCGCATGGGATGGAGGCTCTAGCTAGAGCATGGGGCTGAGAAGGAAACCCCTCAGGAACAAGCTACTCTGGCACTGCCCGTGTTACCTTGGGCAAAGGCTCTGGGGCTACAATGCTGTAGACTTGAGGAGTCAAGTAACCAAAGTACAACAACGTTCTGAGTGGTCGGAGAAAGAGGCACCTGTGTGTGCCTGAAGGTAGAGAGGCTTTTTCTTCTGTCCCTCCTGTGGAGGAAACTATGGCAGAGGAATAACAGTCGTGTAATCCTAGGTGGCCCAAGGATATTTCTTTCTTTCTCTTTTTGAGGGGGGCGGTGCTACACCACGTGTGAGGCATGCAGGATCTTAGTTCTCTGACCAGGGATCGAACCCACACCCACTGCAGTGGAAGCATGGAGCCTTAACCAGTGGACCACCAGGGAAGCCTCCAAGAGAACTTCTTCAGAGGATGGTAGTATGTGTCCAAAAAGACAAAGATTCTCAAATAATGGACCTGAAGTGTGGCACAGGTATAGCACCACTCTCTTGGTGTTTTCCCAACAGTGTAGTTGACAATGAGAGCAAAAAGAGTGAAAGGAAAGGGCCTCTTGGCTTATAAAAACATTTTCCGTTTTTCTGGCCCCCTCCCCTGGAAATGGTCTACTGAAGAAGGGAATAGCAAACCACTTCAGCATTCTTGCCTTGAGAACCCCATGAATAGTACGAAAAGGCAAAAAGATATGACATTGAAAGGGGAGCTCCTCAGAAGGACAGGGATGCCTGGCGTGCTGCAGTCCATGCGGTTGCAAAGAGTTGGACACGACTGAGTGACTGAACAACAACCACCCCTGGAGGGGAGAGTAGTTGATATTGCCCACGGGGTCTGAGAAAGCGCGCCTAGGGGTGCTGGAATCACCAGGGAGGGGCAGCTCTCCCACAGGAAGGAAATTCTGTAAAATAGAGCCTCAGAGTGACTTAAGCTGAAAATGAGAAGTAGGTCTTCCACTCAGGCTGGGGATGTGGGTTAGATTGGTCCCATTTACATGGAGATATTAGGGAGATGTGAATAAGGTGGCATCAGATTTGACCCGAGAAGGAGAGATAGCATTTACACTAAAAGGGATAAGGAAGATGTTTCAGTTAGAGGGAGCTGACAGTGCAAAAGCAGAAGGGCAGGAAGAGAAGAGTAGGTACAGCTCAGAGTGAGTAGATGAATTTGACTCTGCCAGAGTACCTGTGAGGGTGGGGAGGGCTGAGGAGAGTGGGCAAGAGAAATGGTGTCAAGAAGGAGGAGTGTTGTGCATGTCTCAGAAGAAGTGTGAATCTTACCCAGTAGGTTATGGAGAACAAGGAAAGAATTTTAAACATGTCGGTATCAAACATAATACTGAAGTGTGTCTCAAGATGATTAAAATCAGAATGTACAGGAAAGGGAAAGACAGGAACTGGGGAGATGCAATTAGAACCTAAAGCAAAAGAACAGAGGAAAAGGAAGTGAATTAGGGTGGTGGTTGTAGAGAAATGGGAGGATTTATAGGGGTAAGCTTGACAGGAGTCAGTATTTGATTGGCTGTGAGTATTGCATCATTAAGAAGAACTGGATCTTGTCACAAAACCTGGCCCCAGAAGTTGATAAGTTTTTCACACCTTGTTACATTTTCCCCATAACCATTTTGCTAGTGAAATGATTCCCAATTTACAGGCCATTTGTGACAAAATGAAACAAACAAAAAACAATGATGAAGTGCTACATGTGAAAGGAACGTGCCCAAAACAGATTTTTCTGTCCCATGTGGTTGGTTAACAATTGTACTGCTTTTGACCAAGCACAATTGTGTGTTCCAGTGATGGTAATGGAAAGAAAAGTGTGTTTAGAGCACTTTGCACCATCACTGTCCTCCTGACTCACCGTCCAAACCTGCCAGAGCTCAGCTGCTGATTGCCACTCAATTAAGGATGTATTTTTCATAGTTTTTCAGAATGTAGTTTATTGGCTAGAGTGCATTCATTTTCTAAACAGGAAAACTGAGCTTGGAACTTGATGATAAAGCGTAATTGTCTTTATTATTAAAGAGACGGAATTGTGAATGCATTTTTTTAAGGGAAGGATGCCAAAAAGCTTTATTGATGATGATGGAGGTAACAATACCTTTTAAAGGAGTGTTTTTCAAAGAATGACTTCGATATCTCTCTCCCTGAGGGAAGACCACAGCCTCTTTATCACAGGGCCTAGTGTCATGATCATACCAGATGCTTGGTAAATATCTATAAGGTAAATAGCAGAAAAGACTGCAGCAAAAAGAGAAGGCCTGAGATGGGAGGAATACTAAGCAGTGATGGAGTTCTAAAGCTTTATGCCAGGACAGCCCTCTTATAGTCAAATAATAGACCTTCAGAGAAGAAAACAGAGAAGGGTGTTTACTCCTGAAAACTATTTGGTTCACTCATAAGATTTGACTTAAGAGTTGGGATTAAGTTTAGAAGGAAATCTCAGTTCTAGAGATTCTAAACAGATTTAAGTTACTCATATCCTTTAATAATGTTAGATACAAGGACATCATGGGGACTTATGAAAAATCCCCAAGGCCCATTGCTTCTTCCTCAAGAAGAATCTAGAGCTCACAATGTTTACTTAATCACGACTTTGGATGTTTAATAGACTATTTAGTCTCTCAGATTTACCTTGCTTTGTGTAATCTAGAGATCTAATTTTTATGGCATATAATTGAATGACTAGCTATCCTTAAGAGATAATCTTGAGTACCTGAGTTATATTTTACTTTGTAGTCGATCCTGCAGAGCATCAGAAAAGGAAAAGTAGTAGTGTTTAATGCAGAGCAATTAGTAACATGTAATAAACATGAAAGGGCTTCCCTGGTGGCTCAGTGGTAAAGAACCCATATGCAGGAACCTGATGCAGGAAGATATGAGTTCAGTCCCTGGGTAAGGAAGATCCCCTGGAGGAGGGAACGGCCATCCACTCCAGTATTCTTTCCTGGAGAATCCCATGGGCAGAGGAGCCTGGCGGGCTACAGTCCATGGGGTCACAAAGAGTCAGACACAACTTAGAAACTACACAACAACAACAGCAATAAAAACAAAAAGCATTAAGTAGCATGGAGATAGTATCCCCCAAACAATCCTTCCAATTCTATCGTTTGCTGAATATTTTCCAAAAGAAAATGGAAATATAAGGATTCTGTTTTAATTGCACAACAAGGAGGAAAGTGCTCAAATGCCAAAAGAACATGTTGAAAAGCAGATGGATTTTGAACCAAAACACGAAGGTAATATCCTGCTTTTGGAAATTCTGTGTCTCCACTGTGATTTAAAGTGTTGTAGCTTACAGTAATCATCTTGGCAAAAACAAAAAAATGAATAAGAAGTCTGAGTAATTATCATGAATCTGCATTTCAAGCTGTAAGGGAAAAAGACATAACCCAGCTAAAATTCTCATCCAAGGCAATTCTCCTTTAAATGTATCAAGGCATTCTTAGAAATAATTTTATCTTGAGACAATTCGCCAAGTATCACTATCCTAAGTCTGATCAAAAAATCAATAATAAAAGCTCTTATTCTTATAGATTCATCACTTCATTATGTTTCCCTTTGTCACCATTCAGAAGCTTAACATTAAGTGACTTGGATGTAACTTGAACCCCTTTCTTCTCTCTCCATCCTTTTCTCCTTGCCTTCCTTTTTCCATTCTTTTGAGTGGAGCAATGAAGTAGCCAGATGTTAACATTTCCAAAACCAAGAAAATCAGTTCAGGATTTTCATGGACTTGCTAGCTGTATCAGCTGCTATTGTCAAACAAACAACCTCAGAACAATGATTTCAAACAACCATGTATTTGGTTCATGATACTGCAAGTCAAATTGATAATTTAGGCTGATATCACCTGGGCTACCTTATGTGTCTGCATGTAACCATTTTATGGTGAGGTAACTCTGCTTCCAAGGCTTGACTTGCACCTCTTGACTCTCCCCTATGTGATTTCTCATTCTGCAGAAGGCTAGCCAGTTAGTGCTCAAGATGGATTCAGAGGTCCAAGAGAGAAGGTAGAAAGAAGCAAGGTTTCTTGGGGACCAGGCTTAACACTGACACAAGTTCACTTCTGCCATATTGTGTTAGCCTAAGCAAATAACAAGACCAACTTAAATTCAAAATGTGGGAAGCAGACTTTACCTCTTGATGGGAGGAGAGGCAAAGTTACTTTCAAAAGGTGTGAATACAGGAAGGCTGTTAATGAGGACTGTCAGGTGACCAGTCTACCATACTAGCTAGTTTTCTTCTAACACTTTAAGTCATTTATTTAGGAAGCATATTTTTATTTCTGATTTTATTAAGACTTTTTATTCAGGAGTAAATATTCCATATGTGAAGAATTGATATCCCCCCTTTTTGCATATGTGAAGATGATCATGGATTGGAATTTTTCTTCTTTGAAACATAGGATTGATTATCTTAATAAATTTTCTAATATTGAACCTTCTTTTCCTGCCTGGAAAGAACTGTACTTGATTAAGTTATAGTTTTGTTGTTGTTATACTGATTAATCTCTTTGCTAGTATTAAGACTTCAGTTCAGTTCAGTCGCTCAGTCATGTCTGACTCTTTGTGATCCTATGAATTGCAGCACGCCAGGCCTCCTTGTCCATCACCAGCTCCCAGAGTTCACTCAAACTCATCGAGTCGGTGATGCCATCCAGCCATCTCATTCTCTGTCGTCCCCTTCTCCTCCTGCCCCCAATCCCTCCCAGCATCAGGGTCTTTTCCAATGAGTCAACACTTCACATGAGGTGGCCAGAGTATCGGAGTTTCAGCTTTAGCATCAGTCCTTCCAGTGAACACCCAGGACTGATCTCCTTTACGATGGACTGGTTGGATCTCCTTGCAGCCCAAGGGACTCTCAAGAGCCTTCTCCAACACCACAGTTCAAAAGGATCATTTCTTCGGCACTCAGCCCTCTTCACAGTCCAACTCTCACATCCACACTGGAAAAACCATAGCCTTGACTAGATGGACATTTGTTGGCAAAGTAATGTCTCTGCTTTTTAATATGCTGTCTAGGTTGGTCATAACTTTCCTTCCAAGGACTAAGCATCTTTTAATTTCATGGCTGCAATCACCATCTGCAGTGGTTTTGGAGCCCCCCAAAATAAAGTCTGACACTGTTTCCACTGTTTACCCATCTATTTCCCATGAAGTGATGGGACCAGATGCCATGATCTATTAAGACTTCACATGTTTATAAATGAAGTGTAGTTTTCTTTTTCTTGTGATACATTTGTTAGATTTTGGTATTAGCTATAACTCTTCTGCCAGAGCAAAGTTGCTAACATAACAGACTTTGTCCTAAAGAACATTGTACCATAGATTGCTAAATTCTGGCTGAATTTTTACTTCCCTTTCTCAATCCCTTTTACTCTTTACTAGATAACCAACTCTCTGATTCCCCAAAATTTTCCCTATCTCCTCAAAACTCTAAACACACCTCTTTTATTGATTCATAGTGTGACAAGGGTAGTTTCTGACCTGGCCTCCAGAGAATCCCACTTCCTGGGAGTCATGCCTTCTTGTAATCCCTTCATCTTGAATGGAGAAGGACCTGTGACTTGTTTCTAACCAAGAGAATAGGGCAAAATTCTGGAATGTCACATCCGTGGCTAGGTTACACAAGGTAGTCATTCCTATCTTGTTAACAGACTGCTTACATACTGATAACACAAGTTCCCATATTGGAGAGGTCCACATGCTAAGAAAATGAGGGTGACCTATGTGACCTATGGCCCTCAGTACAATACCTTTTGAAGAACTGAAACAACCAGATCCTTCCCCAGTCAGACCTTCACATGAGACCTCAGCCCTGGCCAGAGCTTAATTGCAGCCTTGGGAGAGACTGGAAAGCAGAGAACTCAGCTGAACCATCCCTAGATTCCTGACTTACAGAAACAAATAATGTGTATTGTTTTAAGCTACTAAACTTGTAGTAATTTGTTAGTCAGTAATGGATAACTGCTGCTACTGCTAAGTCACTTCAGTCGTGTCCGACTCTGTGCGACCCCATAGACAGCAGCCCACCAGGCTCTTCGTCCCTGGGATTCTCCAGGCAAGAACACTGGATAACTAATACACATCAAATAATAAATTCTCAGTTTGGGAAAAACTTTTTTAAAAATCACACAGTCCAACGTTTTTTAAAAATTAATTGTAACTGGAGTATAGTTGATTTACAGTGTTGTGTTGGTTTCTGCTGTATAGCAAGTTGAGTCAGTTCTATGTGTACATGTATCCACTTTTTTTAGATTTTATTCCTATGTAACTCATTACAGAGCATTGAGGAGAGTTCCCTGTGCTATACAGTAGGTTCTTATTAGTTATCTCTTCTATATATAGTAGTGTGTGTATGCACACAGTCCAACCTTACATTCTAATGTGACTCTCCACCTAGTGCATGTCTAACTTATGTTTAAATAGCACAGGTGACATAAAAGTTACTACTATAAAAAGTAGTTTGTTCCACCTTGAGGAAATTATAACTTTTAGGAAACTGTTCACTTTAATAAGTTCAATATTTTATTCACAGATCCTGAATCTTACCTCAGTGTTATATCCATTTTTTGTAAACATGATAAACCTTAAATTATTCCCAGTTCTTCCAAAATTCCTAACATGATGTGGTTTTTTGCCCTCTTTCATTATCTTTGTCCCATTTGTCTTAGCAATGTTAAATGACCTTAACATTAAGGTTTGATTTATGTAGTACAAAGGAATGGGCACTATCATTTAGAGTAATTGATGAGCCCACTGTTGAATTTGTTCATTCATGTTGGACTCACTGTCCAAGAAAATCTTTGTTTTTATCTTATAGGAGCTGTACTAAGTCCTGTCATTACTACGTTATATTTACCCTGCTTAATTTCAGTTTATTTGTTCACACCAAGAAGTTGAGGTCTTCTTTGGTACTAATTTATCACCTAATATAATTTCCTTTGATCCTAATTTCACATTATCCACAGATTGTTAGACATTTTTATAACTTTATCTACACTTTGAATATTGTGTTAACGTGTGGTTAATCATTTTTATGATTGATACCTATTTATTCATTAGTAGTTCTTAAATAATTTTCCTTGTGTAAACTACTACAATAGCTTTTTAATTGTTGTCTCTATCATTTATCCATGTGCTTCCCTGGTGGTTAAGTGATAAAGAATCTGCCTGCCAGTGCAGGAAGTGTGGGTTAAATCCCTGGGTCAGGAAGATCCCCTGGAGAAGGAAATGGCAAACCACTCCAGTATTCTTACCTGGGAAATCCCATGGACAGTGGAACCTAGTGGGCTACAGTCCATGGGGTTGCAAAGAGTAGGACATGACTTAGCGACTAAAACAGCAACAATCATTATCTTTCTTAAATTCCTCCTTTACAAAGCAACCACTTTATAGTTTTCTATTTTCTAATGTCTTCAAGCTTATCTTTTGTTTCAACAAAGTTAGCACAGTTCTTTTACTATCTGCCACTGAAGTCTTTTGGGGTTGCAAATCTAGTTTCCTTATATTCCTGGTTTTCTCTGTGTATAGAATATTATATTTGAAAATTATTTGTGGAAATAATTTAAGGCCCACAGATGAAGGTACTTAACTCCAGAGAGAATTTTTTTCTGTTTTTGCTAGGCTTCTGGAGGACAGTACTATCCTAAGCTGTGAGTATAAATCTTGAGATAACAATTAAATCAGAGGCTTTAAGTTTTCTTCTGGGCTTTAAGTTCCCTTCTGATTCATGCCTATCCTGAATGTGCAGCCCTTTGGAGGAGGGTTCTCAGTTTATTGAAAAGAGGGTCTTTTACTAGATTCTCCACTGAGTCATCTCCCTTGTCCAACAAGGCCATCAAAACAAAGCTTCTGATTTACCCAGATGGGGAAATGCCTTCAAGTCAAAAACAGTTTCAATGTCCACTTCCCTTCTGTATCCATTACCTTCCAGAGCTCTCATTTTCCTTCAATTTTGGTCTCTTTAAAAATTGTCTTATCTCTTTAATGATTTTAAGATGAGGTTCTTTGAAGTATTTTGGTTACTTTCAGCAGGACAGTTGATTCAAATATCATAGCCCATCATTACACAGGAATCTGCTTCACTTCAAATCCTCACTCTGTTACTTTGTATCTGTATGCCTTTGGATAAATCATTTAAGCTACATGAACTTCAGTTTCCTCATCTGAAAAATAGGGATAATAATAGTACCTATATTATAGGATTACATGGGAAGACTGTAGTATTCAGGCACATAGTAAGTATTCGATAAATGTTAGCTATTATTAATGTGTATTTTCATATCATCTTATTTATTTCCTTTAGGGCACTTACCACTCTCAAAGACTGCCTTGTTTATTTTTCACTGTTGTTATTTTCTCTTTCAATAAAATATAAGCTCCATATTTTACTATTTAGCACTATAAATTGAGCCATATCATTTAAAATGAATTAATGAATATATTCAAGTTTTTCACCAAAACAGTAGCTTTGGTTCAATCCTGATAACCCACAAATGAAAAACAGGCCATTTTATGTGAAAAAAATAAAGTCTATTCTATAGTACATTCTTTTTTAAAAATAGAAAATTAAAAGCCCACCTTAATCCAAGAAGAGTAGAAGAATAATTAGACTAGATTTTACAATTTAATTGCCAAAATCACTTGGATATATCAATACATTACTTATGTGTTTGGACAAACAATGCTCCCCTTAAAATTTTAAAAACCACAATCCCTTAGTTCAAGTAATCTTTAAAACTTACATGTGTTCTCATTTATAGAATATATCAGTCTTTCACCATTTATTACAATTCTGTGTGTGTGTGTGTGTGTGTGTGTGAAGTCGCTCAGTCGTGTCCAACTCTTTGCGACCCCGTGGACTGTAGCCCACCAGGCTCCTCTGTCCATGGGATTCTCCAGGCAAGAACACTGGAGTGGGTTGCCATTTTTTCTTATTCCATGGAGCCATTACTCCATTCACAGGAATTGAGAAGTATTCAGCATTAACTTCTTACATGAGAAACTTTTGATAAAATCACTGCATTATGCATGCTATTCTGTGCCAGTGAATGGAATGAAATGAACTGTAAATATGTCTGATTGTGTGAGTGCCTCTCTGTGGGTGGAGACGCCACTTGGATTATAGTTCAATGGGTGAAAACTTCCCTATCATCTCTGTCTTCTCCTCATTCAGAGTCTCAGAAGGATATGGATCATGTTAGATGTGATATTGGGCTTGTTTTAAGAAATGCTCCTCATTTTCTGACTTGGACACAGATGTCTCTGTTCTACTCTCCATGGGGAGAACAGGCAAAGATTTCCTCAGCAAAGAGAGTCCAGGAAATCCCATCCTTCAGGGAGTCCTCCTCAAGCTCTCTTTAGTTGCTTTCCACTAGGCAACTTTATTGGCTCTAATTCTTTTTTTTTTTTTTTTTTTTAGTTAGTATAGTGGGCTATCTAAAGAGCCTCTTAATGAAACTGAAAGAGGAGAGTGAAAAAGTTGGCTTATAACTCAACATTCAGAAAACTAAGATCATGGCATCCAGTCCCATCACTTCATGGCAAATGGATGGGGAAACAATGGAAACAGTGACAGATTTTATTTGGGGGGGCTCCAAAATCACTGCAGATAGTAACTGCAGCCACGAAATTAAAAGACACTTGCTCCTTGGAAGAAAAGTTATGACCAACCTAGACAGCATATTAAAAAGCAAAGACATTACTTTGACAACAAAGGTCCATCTATTCAAAGCAATGGTTTTTCCTGTAGTCATGTATGGATGTGAGAGTTGGACTATAAAGAAAGCTGAGCGCCAAAGAATTGATGCTTTTGAACTGTAGTGTTGGAGAAGGCTCTTGAGAGTCCTTTGGACTGCAAGGAGATCCAACCAGTCCATCCTAAAGGAAATCAGTCCTGAATATTCATTGGAAGGACTGATGCTGAAGCTGAAACTCCAATATTTTGGCCACCTGATGCTAAAAACTGACTCATTGGGAAAGACCCTGATGCTGGGAAAGATTGAGGGCAGGAGGAGAAGGGGACAACAGAGGATGAGATGGTTGGATGGCATCACCAACTCGATGGACATGGATTTGAGGAGTTGATGATGGACAGGAAAGCCTGGTGTGCTGCAGTCCATGGGGTCGCAGAGTCGGACACAACTGAGCAACTGAACTGACTGATAGTGGGCTAATTTTAAGCACACAATTTTTATGTTCTTTCTGCTTGCAGAACATATAGTCTTCTGCAAAGAAATATCTAAAAATTAATACACATTTGTGTAGTATATTCAACTTTATGCAAATATTCCCCCAAAGTTATGAATGTATTAGATTTTTGTAAATTAAATCACAATCAATCAATTATACTAGAGTCTTTACATTAAAAAAAAAAAAAAAAAACAGGTGGGGGCTTCCCTAGTGGTCTAGTGATTGAGAATATGCCTGCTAACGCAGAGGTCACGGATTTGATCCCTGGTCTGGGAAATTCCCACATGGCACAGACGAAATAAGCTCTGAGTGCCACAACTTGCTGAGCCAGTGCTCTGGAGGCCATGAGTCACAATTCCTGAGCCCCAGGAGCTGCAGCTACTGATGCCCAAGGGAAGCCACTGCAAGGAAGAGTAGCCCACCCCGCTCCCTCCCCCAATCACAATGAAAGTCTGTGCACAGCAATGAAGACCCAACAAAGCCAACAATAAATAAATCTTAAAAAAACAAGCAAACAGGTGAGTTTCTTTTTTTTTTTGGAAAAGCATAGAGAGAAGGGGAGGAGTAAAAGGAGATGAAGTTCTATAGGTAGGAGGGGCCAAATTCTGAAGATAGGTATATTTTATTACTTGTATGAAATAAGTTACATGCTAACCATTGCCTGACTAGCACTGTTGTAATCCAGGGTCATACTAGAGGTAATCTGTGGGGTATCTTTTTATCCCTCATGCCACAATATATAGTGATGTACAAAGGGAAGCATGCAGTAATCTACAGAAGGGAATGAAGTGGCAATATTGGGATATCAAACACAAATTAATTTCTTTTAAGGTATATAGTCTTAAAGTCTTGAGTAAAGGGAGAGAACTAGAGAAAAATAATCTCTATGACTAACTGTGTCTAAGTGAGAAGATTATTAAGAAGAAATGGCAGAAAGATGATGCTGAACTTTCCTATTAAATTTTTTTTTTCTTGTGGGTGATAAAGTATCATCAAATGGCCTGCAGGAAGAAATAATGTGATAAAAATTTTATAAGATAACCTGAGAGCCAGCAGGTGAAGAATTAGAAGGACAAGTGACTAGAGACATAGAATCCCACTGCAGAGTAATTATAGTACTTACGGCAAGAAAAGCGAGAGCCTAATGTGTTCCCAGGTGGCGCAGTGGTAAAGAATCAGTATGCTAATACAGGGGACACAAGTTCAATCCCTGGGTCAGGAAGATCCCCTGGAGGAGAAAATGTTAAACCCCTCTAGTATTCTTGCCTGGGAAATCCCATGGACAGAGGAGCCTGGTGGACTGCAGCCCATGGGGTTGCAAAAAGTCAGACACAACTTAGTGACTAAACAGAAACAACAAGGGTGGGAGAAGAGATGGAGAGTTATTTGGGGGTTGAGTTGATGGAACATGGATTTTAGTGAGACTCAGTTTCCTGTTTTGGACTCATGATAAATTGTGGTGCCTTTACTAAAACAGGGAATGCAGGATGAAGGGTAGCTTGGCTACATGGGAAGTAGAGTGAAATTAAGGAGTAAAGGTGATGAGTTCTGTCTTTGACATCCTGGAGCTATCCATGAATACCTAGATAGAGTTTTTCAGTATAGGCATTGGATACAAAGGATTAGAATTCAGGACAGAGATAAAGGTTTGAACATCGTTGGCATGTAGGTTGTAGGTCAAAGCCATGGAAATGGATAAGATGACTCCTGAAGATCAGTGAAATGAGAAGAGGAGTATGAAAAGGAAAGAATGGCTGGGGTTAAAAAAAAAGAAAGATAAGCAAAAAGGTGTGTCTTAGAGGCCTAAGAGGGGAAAGTGCCAAAGGAGAAGAATGTTTTATGAAGGAAGGATTGTTAACAATATCAGATGGTCCAGAGAAATCTAGTATGATTAAATTCTGAAAGGGTTTCACTTGATTTGACAAGTGGAAGGCCTTGTTGCTCTGCCAGAGTGCTAGAAAAGTGAAACTCAAATCCTGCTCAGTGCTGATTGGCTGAATCCACCAGGCCTGATTGGACCTGGCCAGTCAGAGGGTAGGTGTGCAAAGGCAGGTCACACTTACTGTCCCTTATTTTTCTAAGTAGATATTAAACAGTTGGAAAGACAGCAAATGAAATTTCCTTCAAAGCACATCTGTTCCTTAAAAACGGCTGAAAATACTCACAAGTTACATTAGCCAAGTATATACATAGCAATATATGTCAGTCATATCTCTTTAGATTAAAAAGGACTGGATTAAGCCAAACTGATTTAAACCAAAAGGAGTATTTGTTGGTTCTCCTAACTGAAAGTCTTGGTGAGAGTTCATCTGAACCAAAATGTTCAAATACTGTCATTAGAAATCTGCCTCCCTCCACTTCTTAGTGCTGCTTATCTCTATGCTAATAGCTTCACTCCCAGATTCTAACCAAGTCATTTGAAAAAGTGGTCACCAGCAGCTGTAAACTTACATCCTGTCAGTCCATGAACTCCAGCAAATAGTGGACACCTCTTTCCTGATTGTTCCAGTAGATATCCTGGAGCTACATTTTGTTTAATGCAATGGTGAAATAAAGTGTCCATTCCTGAAATAACCTCTGAGTCCAGGGGACTGGACTTTACATATAGGCCAGGCTTACACCATGGCCCACTTCCAAAAGTGGGGCTGAGAGTAGGGGTCAACCACACAAACAGCTGCATGGATACATGTGCTGCATTCCTGTGTTAGGTCTTTTATTAGGTCTTAGGGTTTTATTAGGGTTCTGCTCAAGTCCCACATTCTTACCAGGCCTTTGCACATGTAGGTGAGGTAGGCCCCTCTCTACCTAATAGCAGAAACTGTTCTTGAAAAGAGGAGACTATAACTGATGTGAGGAAAGCAGCCCTCTAACAAAAGATATGAGAGACAGTAAGGAAAAAAAAAGGGAACAGCATGAAAAAGAAAGCAAGCGTTAACAGGGCGAACCCTGTATGTGAGACAGCAAAAGAGACACAGATGTATAGGAAGGACTTTTGGACTCTGTGGGAGAGGGAGAGGGTGGGATGATTTGGGAGAATGGCATTGAAACGTGTATACTATCATGTAAGAACGAAGCACAAGCCTATGTTCGATACAGGATACAGGATGCTTGGGGCTGGTGCACGGGGATGATCCAGAGAGATGATATGGGGTGGGAGGTGGGAGGGGGATTCAGGATTGGGAGCTAATATACACCCATGGTGGATTCATGTCAATGTATGGCAAAACCAATACAGTATTGTAAAGTAAAATAAAGTAAAAATAAAATTTAAAAAAATAAATAAAATAAAATAAACGAACAAAAATAACTGTAAACAAATATAAGGATTATTAAAAAGCTATAAAGTTAACTACAGCACTTGCCTTGACCAAATCCTGCAGAAGACACCCTTCCTTGGTTATAAGCCCCCTGGGAATGAGCTGTGTTGACCTGTTCTGGTACATCCCCAGGGTGTATTTCTTTCTTGTCTTTCCCTTGTTTTCTACTTTTCATCTTCTGTCCTCATATATATAAATTTTTCACTTATTTATTTTTGGCTGTGCTGGGGCTTTATTGCTGCATGGTCTTTTCTCTGGTTACAGCGAGCCAGGGCTACTCTCTAGTTGCCCAGTCCACAAGCTTCTCACTGTGGTGGCTTCTCCTATGGAGCACCGGCTCTAGGTGCACAGGCTTCAGCGGCATGCGGGCTCAGTAGTTGCGGCTCCTGGATCCTAGAGCACAGGCTCAGCAGTGTGGCACACGGGCTTAGTTTCTCTGAAGCATGTGAGACCTTCCTGGGTCTGGGATTGAACCCGAGTCTCCTGCATTGGCAGGCAGATTCTTTCCCACTGAGCCACCAGGGAAGCCCTGTCCCTCCTTTATTCTTTCTGATGGCTCACATCTCTACTGAGAGCTTTCTCCTTACATTCGTAGCTGCTGACTCCCATCTTCTTTTTGTTTCACCTCTCCACTGCTGCTGCTGCTAAGTCACTGCAGTCGTGTCCGACTCTGTGCGACCCCACAGACGGCAGCCCACCAGGCTCCTCCGTCCATGGGATTTTCCAGGCAAGAGTACTGGAGTGGGGTGCCATTGCCTTCTCCGTCACCTCTCCACAGAGAAATTTTATTTCACATTCCCTCAAGGAGAGAAGGAAAAGGAAAATATGAAGAAGACACTCATAATTTTCAGAGCTGCTAGCATAGTTATTTAATTTGCCACAGATGCTACATAATTTTCAGAGCCCTATGTTCAAAATGCATTAAGAATTTCATAACAGCAGAGCATTAAACTAAGATAGGACTTCCCCAGCAGCTCAGACGATAAAGCATCTGTCTAGAATGTGGGAGACCTGGATTTGAGCCCTGGGTTGGGAAGATTCCCTGGAGAAGGAAATGGCAATCCACTCCAGTACTATTGCCTGGAAAATCCCATGAACAGAGGAGCCTGATAGGCTACAGTCTATGGGGTCACAAAGAGTCCGACACGACTGAGCAATTTCACTTTCAGGTAGGGCTGGCTCTGTGCTGTTGTCAAGGATGTACATTCATGATGCTGATCCAGGGCAGAACACTTTGCTTACTTCCCAGTTGCCATCCTCAGATATTCCTTTGCATTCACATGGGCATCCTTTTAGGTAGCTTGTCCCATCCTCAAATTCAAGAGAGTGGAGTAAGTCAATAGTATATCTCCATTTCCTTTGTGAAAAATTGGTTTAGGCATGACTTAGACACTTCCAGTCAATGAGATCTGATTTCATTTTTGATGAAAAGAGACACAGGAGGAGAAACAGCTCCCCTTTCCCTGCTGCTGCTGCTAAGTTGCTTCAGTCGTGTTCGACTCTGTGCAACCCCATAGACGGCAGCCCACCAGGCTCCCCCATCCCTAGGATTCTCCAGGCTAGAACACTGGAGTGGGTTACCATTTCCTTCTCCAGTGCATGAAAGTGAAAAGTGAAAGTGAAGTCGCTCAGTTGTGTCCGACCCTCAGCGACCCCATGGACTGCAGCCTACCAGGCTCCTCCATCCATGGGATTTGCCAGGCAAGAGTACCGGAGTGGGTTGCCATTGCCTTCTTCTCCCTTTCCCTAGACTTTATCATCTGTGCAATTATGCCCCGCATTGCCATAGCCATCTTACTGAATGAGGAACACTTTGCCACTGAAGATGGCAAAATAAAAAGAGAGAAAGGAAGCCACCAATTGGCTGTTGAATTAACTAGCCATGAAGCCATTTCCACTTAGGCTTCTTGCTATGTAAAATAATACATTTTTATATTAAGTCATTTGAGCCATAATAGCAGCTCAATTGGTATGTCTTAGTAATCAAAAAAATTCTTACATGAAAGTAAATTCTTAGATATAAAGAACAGAAAAAGTAAAAATGTAAATTGTGGTGCAGCAAGAAGGAGAAGGTTTCTTGAAAGCATTGCTTTCCCACTAAAGAGACCCGTTTCATACTGTCCAGTTTCTCTTTCTCTCTCCTGAGATGGTGAAGCAATTCATAGAAAGTTTAGAAACAGCAAGCAAAGTCACACAAAAAAATAAGTGAAATGCAAACCCAGGTTTCAGAAACAGTTTTCGTAATAGAAACTTTTATTTATGCATAAGTTTTCCTCAGGGCAACATGTGAGTAAAAGCTGCCCATCATTCCAGAAGCAGAAACAATAAATCCATGAATGTGCTTTTTTATGTCATCTTTGAAATTACTTCTATAAGCGACTTATATCTAGCCTCAAAATTTACTTATTGGCAAAACAGAGGTAAACTAAAGGGACATCTTTCTCGTGTGTGTGTGTGTGTGTGTGTGTGAGGTTGGGAAGATTCCCTGGAGAAGGAAATGGCAATCCACTCCAGTACTATTGCCTGGAAAATCCCATGAACAGAGGAGCCTGATAGGCTACAGTCTATGGGGTCACAAAGAGTCCGACACGACTGAGCGATTTCACTTTCAGGTAGGGCTGGCTCTGTGCTGTTGTCA
This sequence comes from Cephalophus harveyi, assembly GCA_006410635.1. Lineage (NCBI taxonomy): Eukaryota > Metazoa > Chordata > Mammalia > Artiodactyla > Bovidae > Cephalophus > Cephalophus harveyi. The sequence goes on from SJYT01053986.1 coordinate 217,407, forward strand.
AGGATGTACATTCATGATGCTGATCCAGGGCAGAACACTTTGCTTACTTCCCAGTTGCCATCCTCAGATATTCCTTTGCATTCACATGGGCATCCTTTTAGGTAGCTTGTCCCATCCTCAAATTCAAGAGAGTGGAGTAAGTCAATAGTATATCTCCATTTCCTTTGTGAAAAATTGGTTTAGGCATGACTTAGACACTTCCAGTCAATGAGATCTGATTTCATTTTTGATGAAAAGAGACACAGGAGGAGAAACAGCTCCCCTTTCCCTGCTGCTGCTGCTAAGTTGCTTCAGTCGTGTTCGACTCTGTGCAACCCCATAGACGGCAGCCCACCAGGCTCCCCCATCCCTAGGATTCTCCAGGCTAGAACACTGGAGTGGGTTACCATTTCCTTCTCCAGTGCATAAGAAACAGCTCCCCTTTCCCTGCTGCTGCTGCTAAGTTGCTTCAGTCGTGTTCGACTCTGTGCAACCCCATAGACGGCAGCCCACCAGGCTCCCCCATCCCTAGGATTCTCCAGGCTAGAACACTGGAGTGGGTTACCATTTCCTTCTCCAGTGCATGAAAGTGAAAAGTGAAAGTGAAGTCGCTCAGTTGTGTCCGACCCTCAGCGACCCCATGGACTGCAGCCTACCAGGCTCCTCCATCCATGGGATTTGCCAGGCAAGAGTACCGGAGTGGGTTGCCATTGCCTTCTTCTCCCTTTCCCTAGACTTTATCATCTGTGCAATTATGCCCCGCATTGCCATAGCCATCTTACTGAATGAGGAACACTTTGCCACTGAAGATGGCAAAATAAAAAGAGAGAAAGGAAGCCACCAATTGGCTGTTGAATTAACTAGCCATGAAGCCATTTCCACTTAGGCTTCTTGCTATGTAAAATAATACATTTTTATATTAAGTCATTTGAGCCATAATAGCAGCTCAATTGGTATGTCTTAGTAATCAAAAAAATTCTTACATGAAAGTAAATTCTTAGATATAAAGAACAGAAAAAGTAAAAATGTAAATTGTGGTGCAGCAAGAAGGAGAAGGTTTCTTGAAAGCATTGCTTTCCCACTAAAGAGACCCGTTTCATACTGTCCAGTTTCTCTTTCTCTCTCCTGAGATGGTGAAGCAATTCATAGAAAGTTTAGAAACAGCAAGCAAAGTCACACAAAAAAATAAGTGAAATGCAAACCCAGGTTTCAGAAACAGTTTTCGTAATAGAAACTTTTATTTATGCATAAGTTTTCCTCAGGGCAACATGTGAGTAAAAGCTGCCCATCATTCCAGAAGCAGAAACAATAAATCCATGAATGTGCTTTTTTATGTCATCTTTGAAATTACTTCTATAAGCGACTTATATCTAGCCTCAAAATTTACTTATTGGCAAAACAGAGGTAAACTAAAGGGACATCTTTCTCGTGTGTGTGTGTGTGTGTGTGTGTGCGTGCGTGCATGTGTGTGCACACTCAGTTGCTCATTTGAGTCTAATTCTTTGTGACTTCATGGACTTTATCCCACCAGTGTCCTCTGTCCATGGAATTTTCTAGTCAAGAGTACTGGAGCAAGTTGCCATTTCCTACTTCAGGATATCCTTCCGAGTTAGGGATTGAACCTGCGTCTCCTGCACTTTCTGGCGGATTCTTAACCACTGCGTCACATGGGAAACCTAGGCAATCTTTCTTGCTGCTGCTGCTGCTAAGTCGCTTCAGACGTGTCCGACTCTGTGCGACCCCATAGACGGCAGCCCACTAGGCTCTGCCGTTCCTGGGATTCTCCAGGCAAGAACACTGGAGTGGATTGCCATTTCCTTCTCCAATGCGTGAAACTGAAGTCGCTCAGTCGTGTCTGACTCTTAGCAACTCCATGGATTGCAGCCTACCAAGCTCCTCTGTCCATGAGTTTCTTGAACTGTTGCCAAATACAATCTGAGGCTATTTGTTATAGTGAAGACTTTGTCTAAAGATCAGCCCTGGGATTTCTTTGGAAGGAATGATGCTAAAGCTGAAACTCCAGTACTTTGGCCACCACATGAGAAGAGTTGACTCATTGGAAAAGACTCTGATGCTGGGAGGGATTGGGGGCAGGGGGAGAAGGGGACGACCGAGGATGAGATGGCTGGATGGCATCACTGACTCGGTGGACGCGAGTCTGAGTGAACTCCAGGAGTTGGTGATGGACAGGGAGGCCTGGCGTGCTGCGATTCATGGGGTCGCAAAGAGTCGGACACGACTGAGCGACTGAACTGAACTGAACTGAACTGAAGTAATAGGAAACCTTAATCAAGCTGACTTGATCAGGGGCTACCAGTTGGACTGAAATCTGGCCCAGCTGGATCCAAGCTCACATAATTAAGGTTCTTTCTCCATCTCTTGGCTCTGCCTATCCTTGGAAGATATAATGCTCTGATTGGGCAAGTCTCCCATATACTCTCTTTGACACCGGAGTTCACTGACCTCAGTCACCTAGACTGAGTGTGGAAGGGTAGTTTCTAAAGGAGGATGTGGGCTTTGTCTAAGAAGATGAGGGAAGGGATTCTAGGCAGGCAAAACCAAGTTGCCTAGGTTGTATAACAAACGTGTTGAAATTTTAGTCGATTAATAGCAAGTATTGCAGGGAAAGAAAAATGTTTTTCAGAAATCAAAGAATTCTGAATCAACATTAATTTATTTTTAAGTTAATATTTTTTCTTAATATACCAGTTAAGTTTGAGAGTTAAGATTTTAATCTTATGTCTAATCATTCCAAAAACTCATTCTCTTTCTAAACGGAAGAGATTTGTGAATTCACACATGTTTAATCTTCAAATGTAAATTGAAAGAGGAATGAAGTTGAAACCAGAGACATTATGTATATTACCAAATCAAAATGATGACTGATTAGAGCTAACAAAGCAAGATTGTTGAGTGGAACTATCTGTTATGTTCTATCAAAGTGGCAATTAAAAAGCTCAGATGTAGTCATATAAATTGGTTGGGTTCATATCAACATTTCTGTCTGCTTGTCAGAAAAAACAGTTTAGTTAGGAAGTTGGCTTCATGTATTGGAAAGTAACAGTTTCTCTTAAACAGCTTGTATTAAAATCTTCCAGTCACAAGATACTGAATGAGCTGAGTTACTGGAAAAATTCCAAAAAGAGTTCTTATGGAATGAAAGGCATACTTCAGATAGATTTCTAACTGAACTTTTTATTTATTGTGAGTTTGGGAATTCACCCTTTTAAGAACCAGGTCTCGAGACCTGCATGAATTTGAGACTGCTTCATTTTCATTGGCACAAAGACAAACACATTAGTTCCTTATCCCAGAATAACAAGACATCCTTTATTTCAAATAGAAGTAACTTGAAAACATTGCAGTAATTTATAGATACTATGTAATTCTAAGACACCTTGTTATTCCAAAGACTGAAGAAAAATTAGCTATTTAAGAGGTGGTTTATTTGAATCAAAATTATGGCATTGCTTTGCAGGGAGTTTCTTGCATCTCATGCAAACCCAACTCCTTTTTAAGTTATCACCTGAGGAGTTGTGCAATGTTATAGTCAGTGTAGATGGCAAGTCCTGATGGGAGTGAAGGTCTTAATCAAATGAAGAGGTATCTTAAAAAAGCCCAATCTGTTCTCTGCCACTTTTTAATCTCTTATTAAGCAGGTTGCATCCATCACCAGAATGTACAATAATAATGTTATTAATATTAAGAGAAAAACCTCTGTATCTGAAACTAAAACTGACTGTGGCCTTTTCTCTCTTATAAGGAAGAGGTGACATAATTCATTTCAGTGGAGAACCCAATCTCTAAAAATCTTTATGTGGATCCTTTCTCCCCACATAGGAGGGAGGATGGGAGAGGAGAATGGAGGATGGGAGGAAACTTTGGAGGATGGGAGAGGAGAATGAGACCTGGAGCAGGGACCCATCATTCATAGTCCTTCGCCATTCCTGAGGGGCTAGGTACTGAGCTGGAGTTAGGGAGAGCTGCAGAGTTCACTCCCATCCCATCAATTGTAGGAAGAACCAGGGTTGTTGTTGCTTCCAGTTGTTTGTGGCAGCCAAAGAGGGAGGCAGAGACATAGCTGGGCAACCTGGTAGGAAGCTAGAGTTAGTGAAACAAGAAAGAAAGCCTAGCGTTGTATTTTAAGTTGTCTGTCTTAGAAATCTGTGGTGTAACCTTCTTGCCATTCCTTGGAATCGTTAGTAATAATTTGCTGTACATAAAAATGCATTGATTTCTTAAGGGAGAGGGTGTGGTTGGAATTCAAGGGAAAATAGCCTAAGTTTCACCTCTAAGGTACTGTGAATTGAAGAAATGGAGATAAGATTTCAATGAGACTGAGAGCTCTACAGAATAAGAACTCAGAGTCACAAATATAGTCCAAGGTTGGCACAGAAATTCTGGGGAGGAAATGGGATGATGGCTTGAGTCGACATCTGGGTTACTAACATACTCATGATTATCAGTGAGAGATTTACTATGTACCGGACTTTGGATTGAGAGATCACTCATACTCTGTTGAAACAATTCCATATGGTTTTAATCACTTTCTGTCTTTGAGATGAAGAAATCAAGGCCTAGCAATGTTAAATAACTTGGTCATAAATACTGAAGCTAGCTAGAGAGTGTCGATCTGCATGACAAAAAGCCCATGTTTTTAACTAGCAACTTATACTACCTTTCTGGGATCCTCATCAGCTCTAGAGTATTGATTGATATGCACTCTTTGACCCACACTCCTTTCCCTTAGTATAAATAATTAAGTAATGCCTTTAAATGTTGCCTCAAATTCCTAGATCTTTTTTAGTTTTAAAAGAAATCACTATTATCTACTTAGTATGTGTGGAAGGAAGAAGTCTAATACCTAATTCCTAGCCTTAAGAGAATTATAATCAAGTTGGATAAAAATGTATTCAAATGAAAACAGTACGTGAGATTCCAAACTAAAAACCAAAAGACTCAGCTAATGTGGGATGCTATAAAGTTATGGAGAAAGATATTATGGAATTCCTGGGTCAGCTCCTCAGAAGCTATGTGGATTTGGGCAAGTCACTTAACCTCCCTCACTCACAGTTGCCCATTGGCGATATGGGAATGGTCATAGCCCTTGCTTTTACCCACCAGAGCACTGACATGAGTCTTAAGTGACATGACAAATGGGAAACTGCTTTGCAAACTGCAGAGTTGTGTCAATTCTAGTTATTTTAAAATTTGAAGGCAAACATGATTCTCCCCCAGATATTTAAAAATAGCTCATCTCCTACATCAAAGGTCAAATGTCAGAAGATAAGACTATGATCAGTACATTCAAATGAGACACCACTTCTACTCTGTCACTTTTGTGGAGAGAATTATTGGCAGGACACAGCAGGCAGCAATTGTAACAAGGAGCAGTAATGCCAGTGTGAAGAGAAAAAAGAGCACACTCAATCAACTTAGACCCTCACCTCCCCTCGCAATGTCCTCTCCTCTGTTGGTTATGGAGCCAGAAAGTCTTATGCCCTGCATGTTTCTCAAGTACGCTCTTTTTTCCACTCCATCACCCCTGCTTTCCTCAGGCACTCACTGCCTCTAGCCAGGGTATTGCACCAGCCAATACATCCATGTTCCACATCAAGGTTTTCTACCTAAAATTAAAATGTGTTCAAGTCACTCTTAAGGCTTAAATCCCCAGAATGACTTCCCAATCTCTGAATAAAGGGTAGAACTGAAGCTCAGCAGACTCCTTTACAGTTTTTCTCTCTTGGCACTTCTTCAGTTGCACTTTATAGTCCAGCTTGACTCTCTATCGTGCAGCTCTTCAAATAAGCTGCAACCCAGCCACACCTTTCCATTTGCCCTTCCCCTTTGTTCTTCCAATTATTTTTCACCCAGCCATCAGCATTCAATGCAAAAGCAGCTTCCTCTTCCAAGCCTTCTTCCCCATATTCTCCCATCCTATCACAACACCACATACACCCAGAAAAAGTGAGGGTTCTCTCTGACCCACCAATACATTATGCGTGCTCCTCTTACAGTATTTTCCACAGGGAGCATCACTGTTTACTTTTTGGTCTCCCCCACTAGACTGTGAATGCCCTAAGGTAGAGACTTTTTCACATTTGAATCCCTGCCCTTAGTAGGGAATGCCTATAACAGCTCCTTAATAGGCATTGCGTGAATAAGTGTATTAACCTGAACTTAAAAGATCTCCATATTATCACAGTTTTTTTAAAAAAATAACTGCATTAGCAATATATTATAGAAGCACAGCTTGCTTGTAATTTTCTGTCTCATGTACTCAGCATGGAGATTTTTTTCAATCAGAATAACTGAAGTTGTAATTATTTAAAAGAGGGGACTTGAGCTAAATGGATCCTTGTGCTTAGAAAAATATAAGAGAGTGCAATGATTAATAGAAAAATCCCACCAAGACATTTCTTTATCCTCATTTTCATGTCAAATCTCCTTGTTTTGGAACCTGCAGTAAAGTTTTGACTCTATTAATTATGACATTACTGCCTGCTGCTATTAACTTAAGGACAATGTCAAAAATGCTAAACTGTGAAAACCAGCAGGGGGGAAGGAGCATGGAAAATGGAATGTTTGAGTATGAGAAACTCTCTAAAGGAAGAAATTCAGTGCCAAGAGACCATTATCTGGTAGGAACATTTATCTGACTGTGGGTATAAGCCAAAGACATTTAATTTACAGTAGGCAGAGTAGAGGTCAGTGCCAGACATAACTATTTTAGCTGCTTTTTCTGTGTAATGGCAAGTATCATAGAATTCTATTGGAAAAATAAGTGAGATGCATTAACCAGTGACTTACAATTTATTGTAGGCTAAGTAATGACCCTGAGGGGCCATGACATCCAAATTGGTCCAGCTTTTTTTATTAATAGGATTTTTTAAAAAGGGAAATCGGTAGCCTTTTCCTCTTTCTACATTTTTTAGTGGCTTCCTTAAGTAGCATATTCTACTGAAGCCTATGAGTAATATCTTGCTTTCTTATGAGGCTGGAATTGTTGCTCTTTTTAAAAGGACAGTGGGGATCTACTGATGAAGGGTAGGGCAACATGACATCTTTCCCTTTCATTGGCTTTCAGTACTCTCACCTGTGCCCTATCCATCCTGGGGCTGAAACGCTGCACCTGCTTCAGACACCTCCCGGCATCTCAGCCTTCCTACTGCTCCAGCCTTTACAGGGTCGCCGTGCAGCCCAAGGTGCTTTGAGCATCTCTCACCTAATGCTGTGGGGCTTCTCTGATGCCTCTACATGAGAAGCCTGTGGGACCTACAGGACTCCCACCTGTGTCTTAAAAGTGTGCCTAGAGGCAGGGTAACAAAATTCCCCTCTTTTTCATCCCTTGGGTGGATAGATCTGGGGCTCTTTCTTTTGGGTTAACCAAAAAAGTTCATTCGGTTTTTTCTGAAGGATGTTACAAAAAAAAAAAAAAACTCAAATGAACTTTTTGGCCAACCCAGTAAATGGTTCCACAGGTAGTGCCAGCGGCAGCAAGCTCCCGTTGCCCACAGTGGCGACCAACTGGACTGCACACCGTCGTGTTGGCTCGCCTCCCTCCCTGTTTCACTCCACCCAGTTCCTCGCTCCTGTTCTTTGAGATCGTGAAACTCTCCCATCGCCAATCCTCCATTTACTCTTCTTCTATGGTAGCTTTGGGAATCACACAGGAGGATGATGACATCAAATGTGGATGAGCTTAGGGCTCCGAATGGGCTTCCCTGGTGGCTCAGATGGTAAAGAATCTGCCTGCAGTGCGGTAGACCTGGGTTTGATTCCTGGGTTGGGAAGATTCCCTGGAGGAGGGCATGGCAACCCACTCCAGTATTCTTGCCTGGAGACTCCCCATGGACACAGGAGCCTGGCGGGTCAGAAAGAGTCAGACACAACTGAGCCACTAAACGCAACACACAGAGTTCTGGATGGCTGAGTGGAGATGAATCCTTTATTCACCCCACACTGCCAGCCCTGTCACATTAGATTGGGATATAAATGAGTAATTATAAATATTGTATTAAGCTACTGAGGCTTGGAGATTGTTTGTTATAACTGTGAGTGTTATTTACCCTAATGAAGCCCTCAGTATTGTGCATAGGAATTCTCTTACCTAAAATGAATACTCTCTTCCCTTCTTTTTTTTTTTTTTCTAATCAAAATCCTATCAATATGTAAAAACCCAGCTGGAATCCTACCTAATCCACAAACTTTTTGATGACCGCGACAGTTCATGGTGACCTCTCTCTTAACTCCTAGGGCACTGTTTTCCTATTTGGACCTTAGATAAGTACTGCTTTCTTATTTGCTTTTCCTGTGCTACTTGTCCAGCTGGATTATAAATTATAATGACACTGACCCTGAGGGGCCATGATACCCAAATTGGTCCAGCTTTGTAGAAGATTACTACTACTACTACTATTATTATTGGGCCCCTACAGCAATTACTACCAGTGTAGGTAGGTGGTACATAAGGAACGAAAGGTCAGAAGTCACATAAGGCTTAGAAGTCCTATAAATATCATTGTATGATTCTAGCTTGGGCTAAATATAAGAATTCAGCCCCAGTAATTCTGGCTCACAAGCACAACAATGTATTCTCTGAGGATAAAATTAATTTCTATATATAAATGAGTTGTTCAGAAATACATTTAATTTGCTTTTTTTCCTCAAGGGCTAATTAATGTTAGCATTTCCTCCACCTCTCCTATAAAAGCATATTGAATAATATCCCAGATTGTGAAAGGAAGGATTAGAATGTGAGATCTCTTTGAAATTCCCCACAATACTGATTTTCTGTCACCCATATTTAGCTTTTGTTTTGAAATGAAAGTCATCAGTTTAGTACAATTTGTACTGGACTTTATAAGTCTACTTTTTCTATAACAACAACAATAATAATAAATATTAATGCTTCTTTCCATTCCTGAATTTCCTCTTTCTGACCCTAAATGTTAAACAGTGATGTTCATATTTTTTTCTCTTTTTCTAATTGTGAAGAACAAACTGCTGAAGTTTATCATTTCAAGTAGCCATGACTTATTTTGAAATTAAGCAAAGGGAATTTTTTGGGATAACTGTTTTAAGTCTAAGGTTTAAGAACTTGAATCAGACACATGTTCACAAATTTTATACAAGTTGCTGCTTGAAGATACTGGAAACCATTATAACTGGAAAGAAAAGATTACATTTTGATGTTGTTGAACCATGCCTATTCAGTAATACAGATACCTTTGACATCCTTATTCACCCAGTGGGGCTTAGTGCTAGCAATTTGCTTTTCTGTCCGGTCAATGCTCTTTCATTCTGAGCTGGAGAGAATACTCTGCAATTGTACGGTTCATGCCCTCCAGGTTTTAGTTTTTCTCCACTGAAGCTACTTGTATAGAGATCAGTGTCTGCTGGCTGTGCCAGTACTTCTAACAAGCACACAGCATTCAGTCTCATCCTTTTCAAGTCCCAAGTGCGACATGTTAATGATGAAGAATAAAGTTTCTAGCCTTTCAAGGAATAGCTTGAAATAACACAGCAACATGGGACAAGTATCTAAAAAGCAAAGAAACATTTTTATGGGCAGTCTATCACCATTGCATTTGAATTTCTTAGCAGCCATAACTTAACCTCTGGTTGACATGAAGGAAGGACAAGAACTAGGATATAAATACACTGACTCCTGCCTCCTCTAATTGGCCCAAGTGGCCCTGCTTAGAGATGATTGGAATGGATTTGGGTCCAGCTGGGTGAATAAAGGCTCTGCCAATCAAAGTCCTCCCCTCCGATCTTGCAGCTGGGACCTTAGTCTCAGTCTCCCTCTGGTGGCAAGCTCGGAGAAGTCTGGCATGAAAGTATCATTGTTTCTGTGTTAGGTCTGACCTGTAGTCAGAAACGGAGAAATTGAGAGATTGAAATCATGAGGAGAGAAGAAGAGATGGTAAGAATGGCAGAGTTTGAGACCTGATATCAAGTTGTTCTCAAGTCCCATCTCCACACTTTTCCTTATATCCCCTTTGCCAACTAATTGGGTTTAGTCATTTCCAACCAAAAGAGTTCTGACAAAGATGGCAGGTTCAATCCCTGGGTGGGAAACATCCCCTGGAGAAGGGAATGGCAACCCACTCCAGTATTATTGCCTGAAAAATTCCATGGATAGAGTAGCCTGGCTGGCTACAGTCCATGGGATTGCAAAGAGTCTGACAGGACGGCATACACACAAGATGGTGGATTTATAAAAATTCTCATATTAAGTTCATGTTTACACTGAGAGAAGGGGAAAAATACTTTCTGTCTTTTCTCTGCATATGGCATATGCTTCCTTATCTCTAAGCTTAGACTCCACAGCTCTAGATGAGAGGATAATGGTAAGGATTGACAGAGTAGGGAAGCAAAATTTTGGAATTTCACCAATAGCACTTCTGTTTTTGTTTTACATTCCTTGTCAAGACTTTTATATTTCAGGGAGACTTTCCTGACCATTAAATGGTGAGAAATAAATTTTTATGGTATCATATATTTCTACATAATAGCTGGTAATAAAGTTTTTATTCTAAAGAACTCTGGGACACATAAATAGACATTCTTTGCTACTCTGAACATGAGGAAATGAACTGAGCTTAATTTAATTCATTGAGCTGAGCTTAATTTCATTCATTGGTAAATTATTCTGCAATAATTAAATAATTGTTATAGTATTACTATTAATTAATGATTTATGTAATAGATAAAGTATGAGATAATGCCTCATTTTATAAGCAATGCATCATGGAATTGCTACAAACACTGATTTCAGAGTATAAAACACTGCCCTGACAATTTACAAAATCTCTTGTGGGGAAACCAAAGATCATAGCGAGTCCACATACATTTAATTGACACACAACTTATTAAAAAACATATTTTTTAAATGAAGCTAGACTGCTGAGCACAGGTGGGAGCCAAAATCCAGCCCTCACGTCTCACCCCAAGCCATGTGCCCATGAGGCTGCCTGCACTCTCTCAGTGGCCCCAGTGGTGGCCCTCCTGAAAGCAAAGCAAACTTTCCTGGGACCTAAAACTCCCTGAAAGAAAGATGCATTCTTCTGAAACACAAAACAGGTAAATAATGGCAGAAATAACATTTTCCCTATAAAAGTGATGCACATAAATGCCCAATAAGCGCTTATTAAATGAGCACCTTATCAAATAAGGAAGGTAATGGTTTTCTTGATAATATGCCAAAAGGAAAGTGATAGCAAATGACTTAAAGTATATGTTCCAATTTCTTTTAATGGCTTATTTCCTCACTATAGCTGTGAGTGTGTGTGTGTTTTGTCTACTCTATTCAAAAGCATGAGGATTGATGACTATCTTATTGTATCTCTTCCCTTGGCGGACAGGGATTACTCTTCCTTACCAGAAGAGTAAACACTTATTTTAACTGAAAATTTTTTTTCTTACTTACTATCAACATTTCCCTCCTCCATCTCCACCCTCACAGCTGCTCTGATCCTTATGGAACATATGGCTGATGGGAGAAGTAGCCCCAGTGAGTTGAATAATCACATCCCTATCAGTGGGGTTTCAGTTTATCAACACTGACAATAAATTTCTCTCTGTGACTCACCATATTTTGCTTTTTTATACCACAGAAAGGTCCCGGACGTGCTTACGGTGCTTTCTATAAATAACAGCCACACATTCCAGCTTTCGAAGGAGCACATTCTGCTAAACATAGACTATGGAGACAAGCAATCCCTGTTTTTCTTGCTGTACATCATGGGTGCTAATTCAGGCTCAGTTTTCCTTATTTCATCTCAGCTGGGCCTTGGTTGTTTTCGATCCTTTCACAGAAGTCACCGTATCACTTCTAGTGCCCCATGGCTAATACCCAGGCCAGTAGTATCTCCAACCCAAGGATGCTGGAGCCTCATGGCTGCCATCACCGTTAGCTGGATGGACCACACTGTTGTTAAACAGTCTCACAGACATTCTAAGTCAAAAACCAGAAGTTTGGGAGTCTCTTGGTAATCACAAGAGCCATAAGTCATTTGAAAGTTGAGGTCTGGGTATTACTGACCTAGAATTTCCAGCTGAGCAGGAAGACAGACAGCTTGGCAAGAATAGTTAGAGTTAGCCCCAGGGCTCTATGGAATATGTCACTAATACAAAAGATTTACAGTGTGATTTACTCAGTTCTCCCAGCCAGTGCCAGGCTAGACTATAACCTGAATATTATGGGACATGACTTGGTTAAATCTTTTCTTTTTTGCTTGCTTCTTTTTTTTTTTTTTTTTTTTTGAACTTCTACTTTTTTTGAAAGCATCTGCCATTCAGCAGGAGAAATGTGAAACAGAAGTCTTTTGGTTTATTTTGGATACATGTTTTAAAGACCTAGCACCTTTCTTTCTATAACATTCCATTTAGCTCTAAAATGCCAGCAGGCCCATCAGTTGTACCAGATCTTTCACCAGAGTATTAGTGTTCCATGCAGTGTTTTTCAGTTTACAAAATGTGACATCATGTCCAGTCCATCACTGAGCCCCAGAACAACCCTATGGTGTGGTAAGTGTTATTCCTATATGAGAATTGAAGAAATTGAAATTAGATCAGTTTTATGACTAGTTCACAGAGGACAGCCAGAACCCAACCCCAACTCTAGTTCTCTTTCTGTTTTAACCAGAGCATTTTTTGTCTTTAGAACTGCTGTGACTTGGGTGGTACAGAGGGTGCTGGATCAGAGCCCAAGGACTTCCAGTAAGTCACTCCTTGCTAGCCAGACGAACTTGTAATGGTTGCTTAATCTCTCAGCCTTGATTTCCTTTTCTGTAAAATGAAATCCTTTTTTGCTCTCATACTTTATGATAGGCAAACAAGATCATCAGGAATCTTTCCTCCATGAGCAATACAAGTGTGACAGGTGCACTTTAAAATAGAGAAGTTGATAAAGTTTTCTCTTTCTGAGACTTTCTTCTTTGTCTTCATTTCTTTCTTTTACTATTCCTTTAGTCTGCTGCAATGGGTGGATTATTTACTGCCATTCAAGTTTGCAGTTTTGTTATCTGCTAAGTGAAGAAATTGTGCTTTTCTCATATGATTTTATTGAGAGTTATCACTCTGTCCTCTCCAGGTAAATCTTAATACAGCATGTCAATATAGTTCAGCAAAATCTTATGGAAAGTTAGATTGACTTTTGGGGATTTTTGAGTGGTTTTTCCTTTTTTCTGCATTTTTAATTTTAGGTTAGTCTTACAACATTTTTGACTTCTGTGTTTGGGTTGAGAATAGAGATGCCAGTATTTTTATCATTTCTAAACCTCAGCTCTAACCTTGTCATACATGTGAAACTGATCTTTACTAGAAACATATGGAGAAAAAAAAAAGGCTTTCCTGGGTCACTCTCATCTAAGGCAATTGATCGGCTCATACAGTTAGATCAGAGATTATCAAAGTATCTTCCCTGGACCAAGAGCATCAGCTGGGAGCAAGTTAGAGACGCAGTCTCAGGTGCCACCCAAATCCTGCTGAGTTAGAAACTCTGGGGTTGGGACAGCAAAATCACTCTGAAGTTTGAGAACTCCAGAGAATAGATAATTGTCCTATTAGAGTATATTTTTTTTTTACTCTTAAACTCCTTAGCATGGCTCTGTGCAAGTGAAATCACAAAGGATATATGTTAGTGGAATGGGAGAAACTTTATGTAGGGCCAATTAAGGCCCTGCTATAACTAGGGAATAATAACTAGCTACATTGTTATTCTCTGTTACCTCTTTAATTGCCTTATCACTACCTTAGACATATGTTATGAATGTCCTTTTCTTTATTTTAAATGTGTATGAAACCTTTATCTAACAATTAGCATCAGTACATTTGTATAAAATTTACAAACCTAAATCTTAAGATATTTGTAAATACCAAGCTATGTTTGAAACTTAGTTCAATTCTGCTGAACTGAGGCTTGTCATTTTTGAGTAATCATCTCTTTGGGCTGTTACTACATGGTAAATCCCATTTTCTCTTTTAGTTCTTGAGTGATGCTGGGCCAATATGATCTATTCTTCCAAATGTCTCTCCACGTTGCTGATTGCTATTCCATACACTTTTGTAAGAGACCAAGCCTAATTACCCCAAGGAAAAAGTACCTTTCAGAGGCACTCCATTTGGTCGGTTAATTCAATTAATAGCAGTCCTTTTCTGGGGAAAACATGTTCTGTTTTGATCAGCACTTTAGTTTTCAAGGTTAATATTCACAAGCTTCTCAAAATGAGGTTCAGCCTTGTGTGTGTTCATGCTTAGTCGCTTCAGTCATGTCCGACTCTGAAACACTATGGACTGTAGTCTGCCAGGCTCCTCTATTCATGAGATCCTCTGGACAAGAATACTGGAGTGGGTTGCCATGCCCACCTTGAGGGGATCTTTGCTATCAAGGAATCAAATCCGACATTGCTTAGGTCTGCATTGACAGGTGGGTTCTTTACCCCTAGCACCACCTGAGAAGCCCAGAGATTCAGCCTTAACTCATGACAAACATTATTATTCATCTTAAGATGGCAAGAATTTGGGTTGTGCTACTTTATTATTGTGTGACTTTGAGCAAACTACTCAACCTCCCAAGAACCTCATCTGCAAAATATTTACTTCATAGCCAGAGTTCAAAATCTGGAAGAGAATTCCATTTTTTAAAAAACATAACTCACTTCTTTCTCCACACCCAAGGTTTTCAGGTTTTTAGAGGAGATGCAAGGGAAGACAATAGAGCTTTGATGTCTATAATACAGATTTAAGTGGAAATCCTAAACTTAAACACTTTCTACCCTGTGTCTTTGGGCAATTTACTTAATCTCTTTAAACTTTAGTGCCCTTATCCTGGTGGCTCAGAGGTTAAAGCCTCTGCCTGGAATGCGGGAGACATGGGTTCAATCCCTGGGTTGGGAAGATTCCCCTGGAGAAGGAAATAGCAACCCATTCCAGTACTCTTGCCTGGAGAATCCCATGGAGGGAGGAGCCTGGTAGGCTACAGTCCATGGGGTCCCAAAGAGATGACTGAGCGACTTCACTTTGACTTTCACCCTATGTCTTTGGGCAATTTACTTAATCTCTTTAAACTTTAGTGCCTTTATCTATAGAATGATGTAATAATAGCACTTATCTTGTGGGGTTGGAGTTCAGCGACCCCATGAATCGCAGCAC